>RPOG01000291.1:0-477856 GCA_008086565.1 Thalassoma bifasciatum | reverse complement strand
GATCATGATATATTAAAAACAGCCAGAGATCAAACCCACAGCCTGGACACAGAACAGAGCAGAGAAGCCCCCTCCTCTTGATGTCTCTGCTATTGGCTTCACTGATGTGTCACATCTAGAAATGAGCATCTGCCCTCCATCTAATGAGAGATCTCACACCCGGCAGATGCATCTAGCAGAGAGGATTGTGGGTGTACTGGTCAGCTGCATCTGAACAGGCTGATAGAGCACTGAACCCCCCCCCTGAGCCCACCCTCCCTCAGGCCTGGTAATGAAATTCAGGGCTCCCATGGGGGGACTTGCTGAGCGTTCGGTGGCCGTGGTTATTGAACACATGGTGTGGCAACCTGTGAGGCCTGAAGGGCCTGAGAGCATGAGAGTGATGGAAGGAGGGGGAGCAGCAGTAATAGTGATCCAGGTCCACAAACCAGGTTATGTCATAGCTCTGATTCATAAAACACAGCTAAAAATAAGTCATGAGGTTCCTGCCTGATTTCAAGATATTTTGAAAAGTCTTAGATAAAACAAAGCATTGCTCAGTCTCATCTCAAAGCTTTTTTTGTGCTGGCCTTGGATTGGATATTATCATGAGAAACTTGGCTGCTATTGGCTTATCCAATCTGGAACACAAAATGTTAACATTGGCTCTGGATGGTAAAGAAAGAGCAGGTGATTGGGGTACACCAATACAATGTTCAACACTCACACGGACGATACAGTGTTATTTTTTATCACATCCAAACAAACCCAGGCTCTATATCCATTACACTGTTTCTTATTTCTTTTCAACAAACCTAAGCAAAAGTGAGTTGCCCACTGTAACCCACTTTCATGAGTTAAGTCATCAAATCTGAATCTAATAATCAACTATGAATTTCATAGATAAGTCCCTGTATTATTGAGCACCAAAGCCACGAATGGCTGAAAAGTTCAAATTGGGTTTTTATAGACTGTCTGTTTTGGGGACAACAGGAGCCTCCTGAACCTTCCAGGACTAGTTTCACGAGGTGATACTAAAATGACTGAATTGCAACAACATCAGAACCAAATGTTGCATTCCAGTCTGGATTTTATCCTTTGCTTCAGCATTCAGCTGTTATATGTTGTGTTGTTGTCTATTGTAATATTTCACTCCTAAATAGATGCAGTTTAAAAAAAAAAGCAGTCTTATTTATCACAGTCCTTATGTTCATTAAACATCAGTTCTTATCTGAGTCATTCAGTAGGCTGCAATTGGAACTGAGATTATGGAAGTCTTGGCTTTAATAGAGATCTAAATTCAAACTAATCAACTTAGAAAGTCAACATGCAGAAAACAGTCAACGTGAAGTGCAGCTTTTCAACACAGCATTATGCAAGCTTAGTCTGTACTTTAACCAGATCATATTGGTTTGCTGAGAGTGGCCAAAGTTAGCAGAGCTAGCACCACCAGCCTTCAGTCCTCCTCACAGATGAGCAGACTTATACATGTGCTGGTCACAACTTTATCTTCATTTTTTTATCAAAATACTGACAACACCACACTATAAGCTGAAAACTTTCATTGATTATGTCTACATGGTACTAATGACAATTTTGATCAGCTGCTTATTTTGATATTGACCAACAAGGGTGACAAAATTTGATCGTTAAGTTGGTGAAACATGCTTATCCTTTGACCTGAGGGGTTTCATTTATGTCATCTATTATCTTAACTACAATTCAATAAAATGTGCACAGAATAAATCTCTACCTTAGAACAAAAAAATCTTGGCTGATAATAGTTGAATGCACATAAAAGTGGACGCAAGAACCAAAGTTTGCTTCCACCAATCGTGTGATATGAAGGCATAAGCTACGACTTCAAAATAGTTGACGACCCCCTCTGAAGTTTGTGTTTGGATTTACCAGCTCTTAAGCAAGCTCAATCTCATCTTGTTTCTGGATTTGCATCTGAAATCCAAAAGAGCACTCTGTGTCACAATATAAAGAAGTTCTCTCAAAGCAGCTCCAGGCTGGAGGAGTCTAACACCGTCCCTGTGAGCTGAACCTGCATGTGGTTTGATTAAGTGCATAGCATTCCAGATTGGACCGTTTTCAATATAAGGATCTGACCATAATGAGATTTTTTGGAGGGGAAGGGTTGTCCAGCAACCCCCCACCATCACCCCGAGCCCCTCAGGGGTCATGAGAGAGTCAGGGGTATGAGGATGGATGGGTGTGGGGGTTGCTCATGTCCAGCCGGAGCTCCTCTCCCAGCCCTGCACTGCTATTGTTTGCTGGCCCTGAACTTCACAGATTTCTGCCCACCCCCACATAAAAAAGATGGAGAAGGAGAAAGGAGTCTGATCACCATATACAAATCCTTTCATCAATTTATTTTCCTTTATCCTCTCTCTCTCCTCCCCGTTGGCGTCTCCGTGTGAAAGTCCAGCTTGGAGGGAAGCTTGGACTTGTTTTCAGAGAAAAGATGAAATATTTCTAAAATAATCCTAATAACACTCCAGGCTTCAGTTGAGAAAAGACTAAAGTTTGAAGGTTGAGGATCAAAATACTTTATAGCTGGTGCATATTTCTGCAGACTTATCAGGGTCAATGGTTAATTTGAGTATTATAAAATCAGAGTGTGGTAGGAAGGTGCAAACCAATCAGTGAAAGTGAACACCTTTCTTATTTCCACCTTTTGTCTCCAGCTGAATCATTTCTGTTTCAGAGGAGGGGTCACTTTAAACAGAGATGGTGCAGTTAAAGGAAAGTTAAGGTTGGACAGGCATGAAACCCATCGCCCCGGGCTTCCTGCTTTGTCCTCTAATGGGAGTAAAACTCTCCTCACTCATAGGGGGCTGTGTTACACAAACAAGCTGCTTTAGCAGCTCTTAAGAGGGGTCTCCAGGGGTCTTTTGTTTAAGCCAGCTAGTTTATGGTCAGGTTTTTGAGTGTCATGTGCCAAGTTCAATGTCCAAACACTGAATGTGTCTGAAATCAAAACCTGTCTATGTGCAAGAGTCAGGAGACATTTTTGGACAGTTTGTGCTTTGAAAAGTTATTTCTCTATTTGTCAACTAAGGTTTTAAAAAGGATGTTTGTTTGATACTCGTGCTCATGCAACACCTGACTCTGAGTAATAATAATGCAAAGCCTTTATTTTTTACAAAAACACCCCAAAAATAAGTCAATCGAAAAGAATAACGTAATTCCTGAGATTTTATTTATTTAGACTATTTTCAGTCTGGTCTAGTTTGAAGTCATTTATGCATTCCTTGATATCAGGTTACATAATGACATATACCTTTGGGAAAATTTCCCCTATTTCAACACTTATCCATTTATTTAGTTATGGTGGTTACTTTCTGGAGTGTTTTGATACATTATAAGTCAAACATGATGATGAACCTGGCAGCTCACAGTATGACTTTTCCTTGGTAAATGCAACTTATTTTAAAGAGTTTTTCTGATTTTCTGATAATATTTCAGCTGAATTCTTTTCCAGGTCCAGTCCCAGGCCTAATGATAACAAGCTCACCCATGGACAAACTGATATTGGTCCCATGGGCCCCAGGCCCCAGGACATCTGCATGTGGAGGTGGGTTTCTAATGGTCAGTGCAGATTTTTTTAAAAAAAGGTCCCATCAGCCAGCCAGGTGGATCAATAAGCAATAATGTCTAATGTGATGGAGAGGAGGCCTCTTTGTTTGTCCTGCAGCTTTAATCAGAGAAGTGTCAGCTCACAGGGAGGCTGAAGAAACTCTCATTTAAAAAATCTCATTAAAAACCAAAAACCCGACCCTCAAAATAAGAGAATCTTCTTGTCTGTGGAGGACAAAGCAGCCAGGTGAGTCAGCTGTGACTATGACAGTCAGGTACTGTGCACCAGAGCTGCTCCTGCAGGAACAGTGGATGCACTTCTGAAGTTTGTTGAGTTGTCATGTGGTGAATCTTCAACTCCAATTGGACTGTTGGGTCTACAAGTGCAGGTCTAACAGATGTTTTGATTAAACAAAGCAAAACCTGTTTCAGCGGCTACACTTAAACAGGGGCTCATGGATACCCATAAACAGACACTTGAGGTACCTTCAAACACACCCCAGAGTCTTTATAGAGATAGAAAGAGCTCTAAAACAGCTATGGAGGCCCCAGACAGGAAGGAATGGTTACCTTGACAGGATGCTGAGGGTGCCTCGAAACAAATTCTGTTACCAATAACACACTTTTTGTGTCTCCTAAAGCAGATACAGAGGGTACACTGAACAGGAGAAGATACAAAACGAACAAAAAGGTACTTTAAAACTTTCGTGAAAGGTACCTTATGACAGAAGCCGAGGGTTATCTCAAAACAGACACTTAAGGTTAATGGAAAAACTCCCCTGTTATGGACACTGAGGACTATCTGGGGATAAATACTAATTTACATCAGCACTAAGGCTGGAGGTACCAGGAACTGGATGGTGAAGGTCTACTTGGAACAGATACCAAACAGAGGCTACAGATTTTTTGGAACAGGGGCTTGAGAGGGCTTTAAGCGTGTACCATGAAAAGTTGCAAATGAGGGTGAAGTGTCTTTGAAACGGATGTAAAAGGTACTTTACAACAGGCAGCTAAATATCAACACAGGCCTGATGGAGAAGGATGTTGAGAGGGTGACAGTTAATGATGGTGGGAAGTATTAAGGAAGAAGAGATTTTTTTTTTCCTGTATTGATCTCACTGTTGTAAATTATATCTTTTACATGACACACTGAATGATCTGATACTATACAATACCAAACTCTACAAGAAGATACCATAAACTTTTATTGTCTCTGTGGGGAAACGTGTCTTTGATCGAAAGGATGCGTCTTATTTTTGATTTTGTAAAAAAGTTGATGATCCAGGAGGAGAAAGCAGTTGCACTTTTACTGTGATAAAGATGAGAAAGCAGAGTTGGCTCTTTTACGCCTCATAACGCCAGGTCATGATTGGATGAAGGCCTTCAGCCTCGTAATCGTACCTTTACACACTGAAATCCTGTTAGCTTTAGCCTAAACGCTGCTCAGATTGAGATGTTGGACTCTTTTTCATCACACTGCAGGAAACCTGGACCACCTCAGGCCTCTTTGTGTCCCACCGTGGATTAAGCCGAGGGGTGTTTCAGCTGTGGGAGTGGGTGAGGAGCCGTGACCGAGGATGGGGGGCTGTGGACATGGTCACGGGCAGCTGCAGGGGGGATTAGCTGGTACACAGATATCTTTAATAAGGTCTCAATCTGAGCGCAGACTGGAGCAGTGTTATGGAGATGAGGTGTGAGGGTCAGGTCACTGAGGGCTGAGGATGTGGGGGTGTCTATTGTGTTTCTGTTTCCCCCTCCACAGACTGCTGTGCTGACCAGAGCCCTCCCCCTCCTGGGGTCAGAGGTCAGTGACTCTCGCCCCTCTCTATGGTCGAAACAGAGGACGGGGCCGCCTACACCGTCTGCACTGACCCCCCTTCATGCAAAGATGCTGAATTTATGCTTTTCACAAAACATGTTTTTACCAAGTTAAACTTTATCTTAGATTAAGGGTCAATATTTTAATATTTGAATAGCTGGAAAAGCTTTGCTCACTTAAGTTTGAGATTTTTTGTTTTCTTTTTCTTAACTCCTCTCTCACTGGCTGAAGCTATGACTATTAAAATAATTGAGCACAGAGAGCAAAGAGAGGTTAAGGAAAAGGAAAAACTGTTTTGAGGTCCAAACTAGACAAAATTACATAAAAGTAATCCCTGATTTATAAAATAATTTAAACTCTGAATTTTTTTATCTGAAGAACTTTGGTTTCTAAGTCCAAGACTAAAGTTTCTTCAATGTCAAAAACTGTTTTGCAAGCTCATGTTAATGTCTTTTTGTGTTCATTTACAGTTCTCATGAAAATCTCACAAATGTTTGATACTATTTTGTAGCAACTATTTTGAGGACACCCTCTGCTCTCCATCCCCCATATAATTGTTCATCCAGTGTCCTCCTGCTTTCTCTGTTTGGTGGGAAGAAAGTGACACAATGGCTGCAACATTTGCATAAATTTAAGAAGTTCTCCTACATTTTCCTAAAAAGAAAAACCTTAAAAAGGCCACATAGCTGAGATCACTACACAACATACATCATTGTTCTTTTTCTATAAAATTATGTTTTTTATACAAACATGATCCTCTTAGTGTTTCTGGACCCATATCTACAGAGGCCTCAAGATCAGGCTCAGTTTCTACAGAGGATAAATATATTAACTGTTTTTGTGCTGCTTACTTACTTCTTAGTTCAGGTTTGGATCTGGATGTTTTTTGTCTGTTAGAGTTTGCATTTTTGCATTTTGTGCAGCATTTCAATAAAATCAATGATGTAAATCAATGCACATGCATGCAGGTATTGACAAGAACTCCTGGAAGTCACTCGATTCTTGTTGGTTAAACCTGGATCAGTTAAATTAGAGAAGTCCAAACACCAATACCCACAAAACGAAACAAATCACAGGACTGTGCATTTTTAGAATAATGTGTCAATGTAAGGAACAAAGTGGTTTGAATTTATAGTTTTGGGTGATTTATCTTTAAAAGTTGTCCATTTTGAGTCTAGTTTGGAAATAATGCATGTCTGTGCAGGGAACAAGAAGAAATCAATTCACATACATGCAGATAAAGAAGGGAGCTTCAGCTAATCATTTCATCCCTGTTGGTTAAACCTGAGTTACTAAAAGAGGACAAAGCAAAGGTCCATTTTCTGAAACAGAACCACAAATGTCCCCTGAAAAAAAACAGATACGACAAGGTATCAGTTTTTGTTTATCCTATTGAAATGATGTTTTTTAAAACTTACATCCTCGACGAGGAAGTGATGTGATAGTAATAAATGCTTAAGTTGTATGAGGTGAGCCAGTGAGGAGAGCAGCATCTCAGATGCTGTGAGTTATCAGAAGGCCTTGCTTTACAGCTTACGACCAAACAAGAAAGTGTTATATTGATGGTCAAGTTAAAAGTGACAACATGAAGGTTAACTCTTGATCTTTGAAGAAGCAGTTTGTTACTGCTCCATTGGGGTCATTACAGCCTTTTTCAGAAGGCCACATCGTTTGGCAGAAAGAGTTGTCAAAATTCAATCAAATCCACCTTTTCCTGGAAACTTGTTAGAATTCAGACATATACTGTCTTTGCATGTTTGTGCAGGGAATCAGTGGAAGTGTATTCACATGTATGCACAAGAGCTTTGAACAATCACTTGAGTTTTGTTGGTTAAACCTGGATAAGTAAATAAGAAAAAGAACGGCAGGCCATTTCTGAACTGCAAAGCAATCAAAGGTCTTAAAATGGTCTTAAAAATGCAGAGATAAAGACACATCAAACCAGGAGCACACAAATCTCACTAAACTTACTGACAGAGTTAATAGTAAAAAGTTAGAGCTACAACATCAAAGCTTTGAAACAGAAATCAATGGCTTTTTTAGATTATCAGATTAATTCAGGAGCCAGATTTATAGTTAACTGATAGTTGAGGTCAAAGCTGCAGGAGCTGCAGGAGCATCCTCTCCTCTGCACTTTGCAAACTTCCAGTTCTAATCCTGACCTTTCTATAACTGCTGTATCAAAATAAAAGCTCTGGATTTAGAGGTATACTTACTCAAAAAGAGGAGAGCTGCCAGGCAGGTGAGCAGGATCCTTGGTTTCATTTTGGTTTTCTTCACTCCAGCCTCCTTTACGTCAAAGCTTTTCTCCCTTCAGACTCTTCAAAAATCAAAAATACAAAAAGTAATCCAAATGGAAAAACGTCTTCTTCTCTGTCCTCCGTCTTTGTTTTTTTCTTTGGTTATAAGGTTAATGTGTGTTTCTTTTTTTATTAAATCATTTCTCTATCTTTCCTTCCTGGTCCAGCGTTGAACCACAGAAGGCTGCTGGTCACGTCCAAAGCCACTCGCAGAATAGAGGGAGGGGGACACCTCGGCCTGGACGGGGCTCATTACACATTCAGGCTCATTGTTGTCAGAGAATGGACACTGATGAAGCAGCTTTCACCGGCCGCTGCAGGTTGGTCTCCTCTGGACCAATCGCAGCTCCAGAGGTGATGAAGGGGCGGCAGCTCGGCCTGTGAGGCATGATTGATATTCATTTAAGCAGAGAGCTGCTGGCCGGCCGCTCTGCCCCGCCCCCCATCAACCCTCAACCCTCAACCTCTGCCTGATGGACCAGCTGTGGCCTGAGCCGGACACTCTGCTCACAGCCCGGCTGAGGGAGATGGCTTTGTGTTTAATTACATACATGCTATTATCTGTTGTGGCTTTAAGATAAAAACCTTTAAGGTAAAACTGTCAGCTTCAGCTTTAAGTGAGTGTGTTCAAATCAATGACACATTCACTCTTTATACCTGCATCAGGACTGATCATGATAGAGTCACAATACTGGTGATAAACAGGACTTGAGCTCTGGCTTCATTAGAGCTCCAGCTTATTTAATGAAATATAGATGTTTTATTGGTTATTTAACATTCTTTACACATTTTCACTATGCTGCATGCACATTCACACATGTTCTTGTCTGTTGCATTTCCCATCAGAATAGAAAGATACTACTTTTCGTGCATTTTGCTTTCAAAGATTTTAAAGTAATTATAGGTAAGACTGGACATGTTAGACATACAAAAAAATCAACAAGGAGAAAACAAAAACTTTCACAGGTGTTTGTCCAAAATGGGCCCAGAAATACACTGCCTGGTCAAAAAAAAAAGTCACCACCACTCTGATATTTGGTTGGACTGCCTTTAGCTTTGATTACAACCTGCATTTGCTGTCGCATTGTTTCGATAATGTCACAAGATTTATTTCCATCCAGTGTTGCATTAATTTTCACCAAGATCTCTTATTTATGATGGGAGAGTCTGACCGCTGCACAGAGTCTTCTACAGCTCATCTTAAAGATTCTCAATGGGGTTAAGGTCTGGACTCTGTGGTGGCCAATCCATGTGTGAAAAAGATGTATCATGCTCCCTGAACCAGTCTTTCACAATTTGAGCCAGATGAATCCTGACGTTGTCATCTTGGAATATGCCCGTGCCATCAGGGAAGAAAAAATCCATTGATGGAATAACCTGGTCATTCAGTACATTCAGGTAGTCAGCTGACCTCATTCTTTGGGAACATAATGTTGCTGAACCTAGACCTGACCAACTGCAGCAACCCCAGATTGTAGCACTGCCCCCACAGGCTTGTACAGTAGGCACTAGGCATGATGGGTGCATCACTTCACCCACCTCTCTTCTTACCCTGATGCACCCATCACTCTGGAACAGCATAAATCTGGACTCATCAGACCACATGACCTTCTTCAATCCCTCCAGAGTACAATCTTTATGCTCCCTAGCAAATAGAAGCCTTTTTTTCCAGTTAGCCTCACTGATTAGTGGTTTCTTAAGAAGTGGTGTCCAGGGGTATTTCTGTTTAGAAATAGGATGGACCGATGTCCCAGTTTCTGCAGGTGTCAGACACATGAGGCACTTGAAAGCATTTCCAAAAAGGCGGAACAATCAGTGAGTTAACGCTAAATGTTTCAAGTCAAATTACAATAACAGTTCACCCTCAGTAATGAGTCATTTCATTTTCACATTAATGAAGTTGAAGAACAGCAGATTAGAGCTTGTCTTAACTGGTCTTGACAGAAATCTTCCCCTTAGTGAGTGAGTTGGACTTAGTTTGGACTTGGACTTGACTATGCTGGGGTTTAGTGAACATGTTCAGACCAAAGCGTTTTTTTTTTTCCAACAGATTGTAACTATAAGCAAAACAACCTCAAAGACAGAACTCTCACACATGATGGATAACATGACGGTTGTGTCTCTGAATGATCACAGCTGCTTGGATCATTCCTGGTTTAACAGATATTACAACTAATTCCTGTTTCATAATATCATAATTTAGACATTGTTCCTGAATTTTATCCATCATTTTTGAAGCTGATTTGAGTTTTGTATTTCAAGACTGAGCTACTTGCTTATCTGATCCTCAGGTGAAGCATTTCTCCTTCTCCTTCTTCTCCTTCTTCTTCTTCTTCTTCTTCTTCTTCTTCCTCCAAAGTGGAAGCTTAACCCTCTGAATCCCAAACCCACCAACAAGGGCAAAAATTACTAGTTTTTAAATGAGTGGCATTTATCTAATCTGAAAACTGCAAAAGTGGTGTAATATTCAGATTCTCAAGTTTCTGATGGTACCTGAACGTACCACAAGTGATGTTAGCAACGTGTCTAAACTGAGCTGAAGAGAAGTGAAAATGTATCAACATAACTTTTATTTTCCTCTTTTCTTTGAATTTGCAGAAAATAAATTATTTCCTTTAGCTGAACGCTGTAGAAAACACATAATTTAACGCTTCTAACTTCAGCAGACCCTGAATGGTGGACATGCACCCTATAATTGAGCTTTAAAAATTCACTGAACTCTGCTTCCTTCAAAATTTTCTTGCAGGTGTTAAATTTCTTCTTCGAGCAGCTCAGCTCTCTGTCTACTTATTGAAAGAAACTGCTTTAGGATTGACACATTGCCTCTGCAATGTAGACTGTAAACTGGTCATTTCTGTGATAGCACTGACTGTAAATGGTTACAAGATAACAAGAATAGTTTATAAAGAGTCAAAAACTTGTCATGGTATCTAATAAATACTGCAGTTTAATTGTGTTCAGGAGACATCGTTGAGTTTTATCTGTCTTTAGCCATGGTTTTCCTGAACCCGTAAAGGTGTGAGACTTCATACTACAGTAATTAAATTTTAAGTTAAACAGTTACTTTCCACTGGGACTTTTCAGCTTGTGAAATAATTGAAATCACTTCTCAAAAGTCTCATCAACAGACATGTTTTTATGTGGAAATACAAACCCACAAACTTCAGTCTGTCATCAGCACACTGTTTAAAGTCATCATCCCTGATGGTAAAATTCCAGTTGAAGACTTTTAAGACCAAACTCATCACATCCATAAAGATCAAAAGATTGATTCAAATTTACAAATCTGAATTTTGCATTGACCTTATGCTTTGCCTAAGCTGTCTGTAATTCAGTTTAATGTGTAAGAGCAGTGTTTGGATTCTTTGTCTGCATAAACTTAACATGATAGTTGGGTTTTTGCCACAAAAGTATTAGAATTGAACATTTTTCTAGCTCAGTGAATCTCATGTTGGGTCAGGAAGGATATATCTTTCATGGTTTTGGAAAAGTCTAAAGCAAAAGAGTGGGATCATAAAGTTCATTTCATTATACTCGTGAGATTTCCAATTAAAGACACAGCAAAAAAATTCTTTACATTTTTTATTAGAGCTTGAAATGCAAAATCACAGTTCTGATAAGCAACTAAAAATGTGACTCATCACTATAAGTTATCAAAATTCTGTGATTGAATATAAAAAAAAGAAGAAAGAAATGTTTGACAGTGTTTTGCCTCATTCCTTCAATCCAATGAGGCGATCTTTTTAAGCTGCAGGCTTTCCCGTCTTCACCTCTGCTCCTCTGCACCAGTGTTGTGCTCAGATATACTCTTTTTGTACAGCTTCCTGAGAAGAAATTAGTTGTCACTTGTGCTTGCATAAAGATGGATTGTTTATCATCACTCCTGAATTTTAACACTGAATCTGAAAGGAAGGATGTGACTGAGTTTTTGCCGCTAAAATGAAGAACTGGTTATCTGAAATACATGAATCAATGGTTAGATTTCATAACAGAAATACAGTTCAATCTGAGGGGGAAAGGATTCATTGATGTGGACTCAAAGAAACGTTTCAACTGATTATTGTGACAACTGTGTGAAATTCTCAGTTTGTTGAAACAAAATTTTTAAGATGCAGGATTTAAACTTTCTTTATGTCTCAGTAAATCTCACTGAGGTCTTCATTGTGAACACAGTCATATAGACCAAAGCCCAGCTCATCACTCAAACCAAATGCACACATCATTGTTTTTTTACCAATAAAAGTACAACTGTCAACCAGGACAAAGGTAGACACATGGCTTTTCATTTCTGTTTGCATTTACTCCACCTGCGCTCTTTCCCCAAAAGTTTCAACATTTCTGAAAAAATGCAGCTCATTTATCAAAACTATGAACACAACTGAAGGGTTTACAACTTTATCAGAATTCCACAAGTCTCCAATAAAATGAAACAATTCAAGAACAACTTCCCTCCTCTCCAAACTGATTTCCACTCACTCGTCAGCTCATAAAGTTGTGACATGAGCTCGTGAAGCCTGAACAGTTTCAGTGGTTGTGCCTTTAACATCACTGCCTCCATGAATCATTCTATTAATTGAGGCTGGTTGTCTTCTCCGATTTAAAAAAGAAATAAAAGTAGCAGGGGTATATTTCAATTTTTCTCTATCTGCATGGCAACACAGAAACAAGGTAAAAATACAAAAGTATGGCATAAATGAAAATGGTAAAAAATATCCATGTTTATCTGAGAATTTCCTTCCAGTGCTGATCTACCAAGCAGAGCAAACATAACCTGGCTCTTCATTTACTGATACTCTCAGGTTTGAACAGATCACTGCAGTAAAACTGCTGCATGTGAGTTGGTATGAACATCTTCACAAACAGCTTAACTCGTGTTTTAGCTTAAAGCCCATATTTTAGCCATACACTCTATCGCTCTAGTGATTGCATTTACTATCTTAGTTTTGAAGTATTTATTTAATAATAAAGATTCGTGAAAAAAATGCATTTGTGTTGCAGGCTGAAAGCAGTGGACTCATTTTTACAGTGCTGACACACAGTGGACTGACGTTACTATGTGGGTAGGGTGTGTAGTGTAGTGCAATAGTTATAAATGTGTACCTATTTGGAGTCATTCAGGCAGATCTGACCTCAGTGTAACTGCACTATACGGACACTGATTAGACATTTTCTAGAAGCACTCTAAAATATTTCCAGTAATCTGAGTCGTCTCTTTCCTCTGTTTAGGTTTCAGAGTGCTCTAGTTTAGCAAAGCAGCAGTTATTAAAAAAACAATTCTAAAAGTTAAGATCACAAAGTTCATCTTATTGAATTCCTTTGTTTCCTAAATCAGGACACTGATGAGAACTGCTTCACACTGATGATATGAACACAAACCTGTTTCAAAATGCAGGCTAATGGAATTATTATTAGATATTATTAACTTTGGTTCAAGGCTTTGTTGGTAATTTATCTATTGTTCAATGACTCTTCTTGGTTATTAAAAATCAAATGTTGACGTCACATGTGGACAGTTGTTTGTAATGAGCAGTTCGGCCTCTCATTTGTTCCAACTTGTAATTTCAGAGGCTACAGCTGGACTGCTGCCACATTTCAGATAAATGTGTGTGTGTGTGTGTGTGTGTGTGTGTGTGTGTGTGTGTGTGTGTGTGTGTGTGTGATGATTTGCATCACCGTTGATCACAGATTCTACTGAAGGTTGTTTGTCTCCCCCTAGAGGTCAAGTCTGTCCTCTGCTGGAAGCTTCAAGAGAAAATCTGCACAAATGATTTATCTGACCAGCTGGTATGGGATATAAAATTTTGTCATTTCGTTTTTGCTTTTGTATATATCAAATGATGAATGATACCACAATTAAATAAGTGTCTGAAACCGATTAGAAAAATATATAGACATATGATATAAATGTATAATATAAATATAAATTCATATTAATTTGAATACATTTATATAGATTTATAAATGTTATGTACAAATGGAACACTCCTTGGGACCTGGAGGTGACACCTTAGGAGTATTTTAGCCCTTGGGTTAAGTCTTTTAGAGTTTTTTTCCCCATTTAGTAAAATGCTAAAAAAAAAAGAATGGGGCATTTTTACCTAAAAAAAAAAAAAAAAAAAAATCTCTCTGAATAATTCTTTTTTAATTCATTTTTTGAATATTTCCTTTATGTTGAAGTAACATTAAAGCTTTCAATGTCCAAAACTCTGAATCTGACAGTTTAAACTACTTGTGCAGGCTTTTTTTAAATTTATTTTCTCTGTTATAGATATAATGTCAAGAAGTTTTATTCCACCTTTTTTAATTTTAGACTTTTGATAGTCAGTATTTTCTAACTTTAACGGTTCTCAGTAACCCTAAATTTATTTTGTTTAATGTTGTATAAACATTTCCAAACTTTTACTTGTCTGAATCAAAGATTTTCTCTCAGTGCAAAGAAACCAGTTAGGACCATTTCCAGTGATTTTTGAGCAGCTGATATAATAATCATTTTGAACAACAGGGGGCAGTGTGGACATCAAAACTCTATCACTTATAATTTCAGTGAGAAAAAAAGTGTAGTTATGAAGAATAACACTAATGACTAAAAATGCACCATCTCATAACACTAAAAACATAACTTCCTGTACAAAGACCAAGTTTTGTTTGTATACTTATTCGGTCTTACTGATCTTAAACAGCAAGGAGCAATTTTAAAAAATGCACACCAGAAAAACACTTGGGTCTCAAGAGGCTGAAGTGTTGCATTAAAACTAGGTTTTTATTGCAGTTCACTGGATTAATTGAATGTCCTTTAATGTATTTGATATGAGTCAAGTGTAGAGGCTATTCACACATCAATGCCACTTCATGGTATCCTTGATTTTTATTCACAGCTCATGTGTGTAACCTCAAAAAGATCAATAAATAATACACTAATTCTGGAAAAGAATTAGTGATTCACATCTAAAACTGCAGACTGCTCCTTTCTTTTCAGTCTGATCCAAAGATACTGGTTCTGGGTTTAACTTTCCCTACACATCTGGTCTGTGTAATCCTTCTCTGTTAAGTTGACACATCAAGTTTTTTAGTATGCAAACTTCAGAAAGAGTGAAGAATAAAGTTAGAAATAAACCTTGAACTTAGATGTTCACATGCACTCATACCTGCAGGATGAAGTGAAGTCAGGAGGAAAAACTTTCTCCCTCCTGTGGGAGCTGTCAAATTAGAGCTGGGGTATTACTGAAGCCTCAGGGTGAAGACATGCAGCACGCAGAAACACACACACACACACACACTCGCCCACACAGCATTAAACTGAAACCATGTGAACATTTACAGACACGCTGAGACACACTGAAGGATTACTTTACAGAGCTGCTAATGATCCTAATTGTTGGATAAACACGCTGTTTGTGCTGTGGGACTTTAAATTGGACCAACAGATCTGGATCATACGCTGACAGCTGAGGTTTCATGCTGCTTTGGTCTGAAAGATAACAAAATGAATCTAACATCCCCCTTTTTTGCCCTGTTTTACATGGACCTGCAGCTGTTTTCATATGAGGCAGATCTGACTGATGGAGACATAAGAAACGTAGGGAGTGAACGGTCCAGATCTTTATGCTCACTGTGAATTTTCCCAGAGATGGTTAAGGGATGAAAGGGGAGTAGCAATGAAATCTAAATGTGCCTGCATTACTGTCAGTCAAAAAAGTCCTGAGTAAAGGACAGTAAGGACAGTAAGGCTTGTGTTTTTCCAGCAGAGATGACAAGTGTATCTCTTTTTTTTATTAGCAGGCTTGTAGCATATTTACACACAAAGCACAGAAATTTAACATGATAGTTTAATGCTCCAGACACATTGACAGGATCCCTTACAATTTACCGTAAGTCCCAGACTACTAAGTACACCTGAATATAAGAAGCACACACTACATTTAAAAAGAAAAAGATAAATACTTTTACATATATAGGCATAAATTAGCTGCATTATTGTTCAAGCCACAGGGTTCAAAGTGTGTGACAAAAAGTAGCGGCATATATCCCAGAATCTTTGGTAACATTCATGAAAATGTAATGGGCTGACCTGACTACATCACTGTTGTGTTTGTAAAACTTTTGCAGACCTGTGAGGATTATCTGCTTTAATGTTGATTGCACTGTTCCCGGAATTGACTCTGTTTCCCATGAGCACCACCATCCACTGTTGCACAATGTAAACTAGTGGAGAGTAGATCTATTGAACACTGTTTTTCTTTGTTAAGGACAACTTTCCCAGGATGCAAAGTGACTGGGTAATGTATTTATCTGTAGATATGAAAAAATATTGTTTGAAATGTAAGATCTCACTTTGTAGTTTAATGAAGTTGCTCAACATGTTGCCCTGTTTTCAACTAAAATTTAGCAATAAACTAGATGACAGTTGTGATGATGGAGGTCAACAGAAGTTTAACTCTTTATCCCACCAGTCAAGTTTTTCAGGACTTCAAGGAGATTCAGTTTTATAAGGAGTCGATTCATCTCACAGCCAACTATAAACATGTTTTTCGTCTGCAACAAGTCCAACTTCAAAGTCTGTTTTTTAATCATAGCTTTTTATTTTTGTTGTTCATTTCATCAAAAGTGTTAGCTAAAGTTGTTTTAAAAAAATTATGAATCTCCTTCACTGTAGTTGCAATGACCACCAAACTCAGTGAGAGTGTTTCGTCTTTTTGTAACCTACATCTGAACATCTGTTGGTGAACAGACCACATTTCCTGAGTCTTGCAGCTCCACATCCGAAAGCAGCAGCAGCTGATGCAGACGGTTCCTAGAAAAGCTGCAGCAGGGTCAAACAGCTCAGCTCCAAAATAAATTGCCCACTTTTTCCTGAGCTGAGCGGCAGGAACGCTTCAGATTTATTGTGCGTTGCATTTTGGAGTATGATCACATGTATGTGGTCAGCAGCAGTGAGCCAGTGACCCAGCCTACCTCTCTGGTTACAGCCTATATATAACACCCCACCCCCGCCCATCTACCTCCGCCCCCTCCCTCCCCTTCCAGCACCACTTCTCTGAACGCTCTGTCTACCTCCTCACTGGTCCTGGTCCCCTCTGTCATCTGAGATCCTCCTCGTCTCTAACTGTTTATCCACCACCAGCCCAGCCGCCGTCTGAGCACTCAGGATACCAGAGGCCTCTTCTTTCAACGCCAACATCTCAGCCTTCCTTCCTGTGACTCCAGGGGGGCTGTAGAAGTCTGAGCAAGGAGGGCTGCAGAGGAGAGCTGGGGGTGAGGAGTACCCACATCCCTGACTCCTTCTCCAGTCTTCTCTCTTGTCCTTTTGGGGAGCGCTGGTTTGGTTCTTTTAAGCAGGATTGCAGGGTTTGGAGGACTCCACACATCATGGATCACTCTCTGTTTGGTTGCCTTCGCAGCCCCCCAGCTCAAGGTTTGCACCCCGCCATCACTTCTTCACCTTTGACCCTGCACGGCAGGAGTGACCACATCTCCTACCTGGACCTCCCAAGTTCCTCCCCTCCCTGCAGCTTCTCTTCAGGAGACGACAGCAGTGTATACAACACGGCAGCCTCCAGAGGTCACCTGTCCCAGCAGCCCCCACCCGCCTGGCCCGTCCACGTACAGATACCCTCACCCAACACTCGGCACAGCGTCTGTCTGCCGCCGCTTGAGACCACAGCGCCTGAACTTTGCTCAGGGGGAGCAAATCTGTGCAGCACAAACCCCAGTTTGGACAGCGATGACCCAACGGGTGTGTCCGTGGATTATGGACGACAGAGTCAGTCTGCAGAGGACACAGAGAGAAAGAGCAGCGGAGGAAAGAGTGAAATCACAGGTAAGATCAACCTCAGCATTACAGATGTAGCAATGTGTAAAATCTGACAGGGGATTCTTTTCTGTCAGTTTCCATAACTTTGATATGAAATTTCTGTGCCCTCAAATGACTTTCATTATGGACTCGCTATTTTTTTCTGACAGTAAATGTGGTTAAGATCTGTCAAAGTGGGTTGTCTTTGTATTTCTTTCATTGCATCCTGAAGAAAGAAATCTATCAGAGAAGAAGAGCTACACTCAGAAGTTCCTTTTTTCATACTTTCTTTTTTTCCATACAGTATTTTTTCTCCAATCATCTCAGTATAAAAAGAAGTATAATTGAATGCACGGCAAAAACTCCCATGTGACAGGAGTAACATTTAAATGGGAGAACTAAGTTTGTAAGCATGGCCAAATAGCAATAATCCGTTTATAATTAATTTGTTGTCTTTCAGGTTTTCAAAAAAGCAGTATATATTGGTAAAAAAAATACCAATAATGAATTTAACGAATTCATCAAAACTTTCCAAACCTATTATATAATTTAAAGGTTACTGAGAGTGAACTAAACTTTGTTGTTCACACGGACCAAATGAAGATGACTTTTTTGTATTAATTGTAATTTAATGTTATTAATATCTGGGCTTTTTTTGAAACTAATGTTGCAGATAAGAAACATCAGCATTGCAACATCATTGTTGTGAATCTTTCTTATACATCAGGTTCTCATTTCACCACAATGAGACAGTCCAGACAGAAGTGTGACTTTAATGATGGAGTGTACGAAATTAAATTTCCCCCAAGGATCAGTAGAGTTAATCTTTTTCTTCCTCTCCAATTGACCTAAAGCACAAAGAGGTATACTCTGAGTAAAGCCTGTATTTTTGCATGGCTGTGGACTTATTTTGTTGATGTAGTTTTCAGACAATCAGGCGTTCATCGGGAAAGGTGGGTGACAAGCTGGGCAAAATAGGTTTTAAACCATATGTGAAATATAAAATCATCTCCATAATTCACTACAAACTAAAAAATATACATAAATAACAGAATTGCATCTTTCTTAATCCGTAAAAGAAAAAACATTTTTTTGCGTGTGGATTGTCAGCTGTGCTTGTTGTATTAAAATTACTTATTCAGCAAGTGAAACAGGTAGCTGTTCTAACTACATCCATTTATCAGTTCCTATACTACTCACATGAAAACATAGTATAAAACATAGCACCTGGTAAATTTAAGTTTCATTTGTATTTTGAGATCTGCCACATTCAAAGCCTAGAACCAAATCATGTTCGGAGCTCGAAAACTCAAACATCTTAACATCCAAGCAGCTTTGACAAACAGAAAAACACAAGAATATTTCAGCAAGAAAACATTTAGATTTGTAATTTATCTGAAATATTGATGATATAATAAATATTATTATACTGAAAAGCAACAGAAAAACGCTTTCCCCTGAAAACAGACCTTTTTCAAAAAAATATTGTTCATGTGGATTTGCTGAATAAAAACCTATGTCATCAAGAATTGAGGGCTATAGTCAGGAATCATCTCACTACTGCATTGCTAGGACCTCAAGGCTATGAGAGCATAAGCTGTCTAATTGAACTTTGTTTCCTCACATTTATCTCCCGGCACATAATCAGAAAAGCAAGTTAAATATTTCAACATGCCAGGGAAAAGTTGATGCATGGAAACTCAAAACTTGGTACCCTGTGTGACCTAAAAGAAAAGAAAAGGATGGAAGGTAATAGTTTATCACATTGTTTTTGAGCCCTTATGTTATTGCAGATTAACACATCTTTAAAATGAACTGGATGACTGATCTGATGGTAAGACTCTGTACTGAAACAAGTTTAATTATGTTGAATATTTGCAAATAGTATCAGTGTTTGTATCAGACCTCAAATACTTACAACTACCATGCCATCACGATGAGTTTGAGCTGTATGAAGCTTGATGTTCCGCTCATTTTTACTGAACGAGAAGTTGTTGATCATTATTTCCCTTAAATGGTATTTTTAAGCTGTTAACATCAGGTCCTTGTTTATTTGAAGCAAAGTTCTGGATTTTGTCCTAAAATTAAGTCAGAGCCTGTGTAGACAATCTGTGAGGTGCTGGCATCTGTTTTATTGATGGGGCAGGTTACAGATGGATGCATTGATGGAAAAACATTCCCTAAAATAAATAGATTGAAAAAAAAAAACAATCTGAAAAGAAGGTTATAAAGACTATCAGTTATGAGTTAAGAAATTACAAATGTTAAAATACACCAGACTGTGGCTGCACATATTTTGTACCCTTATTTTCAAAAGGACACACGGACAGTTACCACAGAAAATACAGAGAGGGTGAAAATTACATGTAGGAAGGGGCCAAAAGGTTGTTATGGTAACCAGGCTGCCTGTTTGATGACCTCTGTATATGGGGTGCACGATTAAAACAGGAGACCAAAAATACTTCCTTTTTTCCAACATGGACAAGCTCCCACTGGTTTAAACTCCAAAGGCCCCGGGGAAATACAATGCCTATCCCACAACAATAAGATAAATTATCATAACTGTTTCCTCTTTCTATCAAATCTGCTACAAGTCAACTGATTTCACTGTAAAGCTCAGAAGACTGTAGAGTTTAAACATTTAGGCAAACAAGCTCATAGCATGTTGCAAACCATGATAAGTTGATGTTACTGTAGCGACAAACTTTCAAGGCTTACAACCTGAATACAGATAAAGACATAAAAACAACATTTACGCCTCCTCTCCTGTTATGAGGATGACTAATGTGATAATAATGTGATAATACTGTCTATGGTTTCAGGGGCTTGTGTATGTAAAACTCTCATGCTGCTACATCAACATAGATGCTAATCTGAAACTGCTCATAAAAGCTGTTTTGCCGATATATAAGCTACAAACACAACTCAGAGTGTTTTCATTTACTTTTTTCAATTTATTTACTTTATTCGTGTCAGGTTTGTGCAACTGCAGGAAACCAAAGTATTTTTATGTAGGAGGATGGGTGTTTTTGAAATGACTTATTTAACTTTTAATGCTCAACTACTTTGTATTGCCCATGTAAAGCAGTCTACACAGTTAGAAAGCTGCAATTAATAGACTTTTAAGAGACAAGTCTACTTGCTTCAAGTAAGTAAGGTTGCAAACTATACTGAAGCAGAAAAATAAGGTGTTTTTAAATGCTTTTAAAGCACCTGTCTGCTCTTGATGTACAAGCTTATTAGCAGAATGGAAACAGTTGAAAATGTGTATTTTTTCAAATTTCGATTACCTGACTAAGTTCCCCACACAGTTTAATTCTGAAGTTGAAATTAGTCTTAATGTGCAGCCTTCACGTTGATTTTAGAAGACAACGTGACACACTGATGATGTCCAGAACCAGAGGTCATAGTGAATCTTTTTCTCCAGAAATACAGCACCAGCATCTTAAAATCTTCCACTGGTACGGTGTGATATCAGTCCATGTTGTCATCAGTCCAACGCTGCCTAAAACAATCATCTGAAGTGCTTGTGATTGTAAAAGTTAATATGAAAGTGCAGGTTAATCTTCAGCTGCATAAAACTAAACCCTTTGGCTGAAAAGCATTTATATCTGCACACATGCTTCAAATAAAAAGACACAGCAGAGCACATCATCTCTCTGACATTTACCCACATGATTTAAAAGCAGGAACCATATCTTTACAGATTTAGCTCTCTGATGAGCAACTTGAGCAAGTGCCAGCTCCAAAACTTTCCGGTTCCCCCCGAATCGTCGTCCAGGTCTGGATACATCCGGAGATTTGACGGACAGATTGAACACTTTGAAAAGATCTTCCAAAGCTGCCAGAGCCCAAACCCCAATCCAATTTCCTAACTCTAACTTCACTGGCACTCAAAGAAGCCGCAGCACTTTTATTACACAGTGTTTTTTCTGGACTGCTTCAAAAATGATGAAATGTGCAGTTATTGACCTACATTCTTTACAGAGAAGCTTTAGTTGACAGTGCAGCTGAAAAAAGTGAGTGAGATATTCTTGAACACCAATATTTCTAAAGTAAGTCTCCAGAGAAAGAACAGTAGGATTTAATGCACTGAATGAAATGACATTAAAAAGGGTAATATAACAGAAAATACCAATTTAAAATGTGTTTGTGTAATTGGTGGTGTGTGTGGTGTCTTACGTTACAGCTCAGACTGTGTGTGTTTTCCTGGCTCGCACTGGTTTGTCAGCACATCGCACATTTACACGACTAATGAAATGTCAGCTGGATTTGTGCAGGGAAGGGTGGAGGACAGTGTAGGAATTATTATTCACTTTGAAAGATTACGCAGGTCATTTTCACCGTCCTCTGACCACAAAAACCTTCAAGATGTTTGAAATATGATTTCATGACAGACAAAATGAGAGGAAAACATTATTTAAGACTCGAAGCATGAAATAATTGAGGAAAAAAAATAGCTTTTATGTGCAACAAGGATGGTCGAGCGTGGCTAAAAAGGGCCTCGTTAAGTTTTATTAATGTGGCTTTTGTTGGTTTTCCATCAGTATTAAAGATTATACTTATACTGGACAGTTCCACTTTAACTTTGACTCATATTGCATCAGTTTTTAATAAAAATGGAGATGATGTGGATTTTTTGAGTACACACCAAAAACCAATTATAACCTGCTCCTGAAGGCCAGTACAAAGAAGATCACCAGTATTTATATTCAGTGAGGAGCAATAGCTTTACATTAATCTTACTTTCTAATTCTTAGGTCGTCATGTATTTCCTTTGACATGAACTGGAGCTCTCCTGTGCTGAAATAATATCTTCTCCAGCTGGTCACATACTCACTGGACGAACAACAGAGGTGAAAGTGACTGTAGTCAAACTTCTGTTACTGAAGTTGTCATCTCTTCAATAAATTGTCTCGAACGCCTGCTTCATCGGCATCCACTGTTTCATCGGTACAGATACTAGCTACCACTACTATGTCTTTGTGTTTTTCAAGCAGCAACCTCTAGCTGTGAGAAATAAAGTTTTATAAATTACAGTGTATTAAGCATCCACTCAAAGTTGGTGCCAGACTAGCAGTAATAACATATAAACACATTAAAAAATACATTTCTTTACAGTAAAAATACACAAAGGGGGACTAGATTCAGTTCAGCATCTCACTAAGGCCCTCAAATGATGATGGGCTTCAAATCTATGTATCACAAAAAAATGGGTGACGTCAAAGACATCACATCAACAGTGTCATAATTCTTGCCAGTGTGTGGCATCACTGAGACCAGGGGGCATGTTTTGTCATAGGAAACTCTACAACGGCCTGCAGAGTTACAGGGTTTTTTGAGCAGAGGATTCAATTGTTTTCTGGCTAAGTCATACTCCCTCCACTCACTTGAACAAACAATAAATCAATTTTTGTGACTATATCATTTAGATTCACCAAAAGGGTCTGAACTACACCTTGGATATATTTATTTTTTTATTGTTGTACAAATGTATATATAAGGCTTTGGATTGTTTTTTAAATTATTATTATTATTATTATTATTATTATTATTATTATTATTATAATTATTACTACTACTAATACTATTATTATAAATAAGTATTAAAGATTAACTTAGCTCAGTTTAGCTTCGTTCGCTGAGAGAGGCTGGAGCATTTCATCCGTCACAGGTACTCCGGTAAGAGAGCAGGCAGACACACAGGTTATATTTCGGATCGTTCACTCCTCTCTTCAGTCATCAACAGGATCACAAAGTCATGACCGTATAAACTGTTATCTTCCTAAAACTAACGTTTGTCCCCTTAAATATATGTTTACTTTGAACCTCTTTCAGTTACCCCCCGAACTCTCTCATTCCCCCCTGCCTCCCGTTCTAGTTTTAACGTCTTTCTGTTTACCCGAACTCCCTCCAATAATGTCTGAAGAAATCATTAACTATCTACATGAACTAACTAAATCATTAACTAATCTAACTCAGACTCAGTAGTGAAAATTAACATAGGAAATTTATAACAATAAGTCTGATTTGACATTATTTACACTGAATAATTCAGTCAACCTTTGTTTATAACCTTGTTTATATTTCTTTCCAGCAGAGTGATAATACGTTGCCTCAGATGCGCTGTCAACTTGCCTTGAACAGTTGATTTATTTTATCAGAAACTCTTTGGTTTCGAACACTACATTACCTGAGTGATTCAACTGCAAATCCAAACTTAAGAAAACTGTTGGACCAGATGAGGACTGTGATGCAGATTGGTTCAAAACAGACACAATGCTTTGGGTCAGTGGGCTTAATCTTAGTTTAAAAGTCATCCACAAATGGCTATCAAACTGTAAGGTAGTCAAACTGGGAGGATTCCCAAAGGTTGGGGTTATGAAACAAATCCTCCAAGTGAACAATAAGAGTATTTCACAGATCTGCTTTCAGATCAAGGATTTACTGAATCTGAATCTACAGTTGTCATAAAACATCTAAACATTAAAACACTCTCCTACAGCGACCATGACAGTAACATCTAAATGGTTTATTATTGCACAAATGTTTTCTTGAGCTGTCAGCTCATTTAATTTTTAAGTTTGACTTCAATATTGTCATTTTAATAAATGCACCATAACCTAAATTCATCTCATTTTTACTTAGACGTAGGAGACTTTATTGGGACTGAATGTCCAAAATAAATACTCAGATGTTTTGTTGCTGAAACCAGAGTGGATTATTCTTTTACTATTATTATACTATTCTTTTATTGAAATAGAGGATGTGTTTTCTGAAGGGAGGCTCACTGTCTTACACGTCAAAGACTCCTGTCCTAAAAACTACTTCAGTGGCTGCAGTGGTATCACAACTATCAGTGAAATGCTTCAAAAATAGGTGAATTTTTCCTCCAAATGTTAAACATTAATAAGAGCAAACTTTGGGAGAAACATTCCAGATGTAACACCCAATTCTTGGTAATAAAATCTGATTGGCACTTCTAATCGCCTTGCCTTCATTTTTACTTTTCTTTCAGAGAGGCCCTGCAGTTTATCAAACGCCCCTCATCTCTTTTTTTTTCTTCCTGCTACCTCCCCCCTCTCTCTTTTGGAAACTCAGCTGTGGCTGGAAAAAGTTCTGTTTTTCATTTCAGAGTCCCAGGACGGGAGCTATAAGTCAGACATGAACAGCAAACCCAGGAAGGAGCGCACAGCCTTCACCAAGGAACAGATCCGTGAGCTGGAGTCCGAGTTCGCCCACCACAACTATCTGACCCGGCTGAGACGCTACGAGATCGCTGTCAACCTTGACCTCACAGAAAGACAAGTACGGTACTCACTGAATCATAATCTCCACATCACATTTTACCCACTGACAGACTTTGAGTCAGTAAAAACAATTAGGAGGATTCTCAGGCCTCTGAGTTTTATTTACATCTTTTGGTAACTGCTCTGTATTTCAGGAAATCATCCCAACATCTTTCCGACCAACTCTTGACTCATTGTTGACACTGGAAAGTTTGAAGAGTTTAAATATGAACGCATCCAGAAGAGATTTATCTGGAGGTTATAGATCATCACTGAAAAGATGTTTAAAGCAAGTTTCACACTTTCAGCCTCTGTAGATTGGGGGGAAAAGGTTACAGATGGATGATGTTTATTGAGGCAGTAGGAAGGAAACTCACGGCACCGAATCAGATAGGTTTCCATTCAAGTCAATGCATAAACTTACACTGGATTCACTCCATTGCGGTCTGGCTGCATCCCTGCTCCAGCAGGTCACAGCATATACGCAACAATCCTGTTTTTGATGGATGCCAGAGGTGTTATGTGTCAACTTAACAAAAAGCAGATCAAGGGGGATGGAAAGTTGTGCACAAAAACCAACTCAAAATGCCTGTTGATATTGAAAATAAACAATCGGTGACAAATTTAGATCATATCAAACTTGGCATAATGAGTGGAGCCAGGCCAAGAGTCAATAGACTGGATGTTTTACAGCCCAACATGAATGAGGAGAGGCTCATTAATGGATTAGGAAGCATGGAAGCGTCTCATTCTTGTGACTCCAGCTAGTCTGGTGTCCTGCAAGGTGCTGGACTGAACCCTCAGCTGGTATGAGTCGATGTACGTAGTCAACATGCAACGGACCAGAGACATATCTGGAGTATTTAAGCCGGTACAGAAGGGAAAAGTGCACCATTGTCTGGGATCAGATAAAGCAGGTGTCCCACTTTTGCTTTGAATTTGGTGCAGACACAGGGAAACAAAGTCTTGTTATCACCAGAAAAGTTGCATCCTGCATGTTTCTTTTGGTGTTTTTGTAGCATGAGGCTGATTAAACTGTATACTTTTACTCTGAGAAAACTTTACAGTTGCTTTGGGGCTTCTTGGTGCCAGGTCAAGAGCCACTTTATTTGCAAATCCATGTGTATCATAGACAGTATAACATTTATATACTTTCTATGACATCACATTTGGCTGAGGCAAAGGGCTAGCCTTTAGCATCCTCGCAAACAGCTACAGTCTGCCCACCAGTCAAGTCAGCCATGCTCATGAGTTGAATACCCTCAGAAAGCCTTTGTAAGATGTTTACTGATAGAGAAATTAGCGATGCAAACCTGAGACATTGAAAATCTGTCTTTTTTTGAATTGTTATGTGGTTTCCAGTCTTTCTGTCGTCTTCCTCAAGAGGGCATTTGATGAACTACCATTTTTAACACTTCAGCATTTGCTTCACATTTCAAGAACTGAGGTTTCTGCTTGTTGTGCACAATTTATTACCCACTATGTACCAGAACAGATGTGCAACTTGTGGGAACAGGGATGAAACCCTATGCACAGTTAACAAATCAAGTCCATGTGCAAGTTCCCCCCTCTATCAGGTGCCACTTATGCATCAGAAGTTGCACCAGAAGCTCAAAACAAAAGTCAACAAAAACAGCAGAATAAGCTGTTTGGCAATGGCAGAGAGATTTGGCAAATCTTTAATGGGCTCAACCCAAAAACTAAGCTCAGCCGCTCATCCCACAAATGCATGTTCCACACAAACCTGGTACAGTTAAAAAGGGAAACAAAAAGACTTTCAAGATTCAAGATTTGTTTCCAAGGAGCATTGTCTCTCACTTTCTACAGATGTCATGACTAGTGAAATAATTGTGAAGCTGTATCACGCTGAAAACATCTTCATTACTGCAGCAAAGTTATTTAACATGGTGCTTTGTTGGGGTTGAGTCACTTTGTTGTCAGCCTCTAGTGGCCAATTGAGGAAATACATTTTGGAAACTTCTTTATAGGCAATTTTCTTTGAGCCACGCAGGTTTTCCCTTCTATAGACAGTCCCTGTAATGCACTATGCTAAGAAGTTTCTATCTGACAGAGACTTCTATCTCTTTGAATATCTTTCTCCAGCTTTTTCTGGCTCTGGTTTTCAGTAGTAATTGCTTTTATTGCACTTACAAAGCTTTGAAAGGTTCCTCAGCATGATGACATCCATGACTCAGAGAATAAACGCAGCTGATGTTTGGTTCTCATTAGAGAAATTGTTCACAGCAGAAAAAAAACGTCTGTGTTTTGACATCAGCAAACGGTTGGACATGTCATGCTAATGTTCTGAGGCCAATCGATTTCCAAACCACAGAGAGACTTTGAAACGTCAGCGTGCGGCTCGCTCTGTGTGTGTGTGTGACTTTATGATGCTGTGTGTCACACTCCAGATGGTTTTCTCACAAAGCTCACAAAATCACTTGAAGTTAGCGAGCTGTGTCTGCTGCTGCTGTTCACTGTGGGTGTGAGGAGTCTGAAAACAGTTATGTTGGATTGAAGGACAAAGATAGATGACTGCTTCGGAATAATTCTGGAAAGAAGAGGTAGTGGTGTAAAGATTACTTTTTTTTTCTTCACTTCTGTTATCTCCTTCCCTAAAAGTAAAATACTTTCAAACATGCACCCCTCACCCAGACTGTTTTTATACTCAAGTGTAGTTAATCCACTGAAAGATGGATTTAATCTGGATTCTAATTTAAAAATCACAGACTGTAACGAGATTATCTAATTTACAACATTCACTTTCCTCGGGGACTGCAACAGGAGCACACTAAACTCCTTTACAAGACATTTTTCAGGTTTCTTTCAAGCGCCCTATCAATCATGTCTTAATCTTACCCTGCTAATCAAACAAATATAGGAACATGAGTGGATACGATGCACAAAGCAAAGCAACTTATCCAGAATTGGAGGTGTATCTCAGGTATTTTTTACTCCTGTCTCGATAAGGACAGGAATATCTTTTCTGATTGGAGCAAGAATCCACTTTACCCGGCTTTCAGTGACTTGTGATGTTTGTAGGTTTTTATGTTGGTGTAAATCCTCGTAGCTCTTTACATTGTCCTGTAAATGTCTCAGCTTCAGTTTGAAGACATCCAGCTCCTCTGTCCAAAAACAACCTCAGAGGTCTGTAGGCTTGGATTGATCAGTATTTGGCTCAGGCAGCAGCCAGGACTACTCACCCAGGATTCAGTTCTTCCTGTCTGGATTGGGGTCCCTCATCACTCCCCCTCACATTGGCTGCTCTAAAAGACCCCAACAGAAGAACAATAAATCTGCTAAGTGAACAGTTCATTTTGGATCCTCTGCATCTATACTGTGATTTTAAGACTTTCTCTTCATACCAACTGTGCAGATTTACAAGCTGTGAGGAAATAACTGATCCATCATCACAATCAAAAACTTTCTTTTCATGTGACCATTTCAATTAAAAACTTATTTAACAAAGTAACCAACTAAAAAAGAGTAATGATGACTACAACTTTATGAATACAGAGTTGGCATTTTTTTAACAATCCCTCTTGTTATTATTTTCATTCTCCTGTCAGAATTAATTAATCTAGGTCAGAAATGTATTCTTTCTTTTTACCTGTTTGCTCTTGATTTATGATTTTAGGGCCTGATTTACAAAGATCCCAAACAAGGAGTGCTAGAAGGTGTGTGCAAACGAAAAGATAGGCTGTATGATCTACACTGCAGCCACCTAATGGGAGTTAGATTTTGGCTTCACTTGTGGGTGGCTGTCATGCTGTTCATCTGTAAAAAGTTTGTGACACATACTAATCTTTGGAATAATTCGCCACTAGTATGAATTATTTTTCTCGTGATTACTGGAGCATGTAGAGGTGCATTAATGCAACCACCAAGACTGGAGTGGAACAGGAACGGTGGATATGGAGCAGACACAAAAACTAAAAAAGTATCATTGTAGACCAGTTTGAAAGACTCAGAGTGATTAGAGTAAACAGTCGTTGAAAATTAATCAAAACGAGACACTGAATTTGGTAAGAAGCAGAAATCTTAAATCTACAAATGACCTAAATACCTCTTAAATTTACAGTGTATATGAGCACCATGTTTTCTCTGTACACTTAAGCACAGTGACTGGTGTCCTGCAGGATAAGACCCCAGGGGGAAGCAAATTGAGCTGTGTTAAGAGACGGGTATTTGTTTCTGTTAGTATATGAGTGTGAGTCTGAAATGTGCAGACTGCTGGTGTATAAACATAGAAAGAGTTGGTGGAGGGATATGCAGTTAGAGAGAAATATGACAGGAGTAGGAGTCAGGAGAGGATTCAGAGAGTATCGTGAGTCTGGATTGGATGACCTGGTCTGAGGCAGCAGATTATCCAACACTGAGAAATATAATATAAAAGGAGGGTGAGCCAGCAGGCTGATGTGACTCATATATCAACACATTTCTGTTTACGTGGACATACTGCACGCCTAACTGTAACATCACTCATCTAACCATTACTCACCAACAGAGAACAGATAAGCAATGATGTCAGGCAACTGCAGTCTTTCATGCTTGAGATAACACCACCAACACATTTGAACAAATACTGAACTTTAAATTGAATATTTAATAGAACAGTTTATTCCCTAGTTTCTGCCTGTGAATAAAGCCCTGTATTTAATTCCTTCATTCTAGTCTAATCCACATCTGTGTTGATATCACACGTCACCACTGTTTGTAAGGGAAAATAGCTTTTGATTTGAAAAATGAGTATAATTTCTTGTTACACACCTGTATCTCATAATAATGAACACATCAGTGCTTACAGACTTAGATCATTTATCAGTTTGAGGGTCAAAACATTTCACCTCACTGACTTGCTGCTTTATCTAACATATCTGATTCAACCTTACATGGAAAGCTGTGTGATTTACTATTAAACTGAAAATCCACTTTGCTTCAGGACACAGCCTGGTTCAGGTTTTCAGGCTAATATTGAGCAGTTTTATCTTCTAGCAGGACCACTCCTGGCCAAATTTGGGCCCTAAGTAGAATATTATTCTGGGGCCCCCATGAAGCCCTACAGGCAGTGAGGGTTTTATGTGTAGTGAGGGGCAGTGCTGCCTTTTAGTTTTAGCTTTTCCTTGAGTATTAAGACACCACATAAATGGGTTTTTGTGGTCTGTGTTTCCCTCTCAGGTGAAGGTTTGGTTCCAGAACCGGAGAATGAAGTGGAAGCGAGTGAAAGGAGGCCAGCAGGGGGCAGCAGCACGGGAGAAAGAACTGGTGAATGTTAAAAAGGGGACTTTATTGCCGTCTGAGTACTCGGGGATCGTAGGTCTTCAGGGCTCATTGAGTCCGCCTAGGACAACAACTGAAGAGGACAGTCAAGACAGCGACCAGAGCTCCCAGCAGCCTCATCTATGACCTTAAGAGCTGCTGACTGATGGACAGAAACCAAGTAAACATTAGTGGAAGGAGAAAAACCTGGTAAACAAATGTTTTCAATAGACTATGAAAAAAAAAATTCCTGAGAGAACATTCCAGAGGTTCTTAAAACTGAAGAACTTGGACTTTGCACTGTTGGAGGTTTGTTTCAGTCAAATGTTGAAACATTTTGTACAATGATCTGCACTTGCAGCACAATGCCTTTAAATTAATTTATCAAAAACTGTTATTCCAGTGAACCATTGAGTGATTTGTTTTTTATATCGAACAGTTTAATTGGAAATTTCGAAATTGTTATTCTCTGCACTCCTTCTAAAGTTTGCAAACTTTTTACTTGCAAACAACATTAAAATAAATCAAACATGAACAAATAATGGCTCTGTTATTCTTTCATTCCATGCCGTCTGTTTCTGAAACAGAGTTTTGAAGCAAATCATGGACAGGGGTTGTATTGGAAACGGGGCCTGTGAGCCTCCACACCAACAGCTAAAGGGCGGTCGCCTGTCAATCACATGAGCTGAGCCTCTCATTGTGTCAACCTGCTTTCTTGATATTGTCAAAACTGCAAAGTTAGAAAAAAATTACCCATTTTCAATGTGTATTATTGGTGAAATCAGCTTTTTAGATTGGAGACGTTTTTGTACCAGGCTGTAAACATGTTTATTTCTACTGTGAAAATTGCTTTTTTTGGCGGTGTGTGTGGTTTCTGGTATTTCCAGAGCTGACCTCAAGCAGACCCTCAAAGAACTGCAAACTTTAGCCTTTCTCCATCAGCCCATATTTTCAGACTGGAGGTTGCTGCTTGAGTTAGCTACAAAAATATTAAGTACTTTTTGAAAAGTGCTGAAAATGCTAAATTTATTCTGTTCTAGAGTTAATATTTTCATCATTTCCAGTCAGACAAAGCACGGTGGCATGCTGTTTTTTATCGGCTGAGTTTGCCCAGAAATCCTTAAATGACTGACTCCTCTCCTGGACCCTGTCTCGTGAGAAGATGTTTTATGATTGATGAGTGTGTCTCAGTGTGTCTGCAGCGAGTGAGCGTGCATTCTAATCCCACAGTGATGTCTGGGTTGTGAAAGCCTTCTGGAGCAGCTGGAGATTCACTCAGAGGATCCAGCTTCGGCCTTCAGTCACTCTGTGGTTTCTGTTCCCTCAGAGCTGCCTCGCGGTCACTGGTTGTACTTGGTGTTTTCTCTGTGTGCGTGTGTCTCATTACTGCGTGTCACAGTTTGATAGAGGCGGTACACGACAAGACTGCTCTCTGAATGGAAAACAGGGAGATGATTAAGGGATGTTCATTCATGAGGTTTTTTTTCTCTGGAAGAAGCAAAAAGCTACATTTGTCTGAGATGGGGAAATTACAGAGCCGACTTACCATCATATCTTTAAACAAGCACAACTGGTGTTTCCAAAGCAGAGCCTCCAATATAAACGTCCACTCTCTGTGAAGTCAGAATGAATCCCAACATCTTTTGTCATATTTATTATTGAGTGTTTTGCAGCTTCTGTCAGAGCCTGAAGACAATTCTCTGTTCTTTTTCTTTGGCAGGACACATGCAGAGGGCCGGGGAGCGTGCACACACATTTATATTTATACTAATGTTCTTGAATCAGGATCAAATTTTTGAGTTTTGTAAATGTTTTTTCTGCAGTAGATTTCTTCTGCAGACAGCGGTGAAACAGACAGTGACTGCAATGTAATCCTTGAGGAGAAATATATGTCTGCTAAAAGTTCTTGTTTTTGTCCCTTACAGGCTCAGATTGTTATTCATAGAGTCTGATATTACAGAACGGAGTCCTACAAAAACAAAGATTTATGTTCAGAAACATAATGGTCTGTTGAAACCAAAATAAGCCTTTAAAGTGCTCCTCAAATCTAACAGGTTCCTTGTAAAACAATTAATTCAATCTTGTGAAACATTGTAGTTCCTGTTCAGCTGGATTGATTGTGATATTTTGTGACTCTTTAAGGTTCAGAAGTTGAGTATAGATGAAAAACAATACAAGAGAAAGACTCAGCTTCACATTTGGAAGAAATCAATCAAGGTGGGGGTCGACCAGCAACTCCTTTGTCTTCATTTGATGTTAGTGCTTCTGTAAATGGATCTTGGTGGCTCTGAAGCAAGTCTTGTGTCAGCAAAAGACCATAATTTAAGTTCCCAAAACCAATAAACTGACAGACCAAAAACCAACAAACTAACCATTGGACCAACCAATCAGACAAACTATCTAACCAACATTACACATAAGCAACCAATTAACTAACAGACAGACCAACCCAACAAATAAATAAACTAACCAACCTCAAACCAAACAAATAAAAGAAGAGAAATTTATTTACACAATGCCAGTTTACAGCTAATGTTACTCCAAGGTGCATCACAAACAGAGCAGGTCTATTTTGGTGTACGATTTACAAAGACCCAGCATAAAAATAGAATTAAACCTTATCCCATCTCCATCCAGAATGAGTAAAAACTTCAGCACAAGGAGCATATTTCCTTTAAATAGCAGGACCAGACCCATGTTAGACATGTACTGAAACTGTGCTGGTGGTGGAGAGAGGGTGATGTAGGAAGAAAGACAGATAGAGATTGAGAAGAACAAAACTAGTGCCAATAACTATGGTAAAAGTCTGTTTTATTGACTGACACTGCAGATTAAGGAAAACCAACTAATGTACTTCAAAGAGGTTTGAGATGACTATAATCACTGTAACAGCAATGATGGTAATGATGGTAATGATGGTAATGATGGTAATGATGGTGAGACTGATACAAATAACTGTAACCACTGGAAGTCACATTTTGTCCCCTTCAGAAAAGCTGACTCATTCTGTCTCTATCCTGTTGGGGAAAAGGTTTGTTCATTTCTGTCTATATCAAAGGGACTGTGAGGACTTTTTTAAGTGGTCTTGAAAAAGTCACATCTCTAGATACATGCCTGATCATAATCCCTAACTCAAAATGAGTTATTAGTGCTTAACTAGGTTGTGTCAAAATGCCAGTTCTTTGCGCCCCAATCAGGACTGGACGGATTGGATTGGTCCAAATTTTTTTGTGCCAGCTGAAGAAGTTTAGCAGTCAGAAGAGAGATATGTGCTCTGGTGAAACTATTTCTTGGTTTTATTTAGTAATCAGAACGGACACTGGAATTGGACTGTCTGACGCAAAAGGGACCAAAGAGCAGAAGAAAGTTAAACGTGAGATTGATAGAGCATGAGCTGAAGGCTAAAACAAGGGTTCAAGGCTAAAACACAAACCAAAGGCTATCAATACAGAGCATCTTTCAAAACAATTGCACAAGTCATTTTATCACGACAGTTTGTGCAAGTCCGCCAGCCAGAGGCGTCGCTGCAGCTCACTTCAAATGGATTCTCCTCACAGCCACTTTAAATACTTCTGTTATTTCTCCATCTGTATGAGGATCCTGGTTTGTGTTTCCTCCGTGCAGAGAATGAAATGTTTTGTTTCTGGTCAGTGTCAGGCCTGTTCCTGGGTGAATCTCAGACCTTGACCCTGATGGTGCAACTCTCCTCCAGCAGGAAGGAGTCGTGTTGTCATCACAGTCCTTTCTGCCAAAATCAACAGAGCCAGCCGAGGACTTTCCTTCAGTCCACCAAGACCCTGCTCCGCTTCCAACTCAATGATTTAGTGAGATTTACAGCTCTGCCAGGGTGTTGATGGGTGCTGCACGCTAACTTTGTGAACGTTTCAACAAATCCCGCTGCTGAAATCAGACTTTCTTCACCAGGCAGAGTCTCAGTTTTTCCTTGGTGGATGCGTCTGTGTTGGATTCCTCTCAGATTTTATAGACTCTTTGGGACTTATCCATAAAGTTCATCTGGGAAATATTAAAAACAACCATCTGTGAAAAATCCAGGACTTCTGCATGTTTATTCAGATAATTAGCATCCCTGGAAGGTTGTGGATGTCATTGTCTCTTCATGGGAGAGAAAAATGAGTCCTGAATTTGAGAAGTCTTCCACATGTGTTTGTTCAGTCCTGGTGACTGTGTGTAGTGCTGTGATGCTAACCTTTGTGCATCTGATACCACGCTGTGACAGTGGAAAAAGGATCTGCAGCCAAAGAATTCTCCCGTGCTCAGGAAGTTGTTCAGATTGTGCAGATTATGACCGAGTGAGACTGAATGACGAAACGCAGGAAACCACAAACCCTCCAATAAACTGGCAGTGGACCCTGACTGACAGCTGCTTTACCCATTAGGAGCCACAGACTCTGGACGAAGACTCACACAGACTCACTGTGTTGCAAGAAAATAAAAGCTGCATGGACCAAGAATGTAATCTTACACCTATATTAGCTTTGAAAAGTTGAGGGTAAATCAAAATTACTTTGTTAAAGAGGCCTTTTCCCCATTTTAAAAGTAAGCACATCCTATTATTTCATATCTTTTTATTATAGCAGTGTGTGTTTTGAACTATTGCACCCATGGAAGTGTAAAGTTGTATGTGTTGTGTTTCCAAAACAGAAAAAGCTTTGGGCAGATGTTTATTGTTACTAAAAAATCAAAACATCAACATCAAAGCATTAATAATAGATTTGACACTTTTTTTAAACCTCAGAGATATAATAGGGCAAAGATGCATTGAACCAAATCTGTTTACCGATGATAAAGGGGGTATTTTGCATTTTCACATTTTAAATTTGGATACAAAGTAAAAATGCTGGATCCGCAAAATAAACGTGTGCAGATTTTCAAACTGCTGCATGCTCATAAGTTAGAGAAAATGTCTGAATCTACCAGAGAGACATTATGAACAATAAAAAGTAACCCTTGGTGTCTGAGAGTAGGGGTCCAACAAAAATATCTTACTCAGTTACCAAGCTGTGACCCAGTATTGAGACACTGATGTGTTTTTTTCCACAAACTGGGCCCTTAATCTTCGTTATTATCAGACACAGAAATGAACCTTTCACCTTTCATACGCATGACATAAGTTTAGGTAGCCAGTCATTAAACTTGCTAATGCAAGAAAACTATAAAGGCTGCAGCATTCTGGCTTGTGTGAAAGTCACTTGTCGCTTTGGACAAAGCATCTACTAAATGACATTGTAGAATTGTACATTGAGGCTAAAAAAATCAACCCACTACAATCAACATATACATTTTCTATTACTTTTATTTTTTTCCCCCTTCCAACAGTATCTGCTCCTTTACAGTCTCTCGCAGATTATCTTTCTCGCTGTCTGAATGAAATGTATGTTTAATAGGGCTGTATGATAGAAATAGACGCTTCAGTTGTGTTTAAAACAAGTGTCATTAAAATTAACTCTGACAGTTTCAAAGACAACTCTGCCAGCCACATTTCCCTGCAGATGAGTCTGTGCTGTTTTTTGTTTTCTTGGGGATTTCCAGGGTCTTCCTCTTCCACAGATCCGATTTCTCCTCCATCTTTGATTCAGCCCTGTTTAATTTTCCAGGGTTTTGTTTTCCAGTCATCAGGACATTTTTACCACAGCTGATCCCGTCTCCTCTCTGCCACACTGCCACATGCTGTCATTGCCCTGCCGGATTTTTCCGACTGCTGGCTCCTGATGCAGCAGCAGCAGTCCTTTATTAAAGCTCCGCTCCAACCACAAATAACCCCAGTGTATGGAAGACCACATTTCCTCCTTTTCCCCCTTCCTCGTGACTGTGAAGGTGGATGGTACCTTATTTATGTAGCTGATCACAAGTGTTCAGGAAAGAGGGAGACAGTAAGCCGAGCTGTGGACAGAGAGTTAAAATAAAAGGCCTTCGGTGAAGTGGAGTCTTGTGGTAGAGAGCTGGCTGCTCCTTGGGGACTAAATAAAGCTGGGGGAGGAAGAGGAGGGAGGTGAAGGAGAGCAGGTTGATGACAGACAAACCCTCATTCTGACCATCAGCGTCCTGAGGAGTCAACGAGCCTGAGTCTTGATGAAGATCAAAGCTACAAACTTCTGTCTGCAGATTTTTGATTCAGACCACTGATGGAGGATTTATTTTTACTTTTACCCTCTTGACCCTGCACCGCAAATGAGCTGAAGGGGCCTACTGGGTGTTTTTACTTATTTGTATCTCACTCTTGAAGTGAATAAGTGATGAAGATGACATTTAGTTCTATATAGCAGGATAACAAAGCTTTTTTTTTTTTTTTTTTTTACATGATAGCTGGAACATCATCTTCTGAGCTGGAAAACAAAATAATAAAACTTGTGATTGTGATTGGACAGACAACCACACACACTCACAAGCCCTATGTCAAGTTTACATGTTTAACTTCTCACTGATGCAAATTTTTAATTAACCAATCATACAGGAGCAACTGAATGTGTTTGGGCATGTAGACATGATAAGGACGACCTGCTGAAGTTCAACCTGTGCATCAGGATGAAGAAGAGAGGGAATGACACATAGCACTCTTTAGATGATGGATGTAATAGGAGCAGTTGCAACTCCCTGAATTATGTTATGTTAGGTTATTTATTTATTTGATTGTGGATGAATGTATGTAAATGTGGACAGTACTTTATGCTTTCATTGTTTATAAAAGTACTATGTTGGGGTGGGTAGCATTGTAATTTATGTTCTGTTTACCATGCAACAATTTATACTATTCAAGTTCAAAACTTAATTGGAAAAAAAAATAAAAAGAAAGGTGATTATATTAAATAAACGCCTAAAACAGGTTGCTCATCAGTGATCAGTCTTATGGGGAAACCATGTAACACGATTTCTATTTTACACTTCCATTGTGGCAACTTAAATTGCCATGTCTGAACCAGAGAGCAACAGCAGCAACAATGTTGGCAAAACTGTCTTTCAACAAAAGTGCACTATTTCTGCATTCGGCGAAGATGCATTCAGTACCACATATACTGTATACAGCACACCTCTGCTTTAGCCCCTAAACCATTGTAGTGCAAAGGGCCCCGATCTCCAACTACAGGCCTGGGGTGCAAACTACAGATTTTTTTTTCACAGCGTTTTGTTTGTTTGTTTTTTGGGGGGTGGGGGGGGTGAAACCTTGTTGTGTAATTTATAATATAACCACACGAAAGTATCAAAAGGACCTCAGACCAGGTGTTTGCTGGTCTTATGCTTAGTTGCTGTTAGCCTCCTCAAGGAAGTAACCACCTTTGGATAAGAACACATTTTAAGACCAAACCACCGACCACTGATGTAGGTTTCAGTCTGTTTGCTTCATACATCACGAGCTTAGAAATTCTGTGGAAAATAGCAAGTTGCTGTGGCGTACAATAGTTTTAGCATTTTCAAACCCACACCTCCTTTCCAGCACCAGTTTTCTCACTCAAATAAAGCCAAAACAACAAGTTGGTGACTGCTAAATTGCCAGACTTACTGCTCCAAAAATGCAAATGCCAGACAAAAGTTGATTAAACACAAACATTACCACAATAGCTCGACATTAGAATGACAACCAAGCAAAGTGCTGTTTTCTTCCAATCCTTCATGGTCGCCTTGTTCAGAGAAATAATAAATCTTAAAAATTTGAAACATTTTCCTTTTCAGCTTTCAAACAAAAGATCCAAATGTCAGCTTTTTAATCTCATTTCTCAAACCGCTAACCTTCAAGTCTGCGTTTATCTTTCAGGGACTTTCTTCAAATATCTCACAGAGCTTTTAAACAAATCTAACCAGACGTCAGAATAACTTCACTTGTTTTCGCACGCTGGTTAAGATCCAGAGCTGATGATAAAATAAACGGAGGCTGTTCCTCTCAAATTTTAATATTGAAAACTCAAACAGAAAAAACATCTACATGCAAGCAGCACATGTGCCAACAGCTGTCTCCTGCATATGTTTAAATCAGTCTTTCATCACCACCTCTTTTTCCCCCCAAACACTCATGAGAAGACGTCTAGTGTGAGCTGAGCGAGGAGGAAAGAGCGAGAAAAGTGGGGTGACAGAAAATTTAAGTAGGAGGCTGAGGGGGAAAGATTGCATGGGTCAGAATAAAATTTTCTAAGTGTTCCTGATGCTGTTCCTCTTTGTGTGGAGACTGAATTTTAAAGCCACGATCAACACAGGGTAATGAAAAGAGTTAGTGTACCCAAGTGCCTTAAACAGAGAGGCTTTAAGAATTTAAGAAAAGGATAGGACTTGGCAGAAATTAGCAGGTGAGGCATGCAAGCTGGTTGGTGGATCACCTGTAGTGTTTTTATTCCTCCTCCATCCACAATAAGATGATACACAGATGTGATTGACCTGATTAAATATTTCAAATTTGCACAGTTATGAATCAATGTGAGATGACACATCTATTTGTTATGTTGCACTTTTTGTGATCTCTGCCTGTAAACTTGAGTTGAATAAGTGATGTCTCTGTCATATTTTGGTATATACATTATAGAAGTAAAAACAAAACTACTTCAATCTCAAGGTTCTAGACGGTTTATCTCACACTTGGGAAAAATTAATAACTGAGTGTTGCATGCTCTGTTGTAGCACTTTTTTATGTGACAAGTAAAATGAAGGAGGTAAAGTATTTCATGTAATAGGCCCACCATAATATTTACAGCATTTGATGCACATCATTCCTCAGACAATACGCCACAACTCACTTCGTGTTTTCAAAGTATTGTCACTTTCATGTCACTGCTGCTGTTTCCTCCATTAGAGGACTTTCACACACTCCCCTAAAACATTACTCACAGTTCACTCGGTGCGTCTTCCAACGGGATCCATTTTCACTGTAATACGTCGTTTTCAGTTTCAGTGAAGTTTTCAATCGAATCTGCGCGTCAAGGTAGAAGAAACCCACCTGAAACGCATCTGAGAAAATAAACGAAAGAATTACAAAAAAAAAAAAAGAAAAAAAAAAAGATTATATTATTATGCCATATTGGTTGATGACTTTTTGAGTATTTTAGTTTTACTTTTGAACACTTTTTTAATTTTTAGATTTCAAATTTTTACATTTGGTTTTCCCTTTATTTAACGCTTTGGGCGATGATGACGTAATGGGAATAATTTTCATAAAATTATTTATTTTATTTTAATAAACGTTAAAGCCATTGTTTTTGAGCTGAAGTTTAACTTTGTATATAAAAATAATCCCATAAAATACACTGATTTTTCCCAAAGTCGATTTATTTTCTGCTTTATTTCATACAACGTACCAATGTCACGCACTGATACCATGGCAACCCGTGACGTGACCCTTCGACCCCGGTTACCCTAACGCTCCGAACTCGCATCTTTTCACTTGCAAAAACAATCTTGACTTCTGTCAGCCCTGTTGCAAACCTCTCTGTGAAAAGTGGATATTTTGGAAAAGCTTGAATCTTCACCTGAAATCGGACACCTGAGAAGAACACCTGCTACCACCTTCTGGATTAAAGGACTTCCAGCGGATAGATGGCTTCCCCCGGACCCCGGATGGACCCCCGGCCTCAGCGGACCTCGGTCAAGCGAAGGCCCATCGACTGTGCTAGTGAGATATCCTGAAATTTACACAATAAATGGACCTTTATATCTTCCATTCACTTGTTAGATGGTTTTTACTGAAAGTTTGGCATATTTATGATTGATTATTGCTTTTAAAATCAGTAAATGAAAATTTGATTACGCTAATAGATTTTGAGGACGTGGTTTCACTTCAGATCTTGATAAAAATGGTTTTCAGGTCCAAAACTTTCCGATTTTATTTTAGTATAATAGAATAAAACCACAAATGTGCACTGACAAGAATACAAGTCCTGTACCTGTCAAATTTCCTCAAGTAGCTGTGAAAATGTAATAATCATGGAAAGCTTATTGGCATTTTTTAAATGATGCTAAAAATATGTTTGGATTATTTCATTTTGTGCACTTTGGAGACTGTTGGGAGAGTTTATTTTACCTGTTAAGCTGTTCAAACACTATGGAATAAGGTTGCAAATGTGCATTGACTAGAAATCAAGCCTCATTATAGTCTGCCATTAAAAAAATCTTTAATTAGCCATCAAAATTCAATGATCAAAGTAGCCTATTGGGGCGTTTTTTAATGATGCTTTTTTTTTTTAATTGTTTGCACTTGTTAGACTGTTTTTAATGTTTAGTTCACCTGCTGAGCTGTGAAACATTGTGAAATAAGATCGTAAATGTTCACTGACAAAAAAACAAGTCCTTAATAAAGTCTTAGTCTCAGCATTTCTTCAATTAGCTGTAAATATGTAATAATCAAAGATGAGGAATGAGCCTTTTTTAAAATGATGCTAAAATATGTTGGGAGCTTTTTATTGCTTTCACACTGGAGAACGACAGGAGAGTTTTTGACCATTTGTGGTGTTGGAACGTCATGAAATAAAATCACAAATGTGCACTGACTAAACAAGAGTTTAATTACTCACCTAAATGTAATAATCAAAGAAGGCTAATGGGCTTTTTTTTGAATGATGCTAAAATATGTTTGGACATTTTTTATAATGTTTACACTTGTTGGGCTGTTAGGAGAGTTTATTTAACCTCTTTAGTTTTGGAAAGCATCTTGAAACAAAATCACAAATGTGCACTTACTAGAAAACAAGTTCTTATTAAAGTCTGAAAGTACCAAATTTCTTCAATCAGCTGTAAAAATCCACTGATCAAAGATGGCAAATGAGACTTTTTTTAAATGATGCTCAAATAGGTTTGGAGGGTTTTTTTTGTTTTTGTTTTTGTTTTTGCACCTTGGAGACTGTTGATGGAATTTCTTTTACCCCCTTGGGTGTTTGAACATCATGAAATAAGATCACAAATGTGCACTGACAAGAAAACCAGTCCTAAATAAAGTCTGAAAGTATCAAATTACTTCAATTTGCTGTAAACATGCAATAATCAATGATGGGGAATGAGTCTTTTCTTAAATGATGCTAAACTTTTTTTTTTTTCGTACGCACCTTAGAGACTGTTGAGACAGTTTATCTTACCTGTTTGGCATTATTATAAAAAATTATTAGAAGTGTTTAACTGATTTATTTTGTATTCTGAGCTTTAATGAGGAGAAAAGTGATCAAAAAAATTAGCAACAAGGCCAACTGCTCTCCCACACACATTAGTGATGCTTATACAGTTTTGCCTAAAAGTTTACACCCCCTCCGGCAGAATTTTCTAATTTTTGGGCCTTTCTCAGAAAATATGAACAGTAACACAAAAACCTTTCTGTCACCCATGGTTAGAGGTTGTGTGATGATATTTATGAACAAACAACTGTGTTTACTCTTTTTAAATCATAAAGACAACAGAAACTTCAGAAATGACCCTGTTTATATTGTTATACACACACTGATTGTAAGCAAATAGATCACAGGTGAGGATGGTTACCTTTAGTAAACATTCAAACACATTTGTGTTAACTGTTGTGAATTTATCAGGACAAAACCACCAGAGAGTGTATTTTTCTTAACAGGGTTGTTTTTGAAGTTTCTGTTGTAATTATGAATTAAAAAGAGTAAAAAAAAATATTTTTTCAAAAAATGTCTTCACCCAACCACTAACCATGAGTGATAGAAAGGATTTTATGTTATCATTCATATTTCCTGAGAAAAGGCCAAAAAATCAGAAATCCTGCTGGAGGGTGTAAACTTTTGGGCACAACTGTATTGATAAACATTTGCTTTAGTATGTGTGATATAAATTAGGATGAGAAAAAGGATTTGGTGTGAAGAGGCCAACATCTTGATTCAGCTGCTCTATTTAACTTTTTTCTGTGATCAACATGCAGCCTTGCTCTCCTCAGTTTCTTATTGAATCTTGCTATTTTTTAGATTTTCTAACAGGCAGGTCCGCTGCACTAACTGTGAATGTCTGATTATTGAAGGAAAAAACAAATATCAGTTCTGTCTGACAACTTTGTGTATCACTCTTGTTTATGAACATAGATTACTCAAATTTTGTGGTGTTTTTTTCTTCCTCAGGTCGACACTTGCAACCTCCTGCTCTGACTGCAGCCCGTGTTTCTCCTCGTGTGGCTCTGCCCTTCGACCCTGCAGCTCCTCCTGCTGCAGCTCCTCCTGCTGCTCCTTCTACTCCTGCTGCAGCTGCTCCTTCTACTCCTGCTGCCCTTCCTATTCCTGCTGCTCTGACTCTTCCTCCTGCTGCTCCTTCTCCTCCTGCTACTCCTTCTACTCCTGCTGCAGCTGCTCCTTCTCCTCCTGCTGCCCTTCCTGTTCCTGCTGCTCTGACTCTTCCTCCTGCTGCTCCTTTGCCTCCTGCTGCTGCTCTTTTTGCTCCTGCTCATCCTGCTGCTTCTAATGGTCTGTCTGTGAACCAGGGACATTTCTCTGAGTCAGAGGTCGAGGACATGGAGGTTGAGTATTATGAACGAGACAGCTCCCTGTCCAAGGTCGAGGACATGGAAGTCAAGTTCAGTTTACCAGATGACCTGAAGTCTGTGAATCAGGGTCTTGGCTCTGACTCCAAGACTGAGGGTCATCCCTCCATGTCCAAGAACAAGGGTCTTGAGCTAAAGTCAAAGGATGAGGGTCATGACCCAAGGTCCAAGGATAAGGCTCTTCAGTCCAATTCCAAGGATGAGGGTTGTCGATCCAAGTCTCAGGATCAGGGTTGTGACCTTAAATCCGAGATCAAGGTTCCTGACCCTAAGTCCAAAGACAAGGTTCCTGACCCTAAGTCTGAGGACAAGGGTTCTGACCCTAAGTCTGAGGACAAGGTTCTTGACCCTAGGTCCAAGGACAAGGGTTCTGACCCTAAGTCTGAGGACAAGGTTCTTGACCCTAGGTCCAAGGACAAGGGTTCTGACCCTAAGTCTGAGGACAAGGTTCTTAACCTAATGTCCATGGACAAAGCTCCTAACCCTAACTTCAAGGACATAGAGGTTGAGGACCTTACAACCAGGTTTAAGGCTCTTAGCCTTGAGTCTGGGGACAAGGCTCTTGATCTTGTGTCTAAGAATGGGGGTCTAGATGCCAAGTCCAATGACAAGGTTCTTGAGCTTAAGTCCAAGGACAAGGGTTGTTTCCCAAGGTCCAAGGACAAGACTCTGGACCCTGTGTCTGAGGACAAGGTTCATGACCTGTTGTCCAAGGACAAAGAGGTTGAGGACCTTATTACCAGGTTTAAGGCTCTTAGCCTTCAGTCCAAGGACAAGGCTCAAGATCTTTGGTCTAAGGATAGGGCTCCAGACCCTATTTCCAAGGACAAACTTCTTGACCCAAAGTCCAAAGACATGGAGGTTGAAGACCTTATAACCCAGTTAAGGGCTCTCAGTCTACAGTCCAAAGACAAGGGTTGTAATCTTAAGTCCATGGACAAGGTTCTTGAAACTAAGTCCAAGGACAAGGTTCTTGAAACTAAGTCCAAGGACAAGGCTCCTGACCCTCAGTCCAAGGACAAGGTTCTTGACCCTATGTCCAAAGACAAGGCTTCTGACCTAAAGTCCAAAGACAAGGTTCTTGACCCAAAGTCAAAGGGCAAGGGTATTGGCCTTCAGTCTAAGGACAAAGGTTGTGGCCTTCAGTCCCAGGACAAGGTTCTTGACCCTAAGTCCAAGGGCAAGGGTTGTGGCCTTCAGTCCAAGGACAAGATTCTTGAACCTAAGTCCAAGGACAAGGTTCTTGACCCTAAGTCCAAGGGCAAGGGTTGTGGCCTTCAGTCCAAGGACAAGATTCTTGAACCTAAGTCCAAGGACAAGGTTCTTGACCCTAAGTCCAAGGGCAAGGGTTGTGGCCTTAAGTCCAAGGACAAGGTTCTTGACCCGAAGTCCAAGGACAAGGTTGTTGACTCAAAGCCCAAGGACAAGGGTTGTGGCCTTCTGTGTAAGGACAAGGTTCTTGACCCCAAGTCCAAGGACAAGGGTTCTAACCTTAGATCCAAGGACAAGGGTTGTGGCCTTAAGTCCAAGGACAAGGCTCAATACTCCAACTTGAAGGATGAGGGTTGTGGTCCAGCTGGCTCTTTTTATGACTTAGAGGACGTGATTGAGTTTTTTGAGTTTGATGAAGAGCTGACGGATGAGATCCTTTATGGATCACCCTCTGACTTTGAAGAGGAGGAAGAGCCTGTCGGTTCTGACCCTGACAAAGATTTGATGTTTCTGCTCTGTGGACTTGATGATGCTCCTTCAACCTCTGACCTTAGCTTCTCTTCTTCAAGACACAGGGTCGGGGAGGAGAGTGACGATGAGGAGGAGCCAGCTGTGCAGAAGCGGAGTTGGGCCAAGGAGAGGAGCGCTGACTGATCCTGTCGTCCCCCAGGAACCATCAGCCCACTGGTAGGATTGGTGTATCCTCAGCTGTCCTCCGTGATCAACAGGATCAGAAAACCAGGAGACATCAGGACGTCTGATGGAATCTTCTGACCTGGACCCGTGTAGCGTCTGGCACCGGGACTCTTTATTTCTTTCTTTCTTTGTTTAAGGGAGATGGACCCTTTTGAAATCTCACCTTTGCGTCTGGCTGGGTGAGCTAACCTGAAGCTGTCTCTGCGTCTGGCGGGGCTGTTTCTGTCCCAGGTAGCGTCTGGCACCGGGACTCTTTATTTATTTCTTTGATTAAGGGAGATGGACCCTTTTGAAATCTCACCTTTGCGTCTGGCTGGGTGAGCTAACCTGAAGCTGTCTCTGCGTCTGGCGGGGCTGTTTCTGTCCCAGGCAGCGTCTGGCACTGGGACTTTTAAAAACTACTTATTCTTTCCCAAACACAATCTGTGATTGACTTTTCTTGGATCCTGGGAGCTGGTCTTTGCGTCTGGCTGGACTGGCAATTCTTCAGGGAGCTCTTGCGTCTGGCAGGGCTGTCAAACACCTTGTGTTTTAAAACAGGAACCTTAAGCAGGACCAAACCAGGTAAGAGAGGACCACAACATCCCCCAGGATCTGGACCTTCAGGAGGAGCCAAATGAGCCACAACAAGTGAAACCTGCACCACGTGGACCTACGACGAAGAAAGGTAAGTACGAGCTTCTGCATCTAATCCAACATCAATGCTTTCATTAAACAAAGACTTTCTTACTAACCCCCCTATATCTCCCCTCCTGAGGCGCTCCTGGTCCCTGAGGACGAGGAAGGTAAGTACGCGCTTTTAACACAAACACAATCACAAACAAAGATCACTGTGCAGAGTTTATTGTTCTTTGTTTCACCCCCTGATATCTGACCAGGAGGATTCACTCAGGCTGTAGAAAGAGATTCAGTACTCTAAAGAAATATGAGCCTTGATTGCTCAAAACATATTATGTTGCTGTTTGTTTATTATTTATGATGAAAAACAGTAAATATTAAAGCTGTGTTTCTGTATTATGATTCAAAGAGTTTTTGTCAGTCTTACTAACCGTTGTATATCTCTCTCTTTCTTCCTCCTGAGTGGCTGGGATTCACTGCAGATGGAGAAAGTAAGTACAAGCTTCTAACATGTAAAAAATCACAAAACAGCACTTTGTTTATGTATCCTCACTTGTGTAGACATTTTTAAGATGATCTGTAAGTTTTACTCACTTAGTAATGTCTTTCTCTCTGTGTTTGAGGTCCTGTCAGCCGCTGGAGAAGAAGGTGAGAACAAGCTTTTAAAGCTTCATCTTAAACTCATGACTATAGTTTTTATTTTCTGTTTTCCCCTTAGAGTTTAGTCTTCTTACTAACCATCACTTCTCTCTTTTTGTCCCACTCATCCGCCTGAGAGTAGATGAGGAAATAATAGATTAAAATAGAGGTACTGTGTTGAGGATGTGAGAGGAAGAAGAGGTGAGTATATAGAATTTTGGTATTTAATCTGAGTAAATTAAGATTACTGGTTACTGATCACTTTGTTTTTTTTTTCTCTCTCCTCTTCTTTCACTCCTCCAGGTGCCCTGAGCTGCTGACATTTACTGGGTTACAGAGTGAGGTTCCCATTGCTTTAATGTTAAGCCCTGTTTGCAGCACAACAGTGGAAACAAATTGCGTTTAAATGGAAACGCTGAGGGACTGAAACTCCTGTGGCATGCACGCCAGACCTGTAGGTGGCGATATAACTGTAGGAGCTGTTTACATGACAACAGTTAGAGGCCGGAGTAGAGATGAGCCGTTCATCTGCTCCTTTGCTGATGGCTGGTGCAATAGATGCATATTTCTTTTGGAAATCAGTCAGCAGATTCAGCTGCACAAGTATGACAGTAGTCTGCTATTGTTATTGTTGTCATTCGTTTCATGCATGTAGGAGGTTTAATGCGCAGGCTCTAGAGTGAGCTAGACTTCAGTCATCAAACAGCCATTTACACAACAGCAGTTTAAAGTTGAAATGCAAAAGTTTGGTCCCATTTCAGCCTCCTGTTTACACAGAAACTGCATTTTTGTCAACTTAAAATGCAGTTCATCCATAAAAATAAGAAATGTGGATCTGAAAAAAGTCTAATTATCTATTAAACAGCCGAAAAATTTAGACAAAGATGTGGATAGATTGAGGGTTTTTTATTTGCATTCTTATTATTAAAGACAGGCAGAAACATTCCTGAAACATCAACATTAGTTTTGATTTCTGCCACTCTTGTTGTCCCTCTTTTTCAAACGTCTGTCATGGTTATATCAAAGTCAGGATTCAAACTGGTGATTTTCTTGCTGTGAAGCAGCTGCCCTTAGAGAAATTGAATTTGTTCATTTATATGATCTTTTTCCTTTGTGTAAACTCTGAAAACCCAGCTTGAGCAGCATAAATTTAACAAATCTGCCTCAATAAAGTCTGTAAAAATGGATCTAGCTGTTTCCATGACATTTGTTCCTCACCTCATTAAATGTTTGTGAGTCCCAGCCCTCATCCAACTGAACCTGTATGCAGAGTTTCAAACCTCTACATATTCATATGTTGTAGAAATTGCTGAATTTGTAAACTGCTAAAAAACGATCTACTCTTAAAATGGCGTTAGCATTTTTAACATTGGTTGCTTTTAATTTTTGCCTTTTTTTTTTTGAAAGTGCAACTAAGATTAAGTCCTGCAGCCATTATAGTCTGTTTACTGTAGATGAAATAATCTGATGGAGGCTTTCAAAACTGAACCTGTGGAAAAAGAGGGTCCACGCTGCAAACAGTGGAATACTTTTATTTCATACATCATCCATGGTTTGGTTTGCAGCATCGTCCAGGGATTGGCGTTGAGTGTTGTGATGACAGAGAACAGTTTGTCTTCTGTCCTGGGACTTAAAGCTGCTATTTGATTTGGCGTCCTTTGAGACCACGGCGTGCCAGAAACCAAAACCTCTCACACCTCACTGATGACGTGCCTGACAGAGAATCCAGTTACTGTACCGACTGCATATCAACGCTTCAGTTCAGACTTTGGTGACTAAAGAGGGGTTACGACTGAGCATAATTACTGAGTCAGCTCCGTATCTGTCACCCGCAGATATGATTTAACTGTTCGGACGTGTGTGTGTTTATTACTGGAAAAAATTCAGCGGTCTGAGAGCTGGTGAATGCTTTATCATGTAACGAGTGAGAAACCTGTTGCTTATTGAGCTGTTAGGACAATAAGACTTGGAGAGCAAAACGAAAATGACATCTCATCAGGTGCATTTTGCTGTAAAGGGGATTTTTCAGTCTTTAAAGCCTATTTCAAGACTGCAGGTGCAAGAGCACTTCTCCCAAAATCCTCCACCTCTAAGTACAATGTGAAGATACTGAATCATAACGGGATATCCAGCAGGACTAGACAGATCTGTGCAGTGGTGCTGCATGGATTCTGATAAATCTGCTGCAACCTGAAGACACCTGCACAATCCAAAGTGACAGATTCAGACCACCCAGCCATCTTACTGCACATCGTACACAGAGAAAGAGAGCAGGTTATCTCGTCACCAGGCCACACACATCACAGCCTGAGCTCTGTCTAAAGTCTTCAGTGATGCCAGTGTCTTATAATCAAAATAAAAGCTGAGTAAGTGCAGGATTTATGTGTATGTTGTAATTACTTTGCTCCTCTGACAGGGTGTTTCAGTTCTGAGGGTCTGGTGCCAAGTGAAATACACAGTGGAGCGCCTGCCAGCCGAACACAGCATCAGCATGTGAGTGGATCTGAAATATATTTGCAGACATGTGTAAGTTGGCTGTCTGAAGTGTTTCATGAGGCAGAAAAAGCTTGAAAGCAGCAGGGAGAGCTTTATCTTCAGTGGTTTTATCATTCCTGTTACTGACGTGCTAATGATATCGTTCCTCTATCACATCCTGAGCCTCCATTAAACCTGAATTCAAACCACCTCCATATTCCCATGTGATTGATTATCATCACTTTATCTTTAAAGCCTGCTGAGACTCAAGGCTTGAAGTCTAGAAGTGGTTTATCAAAGTTATGTCACGTTTTGAATCACATTCCTTTTATCCCCAACAGCTTTTAACATTGACGTTTAGTTCACTGTTCTCTTTTAACCTGGCCCTTGTTGGCTGAAAGTCAAAGTACAAGTTATATAAAATCTCCCCAGTAATTGTCTTCAGCCTGCAGCTTTGAAACAAAAAAATGACCACACACTACAGGATTTTTATTCACAAATATTAAACATGTTCATAATCTATTATCTCTCATCCCAAGACCTTCTGAGTGCATCCACCTGGACAAAATCAATTGAAACACACAGAACATCACAGGGAAATTACAATGACACGGATATATATGGTATATATGGTATAATGAGTGGACGTAAAGACGTTCGGCTCAAACTGAAGCCTCCAGCAGATGCCCCGACCCCTGGTGTCTGGCTGCAGTATAGGTCATAAGCCCCGCCTCCCCATGTATTCCAGATATGAGCCAGGAAAAAAAATTATGACACCTCGTAGAAACGTTTCTCTCATCCTTACGCTAAGGTAGTATGACGATGTAATTTGGCTGCATGGTGTTAAGGTGTTTTTTTCTGAGAAGTTAGTTTCTCATTAGTTATTGGACGTTAAAAACCGCAATATAAGTTTCGTTTTACGATAGTTAACAGCTGCCGTTCGTGAGTAGTTTTTTTTATCAGGGATATAAGAAACTTCGGGAAAGAGCCAAAAGGAGACTTAACCCTCTGAAGAAGAAGAAATAAATATTTTTATTTCCCTGTTTTACTCTGCTCCACCGGAAATTCTCTGGCTGCAGGATGTCTCTACTGCGCAAACTCTGGCTGCACAATGGTGGCTAGAGAAACGGGTTTTTTGGCTTCAAAATCGTAGAACGGTGACAGGCGGAAGCACGCTGTCCATTCTATATACAGTCAATGGTCATACCGTATACCGCGCAGCCCTAGAAGGGGCAAATTGGGGCCAGCCTGATTATTGTGTAGGGTGTGGCCACTTTAAATCTGTGAAGATTTGAACAAGTGTAGCCAGCCTTAAAGTTACCACAAAGCTTTGTAGGGGACTATAAGAAGACTGAAGGCAAGAGTGGTACCCTTTCTTTAAAGCGTGAATACAGTTTTGAACCACCATCTTAGGGGGCAAATACTTACTAAAAACAATCAGAGTTCTGATTTCCTGACTCCCTGAAATGTGACAGATTTAATAGATCCCACCTCCTACTCCTCAAACAATCAGTCTAAAGGTTGTGTTCTTCATTGGTTGAAGACAGACCTGACGAAGGTTTTCATTTTTCTGCATTGTAGTGTAGTTATTTCAGCAAACAGAGCACCGATTAGTGAGAATATCAGAAGAAAATCAGTCTCTTTTTCTGCTTTATACTGCCTAAATAATCCAGAATGAGGCCTCTGTGTAACTTACTGTTTACAGTGAAACTAAGACTCATCAGAAATAGATGAAGGGTGTTCCTGTGAGGTGATAAACCCAGTAATGCCAGTTTGTTTTGCAGACCTTTCCACGAAGGTTGCTTCTTAAGTTGCTGACTAGAATGTAAAAGTGCAGCACATAGATAAAGAAGGCTTGGCTGGAAGTCATCTATTGCTGATGCTGGCTACACCAGAATATCTGAATATTTGGCAAATGTCACTGAAAGATGATAGCTACTGTGTTCTGAGATTGATATAGGAGAAAATTACACTTGAGGCATTTTGTTACTATTCAGTATGTTAGTACATCTTGTGTAAACATCATAAAACGCTCTCACATGGCCGATGGGACACAACAACAATAGTGAAATAATTACCTTGGAATAAGACTTTCCAGTGCTGTTAAAATATCCTCCCATAAAGCTCTGAGTGAGGGTCACAGCTCCAGTTTCAGACGTTTCCTGAGTGGAAGAGAGTCCTGCTGTTTGACTCTGGCGGGAGTCTGAACACTGATATTATGAACACAGTGAGGCTTTTTGTTGCTCAAAGAGAGGTCGAGTATTTGATTTCTTGAAGTGGGTGTTAGGGTCTGGTTTTGCACTTTGTCTCTCAGCTCAGTGAGCAGCTTCATCGCACAGGATATTCTTCTAATGTTAATCATACCTGTGGTTTTTTAAGAAGTTTTTGTGGTTGGGTCAACGCTGTCCTGTTCCTTCAGAAGTAAACATGTATTTGATGATTATCCAGTGTAATAACAGCTGATTAATTATGTTTAATTCTCTACCCAGCTGTGTGGTGAAGCACAGAAAACATATTTAACAGGTAAGATGACACATCACAGAGATTGTCTCCATACTCTGCTGCAGAGCCCCTGTCAGGCTCAGAGTAATAATAAAAATGTCTCTAAAGAGGCTGTGAGGAGAGAAAAGTTGATTTCAGTGACTCCGTTCAGCAGGAGAACTCCAGCAAACTTTTGTGATGTATTCATTTAGAAAGTAAAAGTGAATGTAAATCAGGTCTTCTTCTCAACACTTTTCTTTGTTCAAGACATTTTTTTTTTTTACCAGATACAACGTAACAAGGTAGTAGAGAGTCCCATTCACAGCAGAAAGTCTAGAACACTCTACAATGAATTTCAGAATCTTATTACAGTGAATTACAGTTGAATTTCAGAGTAAAAAAAAGCTGAAGTAAAAAAAGATGACTGCCAAACTAAAACAGAATTTGGACACATGTCAAAGTTTTAATTTTTTTTTTAACAGTATGCCTCTGTACCATCATCCTTCAGTTATATCCTGGCACAAGTTTATGTAATAGCAGCATGTTCAGCTAATCTAAAACAGCTAATCTATTGAAGGACTCACCTAAAATAGAAACAGATAGTTCACTTGGGTAGAAATGCTAACCTCATCTATGAATGTCTGTAAAACAGATCCATCACATGTGGCACTGTCGTCTCAGGGCAGTGGAGAGATTTTTCATCCTGTTCCCACTGACTCAGTTTGGCTGCCGACAGAGATGAAGACAGACAGTAATTCTGCTCATTTTAAAACCTGAAAACTGTGTGAAGGTGAATTAACTTCACGCTTTTATACCATGATGCATATAAGAGTAAGTCTGCCTTATGTACATTAACATAGCGTGCCTTTAGTATAAACCACAGAGCAGTGTGCAGCAGGAAACCTGTGGTCAGAAACGTCCAAACTGTGACAGACATCTGGTTCTGGATTATTAGTCAGAGCTGGAACATGCACCTCTTGAATACTTTCATGTCTCTCTTTAATATTTGAAATGAAAATCTTGTTAATTCTCCTACAGATCTGGATCTGACGAGGTTCAGACTGTGGTTTAGGTTGTTTAAGTGTGTGTGTGTGCCTGTAGTGATGTAACACCTGGCCTGATGGATGGTTCTGTCCTGAAATAATTACCTGTTCTGGGTGACAGCGTCCAGCTGAGTCCTACCACTGATGTCATCACTGCCCTGAGGAGCTGAGCCAATACAAACACACCTGCCTGCTTTAACTTTGACACATCTGCAGCTGCAGGACGTCGCACGTATTTTCATGTCACACAAAACTGATCACAAAATGCATTTTAGAATTTTTTATTTCAAAAAGTCCCCTAAATTCAGTTGATGAACAAAGGAGAATCATTCCTAGCATGAAGCCTTTGAGGTAATTAAAGTGCTATTTTCGCATCTCAGTTTGAGACAGTCATGTGTGTGGAGTTACTTATTTCAGCTCAGTTTTCTCTTTTGGCAGCCAACATTTTTTTAAAGTAAACATTGTGTGGACTATGTGTTGTGTCATTTGACAATAAATGCATGGTGTTATTTAAGAGTAATGTCTTATAACACAAAGGTTACAAGAACATCACGATCTCTTCAGACATTTGAAGAATATTTTTGAATAATAGAGAAATATCAGAAAAATCATTTAAAAAGTCCAGGACTCCTCAGAGTCCTTTTTGGGACATCAGGACCTGATAACCAGGTTTGCTTTGACACTTTGTCAAAGTCTGATGATTTATTTCTCACCTTTACAGGTTGACTCTAATAATAGGAGGGTCAGGATGTGGAAATCTGCTCAGAATGAAGTGGTTCATTTCTGACCTTGTTCATACTCCTCAGACTTATAAATCAGCACTGCTTCATTTTAACCAGGAAAACGTTAATGAATCTGCTGTTTTCTTTCCTGTAAAAAATGTCTGGTTTTATGGAAAGCCCTTCAGGTCTTGGAGGATGCCCTTCACAGGACACCAGATGGGAATGAGTCAAACTCTCAGAGAGTGTTTACTGCTGTCAAACTATGGGTCAAAGAGGGACACCGAGAAGGCCAAGTACAGATGATGAATTGGTCCAGGGATCCTTCTGGGCTCAGTTGTGGCTGGTGAAAAATATTCCGGGGGGGTGCTGTGCTGTGCTAACAACCATTCCACGACTATATTATACAAACTGCAGGATACCAGTGGGTCTTCTTTGTGGAAAAGTGTTCCAATCAAATCCAACAAATTTCAAAAAATGAATAAATAAATGAATAATGATAATAAAATACTGCACACACATCAGGCACACAGGTATTATCTACATGTATATACACTATACTGCTAAAAGCTTACATATAGGTAAGGGTATGTGTATCTATGTGTCTGTGTTATTTTATTAAACATGAGTTCTGCCCTTCTGTCTTTCTAGTTTCAACTTTTTTGCTCACTTTTTGGATGATTTTGGTTTTTGCTGATCCTTTCTAGTTTCTGTAATCCATAATTATTCACTCAAAGTTTAGTTCGTGAATTGATTTTGGATATGGAGTTGTTCACAGTGTAGACGTCCATCGTTATCAGTGTCATCAGACAGACTTCAGCTCCTGAGTCAAGCTGAATTTACCAAAAGGGAAACCTCAGAATCACAATCAGAATCATCAATTGCCCAAATTTATGTAAATATGCACATATCTTGCCTTAGCAACAGTCTCTTACTGGTTATTTATCTCTGCCCCATGCTTCATGGTGAATCAGCCTCAATCAAGCCCTGAGTATATAAGTGATCAAACTTTCCTGAAGTTAGACGCTTCTGTATTTTGAATCTTTTTAAAAACATTCTCATACTTTGTGGCATAACATGTTTCTTTCAAATGTCATCAACAAGATAATATGCCCTTTTAGATTTAAAATAGAATATTGTAATGTGTTAAAATGAACCTGTAGTTTTCAGACCTGAGAGGCACAGTCAGAGGAATGCGGGAAAACTCACACCCGGTTAACATCACTGGATAAACGTGTTTTGTAATCCAAAGTTATACAGACAGTCAAGGCCAGAAGATTTCAGAGCAGTTTGTTGACGTGAAATAAACATGTGTTCAGTCATTTATTAATTTGTAACTCAGATAATAAGATGAATAAATACAGCTTAGGAAAATTTGGAGTCACCAGAGGGTCTGAGAGCCACAGCATCATCAGCAAACTCCTGCAGAAACCTGAACATGAAGGTACGTTTTTCACTAACTGTTTTTCCAGCAGCTTACCTGCATTATTTATGAAGGTGAGTTATGTCTTTGGGTCATGGCAGCAATGCAGGCTCCTTACAATTTACTCTTTTTAAATGTGAACTTAATTTTACTTGCTGTGTTACATATTAATCTGTGAGAAATTGATTCTTTTGTGGTTGGTGCATTCATTTTTTTTCATACATCATTCAGATTTGATCAGCATTTAACTGTACTATTATTTCATCATATACTCTCTCTCTCTCTCTCTCTCTCTCTCTCTCTCTCTCTCTCTTTCTCTCTCTCTCTCCCTCTTCACCACCAAACGGAGCATCCAGTACCTTTCATACTGCTAAAACTCAACCCATGTCACTTTTTGTTATCATCATATTTTTAGTTCTGTCTCCAGAGCTCAGTGCCGTCAGGAAACATCAGTTTAGTTTCTCAGTCTCACCTGAACCTGACAGCTGAAGGTGACAATGAGCCCCTTCCAGAAACTCAGGTGCTCTCTAGGTTTACCTGCTAGATATTTCAGGGTCTATACATATCTGTGTTCCAGCTGCTGTTAGTCCTCGTCCTGCTGACTCCTCAGCTGATAAGCGCCCAGCTCCTCCTGCCAGTCGACTGCAGTGACATCTACAATGATGACAACACTCGGCCCAGTGGTGTGTACACCATCTATCCTATAGGAGCCACATCTGGGGTCCAGGTAGGTCTCCTTCTCTGGCTTACCTGGAGATGATCAAAGTATTAGATAGGATTACATCATCCCTGATAGAGACAGATCTGAGTTTACATGAGCAGCAGATCCATGTGTTCAGAGTTTCTATACAGGTTATTAATCAGTGTGTGTTCATGTGTGTGTGTGTGTGTGTGTGTAGGTATTCTGTGACATGGACTCTCTGGAAGGACGCTGGACAGTGAGTACTTAAACCATAAATTGTGTCAGGATCTTGTGTGTCAGCTGACCAATCCTGCTCCTGGTCCTCCAGGTTTTCCAGAGGAGGATGGACGGCTCAGTGAACTTCTACAGACCCTGGGATCAGTATAAGATGGGCTTTGGGACTGCTGCTGGAGAGTACTGGCTCGGTGAGAGAAAAGTCAGGAATTTATGGATGTGAAAGCTTTCCTTCTTGTTAAAGCCCAGAGTTAGAGCTTGGTCTGTTCTTTTTTGCACGTCTTATTGAAATTTTAGTGTGAACTCTCCTGTTTGAGCTTCTTCTTCTCATCAAGAGTTCTTGAAAAGCACTCTATAAATAAAATGTATTATTATATTAAAGGATCCAAATACAAATTCTTGAATATCTCAGTCTGCTGACAGTGAGACATAGGATAAGAAGGACACAGTAAAAAAGGAGGGGAAGAAGGCGTCTTCACCTCTCTCTGTGTTGTTACCCCCAGGTCTTGAGAATCTCTTCCACCTGACTCTGAGGAAGAAGTACGAGCTGCTGGTGGACATGGAGGACTTTGGGGGGAATAAAGTGTATGCTCGGTACTCCTCCTTTTCTGTTGGCCCAGAGATCTATGGATACACACTGGAGGTTTCTGGGTTCACTGATGGAGGGGCAGGTGAGTCAGTCACAGAGGTTATTTTGTATTTGTCTGATGTCATATTCCTGACCAAGACAACATGTGACTTAATCGCGCCTCTGCTGGTCCCAGGGCCCACCCCTTGAAATATGTGCTTTGTCTGCAACAAACAATGGCTGACAAACCAAGATCAGCAAAAGCTTTCTTTGTTGCAGCATAAATGCCTTAACCCCTTACATCCCATCCAATTCTGGCCTGTTTACCATGCTATGCTTTTAAAACTTATAACTGAGGAACCATAAGTTCAAAATTCATCAGTTACACCTCACTTGGAAGATTAAAGTGTCTTTTTTTGAAAATGCCATGTTTTTATATGTGGCTAAAGTCCACATCAGGATAAATGCAGCTGAAACACCTTTTTTACATTCATTTTTTAATAACCAATTTATGAGTATCACTAACTTCAAGAATTCAACATTCAAAATTTGAGCTTTCCAGGTAGAACTCTGTAGGAGTTAGAGAGTTTTTAGTCCCAGGTGACTTAACACACCAGATGCATCATCATTTTCCTCATTCTAGTCTGACAACTTTGCGCTGACAAATCCAGCTGTATCAGTGCCCAGTGTCCTCTTTGTAGTCAGCGTTGTTCTCTCTGGATAAAGGGAGCACTGTAACATGCACTTGCACACATACAACCAGATGAAACTCTTATTTCCATATGCTGAAAAAAAGGTCACATATGTAACCATTTCAGTGTGCCCCTCAAGCCCTGGGTCCCCCTAGCTGTTTGCAGTTAGATCTAAAGTTAGAATTTTCTGATATCACTTTTTACTGTTTCTGCAGGAAACGCCCTCACGTATCACAGCGGAATGAAATTCTCCACCTTTGACAAAGACCAGGACTTGAATTCAGGCAATTGTGCCAAAATATTTTTGGGAGCGTTCTGGCACGGAAATTGCCACAATACAAATCCAAATGGGGTTTATCGCTGGGGCGCTGATGATGCTGTCAATGCGGTTGGGGTGGAGTGGCATATGTGGAAAGGTATCAACTACTCCCTGAAGAGCATCAGCATGAAGATCCGTCCTGTGCAGTAGGCCTCCCAGACTGGGTAATGTTTGGCAGCCCATCTACAGAAGAGCAGTGTGTTTTTTTCCAACAAGAAACAATCCACCTCTTACCTCTGGTGAAGTCTGAAGGTCTGATGTGACCACTTCTCTCTGATAATAAAAGAGCCGCTAAGCTGAAGCCTGAGTTGTGTCTTCGATGTCCTTTTGTCCACTCTCAGATAGAGAAATAATCCCCTGATAAGCCAAATTTGTTGCAGCTTTCAAGTTTTGAATATCTTGTTCAAGCTAAATTGGGCAATACAGTAAAATACACGAGATCACCTATCATTGAAGCGAGGAACCCACTCAGCATCATGAAGTGCTTAATTCTGTCCGTCTTTCTCCTTGAGTTCTTTTCACTTCACCAACTTAAATATGAGTGAGGAGTTTCCAACTGGTTTTTGTTTCTATTCCCAAATTTAAGCGAGAAAAGTGTAATTCTCTGAGAAGTCAGAAATTTGTAATAAATGACATAAATGGATTTCAGAAAATGACTCAGGCAGGTCCATCTGCTCTGCAAGGTTAATCTTAAATAGCAAGGAGAAATAAAAATGCACATCAGACAAAATCTTGGGTCTTAAGAGGTTAAAATAATCCAAAAAAAAAGTTGTATCATCAGTTGTGAAGGGTCATCAGACAGACCCTCTTGTCGTCCCTGATGGGCTCTCCTGGAATGGTTACAGCACTATTGGGGGACCCTCTCCTGCTGTGAGGGGCCATTAGGCTGAGAGGATGTGGTCATGGAGAGCTGAGAGTGTCTGCGTTGATTTATTTCTCTCCGGAGCAGCAGGGAGAGCTGGAGGTGTTATGACGGGTGCTTCCTGCTCGTTTCCTTGCCAACTTCCGGTCACAGAGGAGCTCAGCTCCTGCAACAGCCTCCTCTCACACCCACATGTACTGACAGAGAAATGTGAGGCCAATAAATGGAAACAAAATGAGCTCTGGATCGGTGTCTTTTGTTCAGTTTCCAACCCGCACTTTAAGTTTCACCTGCACAGACATATCAAGGACCTTTTAAAAGCCAATCATATCACTTAAAGTGGTGTGTGCATGTGTGTGTGTGTGTTGGTGTGTAGAAGGTCTGTGCTCCAGATGTGCAGCAGTGAGGGTCCCTCTCTGTAGGCGGTGGGTGTTACTGAACGTGTCAGCAGCCATATGGGCGGGAGGGTTTGGAAACATCCCGTTACAAATCGTACATCAGTGGCCCGACAGGCTCTGACCCGGAATATTTTCATTTCAGTCACGAGTGCAGGAGCTCCGAAAGCCTCAACCATGCTAGTTTAACCCCTGATGGACCTTGTATTATCAACAATAATCATTCTATGAAACAAGAACAAACTTTCATACTATTATCACTTACTTTTCATGAAGCAGTATCAAAAAAACAAACCAGAGAAATAACATAAATGGACAACAATCATCTACACTGCCTCAGTTTCACCATCCAGGGACCCAAAATACACACACCTCTTTTCTTTAGCCTTAAATCCTTCAACTCATTTTCATCCAGTTTGGTGATGGAGATCATTCTTGAACCATGCATTAATCTGCAATAATGGAATTACAGAGCACCCAAATAAATCTGCACAAGGTAAAAAGTTTCGGGGGCCGAAAAAAAAAAATCTTGCAAGGCTCTAGTAAATTTGTTCATTGAAACTTGTGAGATCAAATTCAAGTTTTTAGTTTTTAATTTATTTTTTTTAAGGTCCTTGGAAATTTTGTATTGTTCCCAAAAGATTTCTTGAGCATTCTGAATCAGTTTTCATGACCTTGATGAAGTTTTTTTTTTGGATCCTAGAAAATTTTTGCAGAATACTGGAAGAACAAGGGCAAGATCTTTAGCAAGTTTTCACGGATAGAGAGAAATCCTACAAGTTTCTAAAATTCTGCTTACCCCCTTGTAGCTAAAATAATGCAAAAATATTGTTTTATTCCAAAACCTTCTTAATCTTTCAGGGATCCTGAGAAACTTTTGGAAGTTTTCAGGGAAATGTTTGTTGCATCCAAAGCAAGTTTTTGAAGATCCAAAGGTATTTTAGCGCAACCTACTACAATGTTGCTATTTATTATGATACTGTTAGAAAAAGTTTTGCAAGAACCTGAAAAAGTATGTGGATGAACACTTCAGAGATCCTGAACTTTTTTATATCTTGATTGACTCTTTTGAACTCCAGGGAAACTTCTACGAGTTTTGAGGAATTTCTGTAAGGTTCTGAGAAACTTTTGTAAGATTTGGGGAGATTCCAGTAAACATTTCCAAGGTCATTAAAAAAAAAAAAAAAAAAAAAAAAAAAAAAAAAAAAAAAAAAAAAAAAAAAAAAAAAAAAAAAAAAAAAAAAAAAAAAAAAAAAAATTTTCTATGAAACAAAAGTGAAATCCTTAAACACTTTATTTTCCAGATTTTAAGAGTTTTATTAAAGTTGCCTTTTTACTTGTGTCTTGGATGTCTATTTGAAAAGTTTACGCACTCACAAAATGGGTTAGAATATTAGATGGTTCTGCCAAATTCCAACAAAACTGCACAGCAGAGTTTGGATATGTAGATTTATCTAACTTACAAAAGAAAACCTTAAGGGTACTAAGAGTCCCAGCCAGGACAAAAGAACACCTGAGTTCATGGGCTCTTTTTTGTATTCATCTGTTAATTCATGATGTTCGTTCTGTATTTTATTCACCATAAATGTTGGAAGCAACACAAACATTGACCCTCATCTTTCAAAAGGGAGGACAACAGCCCAGAGGAGGTCCCGTCAGTTCTTCCAGTTCATGAGCCCCAGACTGTTTGAAAAGGGAAATTATTGCTCTTTATGAAACATGTGGAGACACACTGTCATGAATGATAATGTGTGAGGAAAGTGACGTCCTCCTAAAGTGGGAGTTCATGATGTTTTCAACATACACAGCAAATTATAAAGATTCAGCATCATGGAGCCCACACAGCTCGCTCCCTTAGCACAAGTGCATCAACTTCACTCACACAGAGGTGACAGATAACAGTCTGATAACACAGTCTTTGTTTAATGAACTGTTTTCTTGCTGAAGAGACCCTCAGCATTTTCAAGGGGAAAACCAGAGAGCGATACTTTTCAAAAGAGCATTTTTAATTCAAAATTTCCCAGAATCGTGTTTATTATGTCACATGGATTTGTCTCAAAGTTTTAATTTTGTTTTAACACAAGCTTCATCATGATAATCAGGTCATGTAGAATATGTTTTTTTTTTCTATTTTAAGCAACAACTTCTGGTGTTTATGATAAAAAGAAGCCACTGCAAGAGAAAAGATAAAACTTAGGTCCCAGAGTCACTTGTGACAGGTTTTATTGTCAAGTTTTCTCCGTTTTTTTTTTCCTCTGATCTGAATGGTCTGAATGGTTTGTCTAAATTGGAATAATTCTGTTTTAAAACCAGCTTTTAGTTTTAGATGTTTCGCTGTGTTCTCTAATTGAGTCTGGTTGCTTCCTGTTGTGGTTAAAAGGAAGTAAAAAAATGAAATGAGGCAGAACACAACAGTAAATTTGTGGGCACTAAAACCTAAAAAAAAGTACCATAAAGAAACCAAAACACTGCAATTCATGTCGCAGGACTTTTCAGAGTCAGTTAATCCTTTTTAAACTGAAATATTAAAGATGTTAAAACTTAAAACCCATCCAACACAGTTTTATATTGGCTTAGCAAAGCAGAAAACAGGAGCAGCCTGATTTATTTGAACCCAGTAGGCAATTGTGTGTGAAGGCGACATAAGACAAAGACCTCAGGCTGTTATATTTTATTTTGGAGGATTTGTTTGACACACTCTTGGTCTATTTAGGCGCTACTCTTCTTCCTTCTGACACCAAACCTCCCTGCTTCCTCTGTCATCATCCACTGTGAGAGAAAACTGAAGGACAGTCCAAGAAAATGTGCTCGAGACTCTCCCAAGTTGTCACACACAAAAACACACACACACACACCAAAACACACACACACACAAAAACACACACACACACACCAAAACACACACACACTAAAACACACACTCTGGTTCTCTGCTCCTGTGTGATCCTGGCAGCGGCTCGGTGAGAAACAGCAGGACAGACTGCTGCTCTTCATCAGGGGAGAGCAGCCTTGACTCTCTGACACATCCAGGGTTTTCCTCTGCCTCTCTTCTCTCAAACTTTTTTGTTTTCCTTGGTTCGAAAACTGACAGCAGAGAAATTAACTATGGGAAAAAATATGTTCAAATGTTGGTGAGAAAATACACGTGGGCTCCGCCTGAATGAAGCTGAACGTCTCTGAAAGAAACAGTAACTCTTGATTCTTTAGAGGAGCTGTGTGTGAGCCTGTTTTCTCAGAAAAACTCTGTTCACACTCAAAGTGAAAAAGAAAAAAATCAAAACTATATTATAAAGAATACAGAAAAAAATATATTTAAAGAACAATCATTTTAAAGTTGCTCTCTTGACACCCTGTTGTTTCTTGACATATCTTGGATACTCTTTAAATCAGCATCAAGTTGGTGATCAATGGGGGGGGGGGGGGGGGGGGGGGGGGTTGAGAGATAGAAAGCTGAGATGGTAACATGATCACAGGCATGTTGTGTTTAGTTTTACAGGTGTCTGAATCTGTCTCTGACTCCTGCAAAAAACACCAATAACCCAGTGGTTTAAAAGTCAGAGAAATCAATAAAATGAGGCCAAACTTTGATCTCTGTTATATAAAAACAGCATCACTCTCATTCTTCCTGACATAAATACAGTCACAGCTAGCCAGGATCTGCATTCATGAAACGGTATCACAACTTTGCTGCAAAATCAAAACCAGTTCTCGGGAGAAAATAAGAAAAAACATCTCCTCCAAACGTTGAACCAATACTGTCTGCATACTATGATATGAGCAAATAGCACTGCCTGCTGGAGAAAGAGGGAACAATCTTAAAACCATAAATCTTTTTGTCCTGTCAACAAATACAAGATATCATCTGATCACAATCAAAACCTGATAAAAAATGCACAAATTTGCAGTTTTCACTTGTGGGTCTTAAGAAAGTTCTTAATAGAGTTTCAACATGAAAAGAAAAAAGAAAAAAAAAGGGAGAAATGGGGGGTAAGACAAAACAAAACAAAATCGAGTAACTGATTAGTTGAAAACAACAGTTATTGTGAAATAGTCTGTTCACCAGCTGATCGAAAGTCAAAGACCCAGGCTTTGAAAATCAAAATCTACACAAATGTGGATTCAACATCATGCAGTCAGGTATTTACACTGTCATGACCTCTTAATGACAAAGGCTAAAAAGTTTTGTCTCCTTGACACAATAAGACAGTCATTTTGAATTTCTTCAAAGATCCTGAGTTATGAAACGAAAAGTCAAGTAGTTGACACTACTTGAGTTAACTGGCGCCGACTGGAGCCCAATAACCATCAGACGGCGTTTGCAAGAGAGGGGCTTTGAGAACAAAAAAAATTCTTTCAAGGCCTCATGTCCTTCCACAAAAACACTCATCAAATAAACATTTAAAGTGATCAACAAAAACTGTGGAGCTCCTTGTTAGTGATTCTATTCTTCAGATTTTAATTTCTATCTGTGGTTTATTTATTTATTTCTTGGGGGGGTCTTTTTTTTGTCTCACTTCCATTTATGCATTTTGCATTTTCAAACTCTTTGTCTATAAATTAGCTGATGAAAATATTTATGTATAGTGAGATGTATAAATCTGAGTCTCTGCCTGTTTGGAGACAAATGCAGAAAAATATACAGCCTGTAGTTAAAATTTTGAGTGAATTGAATATAAAAGATTGAATAGCAAACATGAACAGTCTGGAAAAAAAGAACAAGAAGGTAAAATATACAGTAAATCTGGAAAGTTTTGGTTTGCTTTTCATCCATGTTGGGGCTGCCTGCAGTATCAGTATTTTACCACTAGATATCAGTAAAGTATAAAAAACAAACCATGTTAAATCTTTTGCTCATCCTCATGGCCCTGTACAGTTTGCAGACAAGACCTGCATAAAAAAACACTCAGATAGTGACGTTATATGTTCATGGAGCATTAAACCCTTTACTCACGCTCTGTGTATTAGACAAGGTTATTTTTGGCAGATCTTGAGCGCAGAAATACCCCTACTGTAAGTGAAAGTATCTTGGCGAACCATGACTATCATGAGTGACACTTCTCCTTGATGAACCAATCAAAGCAAAGACAGGGAAAATTTAAGATATTAACAGTGCGTCAACAATAATTGAGGAGAGGGTTTTTCTTTTTTTGTCTGTCATTGGTAACAGGCTCCAATTTCCCAAAACTAATAAGGATTTTGTGGTGGAGTCCTTTTTATGCATTTCTTATACATACATAGTAAACATGAGAGGTCTATGTCTTAATTTTCTTACCTGATTAAAACGTGTATCATTAATGCAGTGGACTTACAGAGACAAGAGTTGGACTAATGATTACAACTTTAGGGGAAAACATCCAAACAGGAGGGGTCAAAGTGCCCTCTCGTGAGCCAAAAAGCACGCCAAAGTGCCGTAACACAACACACTAAACTGCCCCCTCGGTAGATAAAACATGATAAATGCTCTCTTGGGTCAGTGTCATGCACGCTGAATTTGTCTTTCATTTTCCTTTTTGACTCTGCCCTTCAAAAAAGCTTGTGTGTGCCAACCAAATTTAAATTCTGTACAAATAATGTGACTTACACAGTGACAGATCTACAGAGGGCTGATTTAAAACTGTTAACATACTGAATGTAGACTTTGGCTTCAGCCTTCTGCTCATGAAACCGCTCTGAGAGCCTCTTCCTGTGGACACGGTTCTCTCTGTCCTCCTCTAGTAAAGCGTCATAAAGCTCATTGTTGTTGTTCAGCAGAGAGAGTTGGAGGAAGCCTTGCGGCTCCTGTAATCCTCATCTCCTCTACACATTTCTAACCCAATAACTCTGACTCTGCAGGTCACACAAAGACGTTTCTCCCCGCTGCAGTTAGAACATTCTGCAGCCTCAGGGTCGGTCCACTTTGTCTCTCTTTCATGTGTCCAAAGAAAGAGGACATTATGTTTGGCTTTTTCATTACCAAGAAATAAAAGGGGCTCCTTGGACAGAGTGGAGAGATCATCCAATTCAATCCCTCTTCATCCTGTTGTCAGCCAGCTTTCACCTGGGGTGAGGACTGTACAGAAGACCGGAAACGTCTGCAGAGGTCTGAGAGCTTCATACACCACCTGAGGCTATGTACAGCTCACAGGAGAGAAAACCCATCAGAAAATTGTTTCTGTTGTTGCATGACTGACCAAAATCCACTTTTAATGCAACAATCTCGAGCTTCACATTGAAAAAAAAAAATCTTTAACAACTGTGGAGAGAGACACATCCTGTTGTCATGGAAAAGATATCAGTTTGTTTAAGAAGAGTCAAATCATTGGCATCAAAATAGAGAAAACATCCAAGGAGGGTGGGGAATCATCATCTCCCAGGAAGAAATGTGGTTGGAAAGAAATCCTGGATGATTGTGATCAGCAGTCACTTAAACTTTTAGCCAAATCAAAGAAAAACAACAGCAGAACTCAAGAGTATGTTAATAGTGACAGTCAAAACATTTCCACCTGCACAATGCAAAGAGAACTCAGGAGATTGAGACTGAACAGCTATGTAGACTTAATAAAACCACTAATCAGTGAGGCTAACTGGAAAAAAAGGGTTCAGTTTGCAAGGGAGCATAAAGATTGGACTCTGGAGAAATGGAAGAAGGTCATGTGATCTGATGGGTCCAGATTGATCCTGTTCCAGAGTGATGGGTGCACCAGGGTAAGAAAAGAGGCAGGTGAAGTGATGCACCCATTATGCCTGGTGCCTATTGTACAAGCCTGTGGGGGCAGTGCTATGATCTGGGATTGCTTAACTTATTGAAACAGTATAACAGCAAATATTAGAGTTTTTGACAATTATTGGGAGGCAACTTTACTGTTGTCCAGGCAATATTTATTTGAGTATTATCTAAAGTAAGGCTGCCCTGACCATCCTCCATGCCTTTGCTGGACAATAATCCTGTAGCGTTTACCCGTTTTTGGGGAGAGATTACATCCCTCTCTCATCAGGTAACTGTTAGGTGGATATGATCCTGTTAAATGTCAGGTCTAATTTTTATCTTAACACATATTGTGAAATGAAAAAAGAAACAGGTTGCTCTCAAATTTGAGGACAGGAAATAGTCAAAGTAGAGGAGAGACTGTTGATATCTCAAAGTTTGCCTGATAAAATCTGATACAGAACTTGTTTTTAATATGCAGGGGGTTAGCATTGTTGGGTATAAGTGCTTAATAAAGAAAAAAAAACTTTAAAGTTCTTTCCTGAAGGCACAATTCAACACTTTTCCAGTTTTCATTATATTTATAATGAAGTTTTAAACATGGTGTGGTGATAAGAAAACAAAATAAACCAGATATTTTCTCCAAATATACGAAACAGACTCGACTCCCTTACTGTTAATAGATGTGTTTCGGTATCATAAAGGGTTTTGGCAGCAGCAGTGACTTCCATGTTAGTGACCTTACGGGACACCTCCTCCCATCATTTTCGTCATCTCCTCTTCCCTCTCGCGCAGTTTTCGCACCACAGCTGTAAACTTTAACCCCTCTTACCGAAAGTGAGCTTTGTTTTTCCAGCAGGCGTCAAACTGTCTTTTTTCCTGGCAAAGCATCAGTCAGCTCTCTGCCAGCCTGCACGTGGGAGTGATTATCTGTTCTGTCAGAGCGTCTTTCTCCCTCCCTCCTCCACCTGAGTCTCCTCTTAAAGCTTCGCCTTTACACAGAAGCACGTTTGACTGATGGGGAACACGTGTGAAATATCACAACAGGATATCGGGAACCAGGAGGATGTCTGGAAATTCACTCTGTGCTGAGGCCGAGGTGAATGAAGGCTGAAGAGAATCACACAGAGGAAGAGGATGAGGAGGAGGATGGTAGGTTCAGGTGGGTCAAATAAATCAGTAAGAGCAGTTGAGTAAAGTGGTACTTCACCTTTTCTTTCAAAGCTATCACAAGTGTCCTACGTATTGCTACGTTATGCTCCAAAAGTATCTGCATTCAGAGCACTAAGATGGTTTGCTTAAGCTCCATACCTCCAAACTGTTTGACTCCCTCTGACGTGTGTTTGTGGTTGATGTGAGAAATTCAACAGAGCCCAAACGGAGGCTGTCAGTCCTGAATCACCTTGAATCACAGAGTAAATATCACACCTCACGGATCGAAAGCTTTTCCTTTGAGGCACTGTTTGGAGGAGAAAGGTCCCACACTCACTTTATAATGTGACATTTTTCTGGCCACATCTCAACTTTATCTATATCTAACAGTGGCTGTATTTATGTTTATGTGACCATTATCCTATACAGTGATTTTTTTTTCTCACCACATCACATTTTTTGCTCTGATCTGACCTGCAAGTTGGTTTGGCTGGAGCTGTGCATTAACAAAGAAGTTTCTTCCTAATGTGAATGTCCATTTTGAATTTATTGGTTATTGAAATAAGTCTACTCAGCCTGCAGACAATGAAAAGTAACCCAACAGCACCCAATAGTAGCTTGATTCTGCTGGAAAACTACAAACCTGGCATCCCTAGCAAGAACTGAATCACTCCCAAGGAATCAATAATATTTTGTTGTATCTTACTTCAGCCGAATGATGCCGGTAAATGTATTTGAATACCTGATACTTTATGTGTATTTTTTGATGTACGTTTTCAGGATTTACAGGTGTTAAGGTGTTAACTGTCTGCTTATTCTGTGGGATCATAACCTTAAAGGAGGTGAACTGCTCCTGGAAAGAGATTCAGGACTCTGTTATCACTCTCTTCACCCAGAGCTCAACATTCAGACTGGTCTCAGACATGTGCTTGCGTCAGAACTGGTTCAACAACGAGTAATAGAAACTACTTTGCTGAAAAGACCTAGACCTTAAAAAGGCCCAACCCCCCCCAGCTCCTGAGTCTCTGCTGATGTAATTCATCCATGAGTCTCTCTTAAGATGAGCAAACCTTCCCTCTGCTGCTCAAGGTTAGTCAGGAGTGTTATTCCAGGAGTTCAGGTGAGTGTTTCCTCATAAGGCTGAAAGAACAGGTGATGTGATTGGCATTGTAAGTGGGTCTAAAGAGGGAACATAAGCATCAGGGATTTCCATACATTTATCATGCCCTCAGCCTCCTCTGAGCAAACACCACCTCTATCTTTGATGTGGGCCGTATCCAATTCTACTCGTGTGCCGAGAATTCAGATCACGTGACCTATTATCAAAGAGAAAACAGGCTTCAGACAGGACTGAGGCACGTCAGGGAAGATGTTTGACTGAGACAGAACAAGGCAAATGCTGGAAATGTTGGAGTCACAGAGGAATCTGAGCTCCCATCATGCAGTGCGGCGAGCTGATGGAGGCTCCCTGATGTGAGAGCAATGGGACTTAGGTTCTGATAAACATTGTAGCATGATAGAGCTGTCTGTATCTACACCACTGATTGGCACAGAAACACAGTAAACAGTTGGGCACAGAGGAATGGAGCAGTTTGAGAAAACAAAAGTACAATAATTTTTTCTGCTGCGAACAACTCCTGCAGTGTGGGGCACTTATTACAGTCTTTGTTTTATATCAATCATTTACTCTGAGGCACAAATCTGCTTGATGCTGTGAAAGTGACTGTTTACAGATCAAAGTTTAAGCTTTAAAGTCTCCCTTCCACATTACTTTGCCTAAATAAAATCTATCATCTTTCATTTCTTTACATCCCCCAGAGGAGCGCCGGCTCATCAGTTTGTGGTAAACAGTAAGTCCCAAAGAGGCTTCACTCAGGATTACTTTGGTGATATGAACCCTATTAAAAACTACAGATCGAAAAATAATGATGTTAAACTGCCTGTTCCAACAATGGGGTTAAGTCCACATAAAGGAATAAAACAGGTTAAGATATCATGAATATAGTATGAGTATAGTGTATGAGAATAAGGTCAGAGGGAAAAAAAGCAGTGAATAATTTTTTTTCCCCCAGTACATTTACATTTTTGAGCCTGTAATCAATAGGGGAAAAGTTGTAAATTTATGAGTTTAACAGTCAGAATTAACGCCAATAAACATGTAAATATGCAAGGATAAATTTGTAAAAAAAAAAATTGAGCTCTACAAGAAAAAAAGTCATACCTTCACAAGTTTATCAAAAACAAACTCACAAATCAAAGGAAATTTTGATTCTATAAGTCTTTAACTTCACACATTGCTCATGTCCAATATTACAGTTCAGACAGTTTCAGGCACTTTGGCTATAAGTTATGACTTCAGTCTCAAAATCTGGTGCTTTGACCAGCTGATTCACAGTGCCCCTCTTTAGGTGGGTTTGAAGTACATTTAGGAGCAGGCTAAGGCCAGAGATGCACCCACTGTGCAAGGCTCTGCAAATGCATGATGGCTGAAATGTGTCCACAGTATAGGTTTGGTGCGTAATCCATTCGCATCAAAAAGCAAAAAAAATAAATGCAACATTAACTTAAAGGGTCAGTATGTGAAGAAAAGCAGGAACAGAAGCAGAGCTGGTGACACAAAGAAATCAGCAGCATATCATTCTCTTCGTTCTCCTTTCAGCTTGATTTAGTGGCCGGCTTTACCACAAAAGTAACCTCCTTCAGTGTCTGAGCCTGAGCTTTATGGTGTGTCCTCTGGAGGTAAAACATGCCGAGAATGAAATAATAGTAACATTTGTGGAGATGTGTGTGAGCGTAGGATTACACAGTGAGTATAGCTCCAGCCTCAGATAGACAACTTTGAGGAAGGCACTGCTGGGAGTTGAACCCAGGATCTCCTGTTTACGAGACAGGCGCTTTGACCAGCTAAGCCACAGTGCCTCAGAGTTGACGCTCATCTGGGACTCTTATGTCTGAAAATCTACTGAGGAGGCTTCAGTCAGGACAGCCACAGAAACACTGAGAGCCTTCTTATGCTACATCCAGCAGCATTTCAACTTTTTGCAGGACTGTTCACATAGTGGCACAACAGTTAGTGCCACTGCCTTATAGCAGGAAGGTTGATAGATCTGATCCCAGTTTGGCCTTTTTGTGTGGAGTTTGCATGTTCTCAGGATAAGCAGTATAATGAATGAATGAATGAATGAATGAAGGAATATTTAAAAGCTGCATATTCTTTTAAATTAAAAACACTCAAGTATGAGGATGCTTTTGTTGAACTGGACTTAAAAGAATAATTTACCTTCACATCCTGAGGCTGGACTGTCTCATTTGTTGTGTCTCTGTGCAAAAGTCCTTTTCTGTGGTTCCTCTGAAATTATGGCACAGCTGAGGTACATTTGAAAATAATGGCCAGTATCATCCATAAGGCAGTTTTTTCTTCTCCCTTTTTTTTTCAAATCTTATCAGCAGTGAAGTGAACACCTCAGGATGGTTGATGTACCTTTCTCTCAAAAATCAACATCTTACTCTGTTTTTGGGGCTGAATTTGTCCCCCTGATTTTACCAATCACAATCAAGATGTCTACCTCCCACAAACATCTTCCAGTGATGTTTTGAGTATAAATTGTCACCTCCTCACTTCCCAGTAAATTAATTTACAATTTGTTGATCAGATTTTTTAGATGAGGCACGCTGATTATTTGTTCAAAATGTTATTTATTTGACTTGTGATGGGAAAATTTCCCTCCTCTTTTTCTCTTTCCTCCTTCTTTCCTCCCTCTACCTTGTTAAAAATAGATTTACAGAACAAGTACAGTGACACAGAAAAAGTGTCAAACAGCCTCAGATAGTAGTGTACTGACTTACAGAGCCGAGGGGGGCTGAGTGGAAGCAGGAGGCGGTTTCTTCCTCTGATCTGATCTGATCTGGTTCTCCTTTCTGCTCCTTGCATTTCTTATCTGTTCCAAACCTGCAAACCTCCCGTGACTCGCTGAGGTCTGTCTTCACTCTCTCCCTCAGGGTTTTTTTTAAGAACTTGTTCAAAATATTACTCTGGAAATGTATTAAAAACACACATCATACTGCACTGAGGGAAAAATGACATATGGAAGAATGGAAAGAAAACAGAAACAAAAATAACATGACCGTATACAGTGTTTTAATCTTGTGTCGGGTTCATGCAGAGGCCTTACCACACTGTGCCCTTTGTGTGTTTATCAGAAAGATGCTTCTGTGAGTTAATCCTGAGAGTTTCCTCTGTTTAAGGACAGAACATCACAGTTCCAGTTACTCTTAACAAATCAGAAACAAACTGTCTCTGATATTAAAGAGACAACGTGATCCATCTTTCATGCATTTAATTCTTTCCTTATCCAAGTCCGTCTGATGAGATATGTTGATGTTGACCTCCGTGGTGCTGACTTTCAAAATTGAGGTTTCTAATCTTTATCCTCCTAATTGATGGTAGAAACCCATTTCAGTATATTTTCTCACTATTTGATGAAAGCTACACAAATAAAATGATTTACTGCCTGTAAATGAGGTCTCAGTTTCTTTCATGATGTAACATCAAGACAGCATCATGATTCAGTGACTGCTAAGAGGCACTGATTTCTCTGATCAGTGATGATTACAAGATTTACTGATATTTATCTGTTTTTAAAGAAAAGATTAAGGTTCAGGGGTTAAGGAGTGTCATCTACATCCATCAGACAGGTGTCAAAAATGTCAATAAAAAAGTGAAAATTAACAAACAGCGTGCTGACTGACATGAGTGAAACTACAAACTGAAGTTCGTTCTTGAGTCTTCTGCTTTTCTCTTTCTCTTCCTTTCTGTGTGTGTGTTGTTTACCAGCCAAATGTTGTGTCTCATTCCTCCTTGTTACTGTAATTAAAATGTTATGTAATTGCAAAAAAAGTAGCAGGAATGCCTGAAGCAGCAAATAAATTAAAAGTCAACAATGAAAAAATGTCATTACACTGAAAACATGTATGTAAGACAAGTTGTTTTGCTTTTTGAAGTTTGTTTGACCTTGTGTTGTGTTTCTGCCTCAACGGACCGTGGTATTTTATTCTTTATTGCAGTTGTTGTGTTTTGCATGTTTGGACCATAGTTTTCATTGTGCACTGCTCCAAAATGTGAATCGAAGCTGGAATAAATTGTCAACTTACTTCACAACATGAAAGAAAAGGCATAAGAACAACATAAAGATCTTCTTTGCTGATCCAAATGACGTGTGTTTTCCAGTGTCATTACGACCAGTGTCAAATCCTGAAGGCATACAGCATGCAAAGCTTTAAAAAATAATCACTATATTTGGATATAGTTATGATTTCTATTGACGAAAGTAATCCAAAACTTCCTCTGCCTATTTGTCATCACAGACTTCAAATGGGTAAAAATAGAGCCCAGGTTTAAAATAAACAGAATTTCCCTGTAAGCTTTACTGCCACTCTCAAACACGTACGTGCACACGTCTGATTTTAGCATCCACGGTTGATCACATCCTTGCTGTAGCGCCACGAAAGCTGCCAAGCTGCTCTGCCTCAGAGGCGGAGCAGTGTAAAAATGTTCTGAAGCTCTGAAGAGAAACACACATGTTGGGCAGAAATATGTGAGCTGTAAGTGTGACACACTGAGGTTACACAATCCAGTTCCTATATGTGTAATCATGAGAGAAAACAGAGCTTAAATGTTTTCAGATGAAACAGCTGCTTGTGTTTGTTTCCCTGTTGACTTCATAGTTTTTGTTTAAATGGTTTTCCGGTTGTTTTCGAGATTTCTGTGAAATGCAGCAGAGAATTTAAATTGATCCAACCTTTCAGGGTTAAGAAATATCTGTGGATAAAAAAAAAAATGGGGAGATTGTGTTCTCTTTTCATAGGCTAATTGTGCAGTCAAACAAACAATCAACTCTGAAAGAACCATCACTTCAAATTTCTGTGTGTGTGTGTGTGTGCATGCCTGTGCATGTCTTTAAAAGCACAAAACTACTGACTGACTGCTACTAAACTACTACAAATCAAACTGTATACATAAATTTTGCTTCCTAAGAAGCACAGCGGGTATAAATAACAATAGCCATTGTAGAAAAGAACCAAGAATAATGTCCCTGATTCGTAGTGTTTCACCAGGTTCACGACGAGTGTCGGCCAGAACACTACTTAAGGCCAGGAATAAGTGAGGAGAGGGTTCCAGAATTTAGCTTCTTTAATTTCCAGAATGCAAACTTTGACTGATGTCTGCTTCAGGGTAAGACCCCCCTGAACGTGTCCCATCAGGCCTGTTGTTCATATTTCCTGACTGAAGCCTGTAGTGGGCGTCCTTCCTGGGGTCAGAGGTCGCAGTTCCTTCTTGTTATCTTAAGTTGTGAAGTGGTGAAGAGTCCACTCAGGCTGTGATTGGCTGCCAAGTGAGATGCAGCACGGCCAAACAGGAAATGAATCAGTTCTGTGGAGAGGCTCTGGTCGTAGGTTGCTTGGGTCACATGTCTGACTCTGTGCCAACTCTCTGATTATCTGTCATCCCCTGGAGGCTGGACAAGGATCAGAGCGTTAGAGCCAGCTCTGAAAATATAAGCTACAAAGATCATCACACTGACGTCACAGCCTGTTTCATCTTCTGGATCTTGAACAATGAACAGGACAGAAGATTTACAGCAAAGCTGAGCGGTCAGAGCTCGTCACTGCACAGATTCAATATGAGCAAAATCAACAAGTGTGATGTCAGGAGAGCATGAAATCAGGATCTCTTTTGTTGTTGTCATGAAGTCATATTACTTAGCAACTTTGTAGTACAAAAACAACACCAGGAATAAACTCTGGCCCTGTATTCTGTTTTACTTCAGACCCATTTTAGTCTCCACCAACTCGAGAGAAAGACTCAGGTTTTACCTCCCCAATTTCAGTGCATGTCCAATATCTGGTCCCAAACTGTGTGTATCTGCTATTTGATGCTAGACTTGAGATTTTAAAGCCCCTCTACTGAACACAGCTGAAAAACCCAGAGTCTCAGAGTAGCGTATTTCTGCTGTCTGGTAAATGGGAATTTTTTTCATGCTAGTGCAATCCACACAGCTCCTCACTTTATTCACTAACACACATTTTATTAGTTTGGCCATTCTGTGCTACTGTAGAAATATGGCGGTGCGAGATGGCAGCCACTGTGTAAAGGTAGCTGTGCAGCTATAAAACTTATTCTGAGTGAACAAAAACATAAGTCTTATTTCATATTACTACAAGCTAAAATGTAATGAGTAAAAAAAGATGATGAAGGAGTCACTGTTTGACACTGACAGTAGCTTCAGGCTGTTGTCTCAAATATATCACCACACAGTCACAACCTTTTAGGGAGAAGGAATCCCCACGTTCGTGTTTTTTTTTTTGTGTGTGTGTGTGTGTGTGTGTGCATGCATGCGTGCAGACTCAGGGGCCTGTAGAACAAACAGTTATGTAACCTGGAGAGCAGACAGTCTGAGCCCAGAGGTAGCAGACACAAGGATCATCCCTGATTACTGTTTCTGCTCGTTGGGCCATGGAGAGTGAAATGTTTTCTTTCCACACATCCCTGCACCACCTCTGCTTGACTCGACTTGTTTTGGAACTTGTTCTCTAACTTTGTCTCCTTTTTATAGTTGCACATAATCCCTGGGTTGATCATTGTGGGGATGCTGCAGAAATCAGCCGTAACTAACCCATGTCAGAACCCTGCCTTCTTCCCAAACAGGCAGAAATTGAATGAACTGTAATAAACTCATTGAACTTTGGCTGCTTATATTAAAGTTGTGCTCACAAGTTTTCACAACCTTGCAGAATTTAGGATTTTTTGGGCATTTTTTGGAGAACATGAATGACAACACAAAAACTTTTCTTTCACTCATGATAAGTTGTTGGGTACCATTTATTACCAAACAACTGTGTTTACTCATTTCAAATCATAATGACAACAGAAAGAACCAAACTGACCCTGATCAAAAGTTTACATACCCCGGTTCTTAATACCATGTATTGCTGGGTATTGCCCTTTAACATCAGTAACAGCTTTAAGTCTTTTGTGGTAGCTGTGGATGAGGGTCTTTATTTTCTCATATGGTAAAACTGCCCGTTCCTCTTCGCAAAAAGTCTCCAGTTCCTGTAAATTCTTGAGCTGCCTTGCATGAATTGCAGGTTTGAGATCTCCCAAGAGTGACCCAATGATATTGGGGTCAGGAGACTGAGATGGCCACTCCAGTACCTTCACTTTATTCTGCAGTTGGCAGTGGTCTACTTGGTCTTATATTGTGGAGAATTGTCACGTTGGAATGTCCATGTACGTCTCATGCATAGCTTCCAGACTGATGAGTGCCAATTTTCCTGGCAGTTGTGCATGAAATTTTTGTTGTTCTACCTGACCGTGGTTTAGTTTCAACAGAATGCCTCATTTTCCACTTCCTTATTGGAGTTTGAACACTGCTCAATAATAATAATAATAATAATCATTATTATTATTATTATTATTATTTTTAGTAGTAGTAGTAGTAGTAGTAGTAGAAGAAGTCCTCTCTGGAACATTGGGCACTTGGAGCCATAACATGAGCTTTTCATGGATAATGAATAACATGAATAACTATATTGGCATGTACATTTGTACATTTGTGCTCTTTATCATCATACATCAGGTTTTAGTCATTATAGTCTACTCACTGCCTCTGGTCAAAGCACTTTACTGGAGCCATTTCAAAACATGTTCTACTTCTAAGTTATTAAGACCCTGAAATATGTGGGAAATGGGCCCAGATTGAAAGTAAGAAAAATCTCTAGATATGCTGATGACACCACAAAAACCCAGAACAGATATGCACAGCAGTGTTTGTGCTGACGGTAAAATAAGACGCAAACACATTCCTGAAGAGAAACATTCCACTCCTGCTGATCCCCAAGGTTCATGCTGATTGTAAATCATTAGATTTGTCATAAACTTGTGGCACTGTGAGCTGCAGTGTCAGCCATGTGTTTGGCAGTCAGGGTGGCCTTGGAAAGATAGCCGTCTGTGGAAGTGTGGCAGAGGAACGAGGACTGTGTGAATGTTGTGTTTTTTTCTGTGGCTTCTTGTGGAGGACACACTGTCTTTAAGATTTCTCTCTGGGTGAAAGTTTTATAGCTTTATCTCTTCAAATTGCTCTGTGGTGTGACTTATTTAGGTTAGTGAATAAAGCTTCACTGTTTTTTAAAGGAAAGCAGCTCACGAACACTCGAACATTGTGTTGTAACCTGATGATTTACAGTTTCCATTGTTGTCTCCTCCAACACAGACTTGGACTCTGTTGGTAAAAGAAGATGACACATATTCATGAAGCCTCACTGTCTATCCTTGAACCTGTTGTTGCCTTCAGCCCACACACGTCTCTCTGCAGTGCTACTGAGAAGAAAATCATCCAATCCAGAAATCTGAGTGATGACTGTCAAGTGAACAGGGAGAGAGATTACTCTAAATGAAGAAGTTTCATCATGAGTTAGAGTGAAATTACCAGAGATGCTTCAATACTGCCAAAAAGCAAATCACCCCTAGTGATAAATTGCTATGTGCAAAGAGACACGTTATTTTGTCTCCAATACAAAAGAGGAGCAAATGATGGAAGCTCTAAGATGCTGTTGACCTAGATGCTCTGTTCCTTTTTCTGTGTCCCATCAATGCTTTAAGTGGAAAAAAATGAGCACCAGTTGCTGATTCACCTGTAAACATGTGTATTGGGGCTCTTTTACAAAACAATTCATGTCTGAAATAAAGGAAACTAGAAGCCTATTGCTCCTTCCTGAAGTCAGATGACCTTCTCTAGAGAAAATAAAGCTACTTTAAAAATGAACGTGATTCAAACAGGAGTTTATTGAGGACTACTTTCAGTGGCGGATGACTCCCATCAGTGCTCCGGTGAGTAATTTTTGGCAGCATTTTGGCTTTACCCCCTGCTGGTTAATGCTCCTTGTTGCAGCTAATAAACCACAGCCTGGTTCCTGTTCTGAATATTTCTCACATAACAGTCATGCCAAACATATTCCACAGAGACCTCAGACCCAGAGACCGACCCCTGACCTGGCCTCAGTCTCAGCAGGTCATCTGCCGCCAACTGTAATAATGTCAGGAGTCCACTGCTCCGACCAGAAAATATCTCACTTTACAGACATAAACACAGCTGCCTTAAGTTTGCAGAGTGTTCAGGTTAAAACCAGAATGTGTCCAGCAGCATGAAGAGCTCATTTTTAAACCACAATCAGATGAAACCAGGAACAACCACGAGCCACAGAAATGATTTAACTTGGCTCTTAAAGTTCGACACGCAGGGAATTCTGGTGCTCATGTCCATTTAAGATATCTGAGGTTAGTGGAGCTTTCAAAAACCAACTCAGCTTTATAATTTCTTTGAAGCTTGTTCATAAAGACATGGGAAAATATAAACATGCAATCCACAAACCTGTCCGGATGAAGCAAGAAATGTGGGACTGGTTCAGCATCAGTCCTAATTTGAGGACTTAGTCAGTCAGAATAATTTCATTTGACATTTTTTATGAAATGAACTTTGCAGCAGCAATATAATTTCAGAACTTCCCTCACCATTATCTCTATCCACATGTCACTTCCTCTTGTACTGATTCAGATCTGTGCTCAATCCTCAACTCGCCACCTGCAGCCTGAGATCTTTGAAGTGATCACAGCACGGTTGAGTGAAATGAAGCTCAGTTAAGAGGAAAACCTTAAAGTAACGAGTTAAGTGAGGAAAAGAGGGCGACCCAGCATCTGTCATTTTGATTTCTTAAATCAACATTTCAGGACATGCTTGTGATTGTTGAGATACTGACACATACTGACACAGGTCGACCACATCTTCAAACCTTCAAGTTTTACTGCAAACCCATATAAATATTAAGACCAGAAGGGATGAGATCTGTTTTATCAATACTGACCTCAATTATTCCACCCCAATTCTACAAACTTAATGATCGTAAAAAAGAAAAAAAAATACAACAAGGAACAAGGAAAAGTAAACAATACATAATATATATGATAAAAGAGATACAAAACGAGCACAAAACAACTGCTTAATTAAACTGTACAGGATGCCTGAGTCAAATGTTGAAATGCTGAAAAAAATAGTGCCCTAAAATAACAATATGAAGAAATGAGGGGTAATGGCTGGATGTTGATAATGTCTCCTGTCTATAAAACTACTGCATTACTGTATTGTGCAAATGAGAAATATTGCACATGCCAAACCAATTAAAAAACAAAATTCTCCCATTCCAAATGATACAATATATAATCACATTTTGAGATTATCAATTAAATTTACGCCCTGATTCAGTTTATATGGAATAATAACTCTACAATACATTAAAGGTGTACACACTTTAAATAAATCTTCAGCAGTATTTCAGTGCTGCAGATTTTTATAGCTGCAAGCTGAAAAGTTCACTTGTCCACTAGAAAAACAAAAAGAGATCAAATGCTCAACTTAAGTGCAATGGAAAAATGATCAAATGTTTAAATAATATTTTGAGATAGAGAGAGAGAAAGAGGGAGAGTGTTTACTGAAAAATAAAATGTATGTGGGTGCGATGAGCTAGTCTTCAAAAAATTGAGTCTTTATTTATGGAGGTTTGTATTTTCCTCACATTCCAGCTTGTACACACATCTGACCTACTTGTAGAGTCTCTTCAGGGGGGGTGATGTCAGGATTTCAGGGTGAGGGGTAAAGCAGCAGAGTGGAGCTTTATTTACTTTTTAACCTGGCGCGCAACAGCTGAACATTGATCAGTCCCATGATAGCAGGTGGAGGAGTGCATAGTGGGAAACAAACAATCCCACTGCACACACTTTCAGGAGGGTGTTCAGACCCCCCACAGCAGCCCCGCTCCCACCTGTCACTGCCTCCGAGCGATGAACATCATCTCTGGTAAGATCAGCCTCAAACTAGAATCTGAAAACTTCAGATAACAGAAATCAGATAACAGTTTGTATGTTTTCATCACAGTAAAAAAAAAATAAAATCTGTGCCATAAGTCAGTGGGAGCACAACCTAAAGTCAGAGGACAACATAAGCTGAATGATACTTTCTATGGAAACACTGAAATGTCTACCAGCTTCGTAGTTTCTTAAGGCTGAAATTACCTTTAGCTGGGTAACATGATAGAAATCAAGCACCTTTATTTTAAAAGACGAAGACTTTTCAAACAGTAGTGTTAGCCAGGATATGGTAACTACAGCTGTTATACAGCAGCAACTTGTCCGGCTCAAATGTGTCGCTTTTGACTTAAAAAAGTTCCCTATCTGAACAATGAATTATCAGTCCATTATTTGGTCAAACATAGCTGACATAGGTTCATTTTCAGAGCACCACCTCCCTAATATAATCCTAAAAAGGGCTTAGTGCTGATTTAGTGAAAGACAGTGTATAAAAACATGTAGGAGCCATAAATCAAATATGTACACACTTTCACTAAGGTAATCATAGGAGATCCACGTGCCTGAAACACACTCACACACACACACACACACACACACACACACACTCTATCTTTTGCTGTGTTTGCACAGTGTGTGTCCAAATCATTGTTGTCACTGCTATTAATAACACAAGTGCTTCTTGTTGGCAGTGTTTGTACTTTGCAGCATGTGACCTGTCAAAACATTTCTGTTAGTATCACAGACAGACCAGACTCATTCCTTTACTCTACTAAGTGTTTAATACACATTGGACGAATACCTGTGTCACTTTATATGCCCAACTTATATTTATCATCATCAGCAGCAGAAGCTCATAAACAACATTGTAAGTTAATACAGCTCTAAGCTTCAGAGTTAAGGTTAAACAAAGGTTGAACAGTTATCACTTTGTCATGGCACGTGTTGATGACAGCTGCCGTTTGCTACTTTCATCCCAGGAGGACTGTGTGCTATGCTATGTGGTCTAAGTGAATTTATCAGGCCTGCCACATTTTTCCAAAAATAATAAGCTAACAAAGGTCAAAGGTCTCAAACTTTTAAGTGACTGTGAGGACTATCAGTGCGACTCCTTTGGCTAGAGGACTCGCACAAACGGTCATGATGACATGACTCGTCTATATGTTCTGAAAAATGAATGGAGATCTGATCTTCTTTTTAACACTACTCTTATTTGATCAGAACAACTGTTTACTGGGTACAATGTGATAGGGTAATGTATTTGCCATCAGTTACGTAGCACTGTTGTTTTAAACATGGCAACAAGTGAAATGAAGTGCCACAAAGTGAAGGGAGGTCACTTTGGGGCACTTTGTGGGCGTGACCATGATCAACCTTGGGCCAATTTTTTAACACTCAATAACTAACATTGCACCTGTGACACCTGTTTCACATCTCTACCTCTACTAACTAGTTCATTTTTCTGCATAGGACAGTAATTTGGCTCAACTTCTAACATCAAAAGGAGATTGAAGCACAGTATCTATAATGACAAACAGTCAATGGTTTTGCTCTTTTTTCTTTTCTAGTATGTTAAGCAGCCTCTCTGCTGTTGCCACATCCCTCTGCTCTTTCCTCTGCCCTCTTCAGCAGCTCTGGCTCAGTATCATGATGCTGCTGTCTCTGAGGTGGCAGCCCTGACTGACTCTCAGGGTCAGATGGCACTGAACCAGGGGATTCTTGCCAGGGCATGGAAGGGTTCAACCCCCACAGGATGGGCTCTTGCTGAAGGTCTGCCACCGGTTGCCTCATCCATGGCACAAAATCACTTTCATGTCCCAGCAGTGGACTCCTGCTGAATCGGTGCCACTTTCAGCACATTTCTGAAGGATAAGCTTTTTGAAAACACCTGGGGGGCAGAGATTTATTTATTTATTAGCATAAATCACATAGAGCTATTACAGAGGTGCCAGAGTGACAGTATAAAGAATATAAGAGCTTTAAATGCTGTTAAAAAAGTAATAATGTGAAACAAATGTAATGGAAATATTATTTACTCCATAACAACAAATTAGTGTTACATTAATGTAGCATTTTAAACACTATTGTGTATTTTGTGGGATATATTTTACTTTTATTTAATGTTTCATGCTAGGCCCCCTCCTAAAGCTTTAGAGAGCTTATCTGGAGTTCCCTTTTCATGCCTCTTTGTTTTTCTTGAGCTGATTTGTTGGATCAATGTATTTTGATATAACCAAAAAATTGAAGAAAGTTTCCTGAAAAAGCTTAAATTTCATATTCGCACTTAATTCTTGCTATTTAGATTTTGACTTTGATTTGTTTTAATTCTCCACATTGCGGTTTGTTCCTGGGGAAGCAAACTATTTCCTCCCTCTTATGTTCCTGCCTCATGCTTGTCCCCATTAACGGTTTCATAACAGGCAGGAAATGTTATGAGCGCAGGAGTTGGAAGGTCTGTGTTGACCTCATAGATCATTTCAGCAGCTGAAGTTTGTGTTTGAGCTTGTTTTCACACTCAGAGAGATGCCAGTCACTTCTCCTGCTGCCTGCTGTTTCCTCCAACCACACGCTTTCCTGCAGGCTCAGACCTGAGGCTTTGACCTGATTTATACTCCGGGGCTGTCTTCTACCTGACCTTCAACACGGGCACACAGAGTCCTGCCCCCTCACCACTGTCTCAGACTGGGAGAGTCCCTTAGAGATGGAGCATGTCTGCAAACAGAAATCCTAAATAACAATTAGTTTTGACAGCAGAGGATTTTAGAGTCTACAAACTTTCTCCTCACCTCCTCTTACCATGTGCTGTAGTGGCATGCACACGAGTATGCTCCTGCTGACAATCTGAATCTCTCATTTCCCCACACGCTCATACACACACTCACACACACACACACACGCCGACACAGATACACACTCTTCATTCAGCCCCAGGCTTTAGAGGTTGGCCGTGCTTGTGCCTGGTTGTATAACAAAGTCCCCTGGAGATTGTGTCGAGTTGTGTTGTGTCTCACTATCGTCCAGGCTGAAGAAGGAGGCAGCTGCTTATGCATTATTAATGTTCAGACTGCAGAATATTTTATTTGTGAGGATGGTCTTTGGGTCAGATTAGGGGATTAAAGAGCCATAATTTTAGCTGGGACTTGGTCTGGGACAACCCAGGCTATGTTATGGCAAATGACCAATCATTTCACATTGTCTATCAAAAACTTTGGTGTGGGAGGTAAAGAAAAAGATTGAGAGAAGTTCTTTGACAAAACAAACAGAAAAAGACAGAGATAAAGAAAATCATGACATGAACATTGGCTGGCACCCTGCAAAAGCTAAAAGCAAAGCAAATAATAATGGTCTCATTGTTTAAAAAAAAGCCCTTATTAGACTTAATGTGTATGTTCACCTGATGAGTCCAAAAAACTTTACGATGTCAAGATATGAAAGACAAAATTGATGCGTGAATTGCATATAAAGAGTAGAAACAATAATGCCAGTGGGTTACTTGGTAAGTTTCTGATATCATGACAGTATTCTTTTTCCACAAAAACAAGAAAGCATTTAATAAAACCTCTGGTCATGTTTGTTAAGAACTTCTAGCGTCATCTCTGTGAATTGGGATTGTGGCTCATACTAAGTCTAAAAAGACAGCTTTTCTGAAAAACAGGGCATAAATATTTCCTTTGAATCCAGTTTTTGTACTTTGGTTCTAAATCTTATTAAATCAGGGCCTGTGTCCACTGATGGAGCAGCTCCTGTTTCGTGGGAGTAATGCAGTTTAAGGTTTTGGGTCCTTGGCACAAAAACATTCACAGTGTCAGCTAGTTGTCATTCCTGTTTTCTTAGATGAACACTAATGTAACGACTCTTATTTTTCCTTTTGAAACCAATCAAATTAAAGAAGGTGCAGGATCTGATAGACACACTTTGCTGATAGCAGCAGTGATCCTTACAGGGGAGAAACAAACCACTCTTGCTGTGAACAGTTTTTATGTCTAGAGATGCTCATGCAAAACTAACTAATACCTTCCAGCTTTTGTCTTTTTTCTTTTAAAAGAATCTTTAAAGAAAACTCAATGAAAACCAAACAGACTATCAAAAAACAGAATCATTGTCTCTACCAAAGGAAGCAGCAAAACAAAGGCTCAACTTTCATAGCCCAGTGCTGCGGGGAGTGCCTGAAACTGAGGTTGCGGGCACAGCCAGAGTGAGTAACTTCATCAGTGGATACGACACATGCTCAACATATAGTGTATGTATCTGAGTGTTGAGATCATCATGCTATAGTGCCAAGTTAGATCAAATATTTCAGCTGTTATTGTTTTAGTGCAGTAAAAAGGTAAATGGGAAAAGACTTAAAAAATCACTGCCTCCTGATGCATCTGTAAAGTATAAACATTGTATTTACACAGAATGTAAGAAGTTATGTATATAAACTCTGTAAAACTGAGGCTAGCGCTGCAGTGTGTATTCCTCCAGACTGACCTGTTTCCTGTCTTTGCGACAGCCTCTTTCCTTTCATTCAAACTCTTTTATTTTTGGTGAACAGCCAGACCATTATGTTCCAACGTCCATCCGGTCTGATCCCACAGGACAAGCTGTGGAGGTTCAGGATAAACATGAAAACTTTCTACTGATTCAAGATCAACTATATCTATTATTCTTCATTAAGTGCAGTCAGGGTTCTTCAGAGGGTCAGTCTAAAACACGGTATCAAAACATGCCCTCTGACATTTTAAGAATCTATTATTAAGAGAGGGTTAGGAGTAAGTAGAAATGAGGTCAGGCTGAAGATTTGCAGTTTAAATAAGCTGAGGCATGTTTAAAGGATAACTCAAGAGTGGAGCTCACTCCTCAGATTAGCTTTGAGATAAAAATGTCCTCATGTAACTCCCTGAGCAGTGAAACAGATCCAAAGACAGAACTGAAGAGAGCTCAAGTGCAGAAAAGAAGAGACTGTTTTGGATGTTTCACTTAAATACATCTAAGAAGAAAAAAGAAAGAAAAAAAATGTTAATGCCACTGTAATCCTCTATACCTACAGAAGGCAGAAGTGTGTATTTCTCATGAAGAGCATGAACACAGAGGGGCTTGTATAGATTTAAAAAATAGCATTTCCCTGATCTAACCAGTTCCTTTGGCACTTGACAGTTCCTAACAAGAGCTTTAACACCAAAGACAAGTTCACTTTTTGTACCAGACTGCTAAAGTTTTTATTATAACTGTGAGATAAAGTGAGATAAACTAACATTGGACTAACTTTTTTTAACATCTAAGGATGCTGCTGTTTTTCTCTGGTGAATTTTTAGCTCCAGTGTTGTCAACCCCTGGTAGTTTCTTGTTCCTGTACCCTGATTTAATTTTTCTATTTTTATTTTTTTTAGCAAAACAACCAATCAGATTGACTTCCGTCTTTGTCTGCAGCTCTAAATGGTTGTTTTTGGGTGAGCTTCCTGATGTGGAGCCTCCAAATATAGATAAGCTGGTCAGTAAAACAGAAAACAGCTCCTCTATAAATATCACCAGGAAATACAAGAGGCTCCCCCTCGCATATACAGACGCACGCGTTTAGTTTCTATTTTAGCTCATCTCAAACAGGGCCAGGCTTTAGCCCACTTCTCAGACCCCTACTCCAAAAGGCCGTCTCTGTAATGAAGCCTCACCCTTCACATGCTTTCTGAAAACTGACCCAGCAACTGCAGTTATCACATCCTACTGTGTGATGCTGCTGTTGCTACCTACGATGCAGGGGATGACTTCAATCCAACATCATGTTTCTGTGGCACATGAAGTGAAGACGAGACTTTTGCATGAGATAAAAATCCCATCTCTTAAAGGGACTGTGAGGACCTGCTCAGTGATCTTGAAAAAGTCTGATATCTTGATATATGCTTGATCATAATCCACAATTTAAAATTAGATTTTCAGCGCATAAATAGGTTATTTCTAAATGCTCGTTCCTAGCTTCCTAGACTAGGGTTGGACTAGACTGAATTAATTTACAGCACATCGAAGTCTCTATGACAACACCAAATAGGCAAACAAAGTTTAGCTGTGAGAAAAGAGATTTATGATGTATATCTATAACTTTCTGAAAATATCAAATCTTTGAAAATTCTTTTTCATACCTGAAAAAGAATTAAAGAAGTGAAGGAAAAATCTTGACACAGGCTAATATGCAGTTCCATCACAGAAACCATTGTATTTAGGAAGACAGACTTTTAAACACCTGTCCACTGTAATGATCATTATGCAGCAGAGGATGAACAGACTGTGTGGGTGGAAAAATTAGCCATTCAGGCTGAAAAAATTTAATTTGTTCAAGGCTGTTACATTTTTTAAAATCATTTTCTGTAAAAAAAACAAACAAAAAAAAACAAAAACAGTTTTTAAAATGAGTGTGTATGTCCTTCCTGGTACTTCCAGAGCCAGTCTCAAGTGGACCCCCAAGGAACTGCAGTTTTCAGCAGTTTTCATCTGCTTCATTGCTCACTCAATGAGTTCACTGTCATGTCCTGCCTCATCCTCTCCTGACACTACCTACTCCTCACATCTGACAGAGAAGTCTGTATTAGACCTGTAAATGAGCAACTTTGGACATTTAAGGGGCAAAGCCAATGACTTTTTCATGACATTTGCCGGGCTTTGTCAGAGGCAACTTGAGGCATTACATGAAATGCAAAGAGCTTAAGAAAACAGTGCTGTGTTTTGTGCTGCTTCCCCAAAAACCATATTTACCCTGTTTGGGACCACTATAACATCTCTCGCTCTTTTTTTCTCTGTCTGTCCAAGGTGTATAAAGACCAAAAAAACATGTATCTGTGAGCACAATAACATGCAAAGTTGATGAAAAATAAAACACAAATACCTTGTCTTGTTATTGTAATCCCAAGAGGGAAAATCTGTCACAGCACAGAAATTCATAGAGTGTTTCTTGTTGTGTTTGGCGAGAGGCATTTTGTTAAGTTTACTGTTCTGTGTGTGCCTGCTTACACTGGCACGCACATGCCCCGTGTACCTGAGGGGTCATGTGTTATGCATATAAAAAAAGGCGTCAGGAGGTGGGGGGGAATTCTCATCTGGAAAGAGATCGCAATGGTTTTAAAATTCCATTTCAAAATTAAAAAGAGCTCAGACTTAAGAGCATCTACACCTGTAACTACATCTGTCAAATCACTTTACAAGCATGAAAATTCCAGGTGTTAACGGAGCCTTCAGGGGGGAGAAGTAAAGAGGAAAAGGCCCGGAGAGATTTCTGTCCCAGGCCACAGGGTTTAACCGTCAGACCAACTCTGATTCAGATGGAATTACACACATACACACACGCACACACACGCGCACACACACACACACACACACACACACACACACACACACACACACACACACTCAGTGCAGCATCAGAGTCAGGACATAGCTCCAGGGGTCGAGGGTTAAAAATAGCTGTGTTTTTGCATCTGTGAACATGTGTTGTGGCAGTATTTTAGGCAGATTATTTGGAGCTTTTCACTGCATTCTTTGAATGACTTGTAAGAGGATTTTCTGACTGTGTGTTCTACGTCTGATGTTGTAAAACCAAGTAAACACACCTGTGTTTATGTAAATGAATGTGCAGCTGCACAGAAGAACGTGTGTTTACCTCAAAAGGATCAGAAAGTCGGGACAAAACGTTCATAAGATCACATCAGACAAGTTTTATCGCTGAGGTCAGACACTCGTTATGTCATTATGCAGTTTGTGGTGAGCTGGGAAGTTATTTTTAACCTTTGAAGGTGATCCCATCTCTCTGACACAGATCCCCTGAGCCAGAACATCAACTTCGTAATCTCACTTTCAACATGAGGAACCAGCTGCTAAATGTATAGCTTCTGTTCTCACTGATGACTGTTATAGTAAACCAGAAATCAGGCCAGTTAGAAATGTTAGACATGTAACACAAATATCTGAACTTTGTGCTCACATGAAGAATTTTAGAGCCCTTTGAGGAGCACTTACTCTTCGGAAAGTATTCTTCTCATCATTTTACAGCTGGGTCAGGACAAAGGTTACCCTAGGTGGCTTTGTTAAAAGAACGTGTTTAGAACGTTTTCTGTGTTGTCTAAAAAACCCAAATCAACACAAGATGAGAGCCAGTCTCACCTAAAATGACCTTACGTTAACCCTAAATTAACCAAACAGCACTTTGCAGAATTTAGCAAGTTGGCAAAGAAAACTGTCCTTTTAGAGGCAGAACCCTCAAGCAGAACCAGAGTTATGTGAGATAGTCATTTGCTGAAACTAATCCTTCAGCAGAGACAATTAAGTCTGTTTAAAATGCTTAGGCTTGCTTTAATGCCACAACAGAGTTACAATCTTGTCACAGTTTTTCCTGTCCCAACTTTTCTGAAAAAGTGTTTTTAGCATTCAACACTGTTCTGTTTCAATATTTGATATGTGTCATGAAGATTTTCTCAAACCATCAAATCAGTGGATGGGTTATTGTGGTTGTTCAAGTCAGGCCTGCTGCAGTTTTCTGGGTCTGGTGATGCCTTGAGCCCAGCATGCCGACCAGTTAGGGCAAGTAAAGTTAGGTAGGAACCATGGGGGAGTTACTATTTTCTTTGCACTCAGTGATGTGTTCACTGTACTGAATGAAAAGGTTTTTGCTGCTTGTGCTGTGTGTTTAGTACTTTGTTTCATCAGACCTTAGTGCATTAAGCTTTGTAGCCTTGGTGAGTTTCTGATGGTGGGTAAAAATCAAGTCTGTAGTCTGTTGTTTGTAACTAGTACTGTTTTGTCACCTCTATTGTTGTAATGTTAATCAAGGTCGTAATAAACTTGATGATGTTTAAAGTTTGGGTTGATTTTGTGCATAAAGTCTCCGACAAGCAACATGTCTCAGGTGATCAACAGGTGCTCTTCAGCTTTCACAAATGCAGAGTTTGACTCTTAATAGACTTTATTCTTTCATCCTGTCCCTCACTGAGCCACTTCTTGCCCTACGTGTGCGGAGCTGCAGAGGTCTGACTTCAGTCGGCTCTGTCCATGAGAATCCTCTGCAGCAGGAAGCAGATAATGAAACGCGGCGGACACTGATAAGACTGAACCACCCTTTCTTCTGCAGAAGAGTGTGTTCTCTTCTTTCTGCTGAACTCGGCCTGCGGTGACTTTCTCATGACTCCTGGAGGATTATATAACACAGGTTTGGGTTACGTACACACAGAGAGCCGGGGAACTTATTTTAAGTGGCTGAGTCTGTCAGCTTACTGTCAAAACACGACTTCTTCAACATCAGGTTAGAGGATTAGATTCCAGCCGAGGGATTACTTGGCGATGAATAAACTTAATCATGTTTTTATAGGAGGTCTTGTTCATCACAGTATGTTCAGACAGTTAAAGCAGCGCTGTGACAGAAACACACAGAGGGAATGTGGACCTCCCTTACAAAGCTTTCGTGTCAACAATCATTTCATAACTTTATATAAAACCCCTTTTTAATGGAAACTTAAAAAGACTCCCTGAAAGACAGGCTGCTGTTTAAAACATGTGTCAACTTCTTATTATTCATCATTGATTTAGAACATTTCCCACTGTCCTTTCATCTGTTACAGTGTTACAGTTTCATCTGTTTAACAGTGAGGTCTTGTTTTTGTGGGTGAAAAGTGAACATATTTTGAAATCCGGTGAGAAACGGATGTTGTCTTTGTCGCTTTAATGTCAGAAAGAATATAGATGATACTGCAACATCCTGAAAGGATCATTTACAAAGCAGGTGAGCAACCTGTGACTTTTATGCCTTTCTTTGTTTACTGGCTTGATTAGGTTGTCAGATATTCACTGATATACGAAAAAAAAACCATTTATGCAAGACTCCTGCCAGATCAAAGATAATTCTGTCTGCACTCTGCTGCTGTTTAATTTCATACTCCCTCGTCCATCAGCACCTTTGAGTCAGTTTTAAAGGACAGCCAAAGATGATTCAAATATAATCTTGGTTTTAAAAAAATGATTATATGCAAATTCAACTCAGTACCATGAATCACATGTGCAAATAATATTCCAAGCACATTTGATCATCATCAACTTCTACTCCACTAGCTCACAGCACTTCCACTGAGACCACATTTCTCAGATCAGAGTGGGGCAACATTGGTTGATAAATGAATTTTGAAGATAGCTTGCCATGCTAACTTTGAGAAACTTGCAATCAATTATGTTGGCTTTAGTTGATTGTGCGTGAGTATAGCATGGTTTGAATGGTCAGTGTGACCGTACTCAGTTTGGAAAAAATCCCTGAAAGTTAATTTATAATGTCATTTGAAAATATTACACTAGACATGTTAACATGAATGTTTGGAACAAAACAAAATGTTTGATGTTCATACATGTATATGACCAGGTAAATGCAGTTGATATAAATTCCCAAAGATTCCCAGCAAATTAGTCCCCGTCAATTTCTGAAATTCCCAGATTTTTGAAACCCTTTCCATAACATTCACTTAACTTCCTACAGCTTTTTAATTTTTCAACAACTTGTTCTCTAACAACCATCACGTTCATCTGCCCCAGAGGGGGGCTCGTTTACAGCAGACTACAATGTGCAGTGTTTAATGAGAAAGTTATATAATTCAGCTCTGGAGCTAAAACAGGAGCTGTGGGCTTTAATTATCAGATCCACAGGAGGAATTCTCAGAGTAAAGAAGAGAAACAGCCGAGCAGTTTATCAGAGAAAAAACTCAGTAAACACAGGAGGGATCAGAGAACATCAAAGACAGATATTAAACTGGTGTGAATGTTTGAAGTTCAGCAGAGAGTATCCAGACGCTAAAACATGCTGAAATGCACTCAAAATGTTTTATTGGTTATAAAAGGTTGCAATTATAAGAAGCATAAACACTCACTGTATTTATATACGGCATCATGCTGCTTCACCAGAATTCAATCAGACACTTCAAGACTGTGTTGACCGGATTTCTTTGTGTTTGCAGCACCTATTTCTACAACCTCAAGTCCAAAACAGTGAGGGTGCTGTCAGAAATGATGACAAAACAGAATGTGATGGTTTTCAAATCTTCCAAAAAACTATGTTTGCTAGGATCCCATGTCATTGAAGTTGATAGAGGGTCAGAAAAAAAGGATGGTGATTTATAGGTGAACATTTTCAAAGTACTGAGTCGTCTCATACCCTGCCTCTCACCCAGCTGGGATAGGCACCCATGACCCTGAACAGGATAGATGGTTAAGAAAATGAATGGATGGATGGAGTTGTCTCACACACACAAAAAAAGAGGAAATTCAACATTTCTGTGTGAGGGACTGCGTGAGCAAGTAGTTCAACGGTTCCAGAAAAAAAAAGTTCTCAAATGTGAAATTGCAAAGAATAAGTGGATTTTATCACCTTAAGTACTTCATTTTATTAAAAGGTTAAAATAATCTGGAAGAATCTCTATGTAAAACAGCTAAGGAGTGGAATTAACAGCAGATGGTTGTGATCTTCAGGTTTGTCTGCAAACTGTATCATGAGAAAAGGAAACAGGAGATATTTCTGGATATGAGCTCTTTATAATGGCCTGAAGTGAATTCAAGGACTGTCCTGTTGTCCTGGGAACCAAAATTTAACACTCTTTTTGAATCTATGGACACTGCATCTTCTGCACTGTTCAAAAGCCTAATACTATTGGGATGTAAAAGTAGTAGAAGAGTCTGGGCTTGTTGCAGTCCTGACTTGTTGCCCACTAAAACAATTGGTGTTGAAATGAAAAATACATCATAATGAGACCCTTAACCAGGCCCAGAGTGGCTAATCAGGGCTATTTGGCCAATTCCCGGTGGGCTGGTCGGATTTATGGCCACGAGGGCTGGTGTCCAGTTATAACACAAGGTTGAAACTCATAACAGAAGCTGCCACAGTTTTCCCTGGGCCACCTGCACAGGCAGCTCACTTTGTTCCCATGCTTAACCAGCCGTTAACTTAACAACACGTCCTCTCACGCAGAATAGTGCTTGTCAGAGAACCGTAAGCACACGTCCAAACACAAGAAAATGGACAGTAGGCAGAGCAAGGGTGGTGCTGAAAAGGCGAGAATCAAAAAAATAGAGAAGCATTACAGTCTGATATGGCCACATGTGCCAAAATCTGTAACTTTTTTCATCAAGACAGGATGAAAATGAAACTCCAGATGAAGACATGAAAAAAGGTAGAGCATACAGAAGCCCTGCAGTGAAAATCACAAAGGAGGAAACACAACCAGCATCCAAGTTTATGAATTATGTGGCGTTACAGAATGAGGATATAGTATGATTTAAATAACAGTATGACGCTGCCCCACATAAGTTCTGTCATGATCTAATGTGGGCTGGTCTGAGGCGTGAAACTCCAGGGCTGAAAAATGGGTCCCACTCCGATCCCGTACGGACCTGTTAAAAGCTGCTAGAATCCCACATCATCCAATAAAAGGACAACATTACATATAAGGTTACAGATCTGGTGTGAACACTGCTCTAGCAGCTGTTTGATCTGGCTCTCTATAAAACAACTCTCTATAAAAACTTTAAGCAGGCAGACACTGGACAAGAAAACTGTCAAGAAAGCAGAGTGGATGATTCAAACTGTTATTGTAAACAGCACATTACTGAGATAACTCAAACAGTACACACACACACACACACACACACACACACACACACACACACACATGTAAAGCCTCAGCAGCATCAGCGTCAGGGTCATAAGAAAAAACTGGTGCGAGAAAAACAGTCCTTGACCTTTGACCCCACATTGTGTGAGATAGTGTGTCAAGGTTGATTCATTCCTCACTTTGTAGCAGTTGTTCTGCACTTTAAGCTGTCCTCCTGATGTCCTCCTCCCTCTTTCCAGAGGAAACACCTCCTCCTCCCCCCCTTCATTGTTCTCCTCACCCGGAGGTCGAGAACATCACTGAGGAGCTCCTGCAGGACAACAGCAGGGGAGAGGAGCTTCCTTCTTCAGACACAGGGGGTTCAGAGAGGCTTAAGAGTTTAACATAATCCAGCCTGTAAACATTTACTTTACAGAGAGAAACATTAAAACTGCCAGTGTGAGGATTTAAGGGATTTGGGGGATTTTTAAAGTGGGGTTACCGTGATCAGTGTACTGCAGAAACAAAAAGCAGTCGACGTAGCCAATGACTGGAGGAGAGGATAAGCTCCGCACCCCTGTGGATGGAGGGAGCTCAAATGATACCTAAATTTGTTTTTAAAGTAGTTAGAAATCTGCACCAGGGATTCATATTTCTGTATACATACCTGATCAAAACTTTAAGACCAGTTGAAAAATTGCAAGAATTTACGCTTTGCCCTGTTGGATCCTGTTTAAAATGCAAAAAGAAGGAATGGGAGTAAGGCAAAAAAAAAAAAGTAAGCGATTTATTACAAACAACATTTAAAGTTAAATCGTCTTTTCATCAGCTGATCAAAATTGAAGACTACAGCTGAAAAAAAAACCTCAAATAGAAATCAAGGTTCCTAAAAAGGATTCAGAAATGAGGAGCAGCACTGTTGTTTTTGGGTTCAATTTAACAATTTGTTACGTCAAGCTTGATGCGAGTCCACTCCAAAAGAGTGAGCTTATTCCTCTAGAAGAAGAAGTCCTTTTTCTGGCAGCCATTGTGAACTGCAGTGTTGTCCTGTTGCAAAACCCAGTCATGAGCACTCAGACCAGGGCCCTCAGTCATGAAGGATGCCCCCCTGCAACATCTCTACATAGCCAGCTGCTGTTTGACATCCTTGTTTAACCTGAAGCTCTGATGTTCCTTTGAAGGAAAATACAAATCATGATGGTGCCCCCTCTGCTGTGCCGCATAGAAAACATCTCAAGTGGGATCTCCTTGTTATGACAGTAACACTAAACGTCATCAGGACCATCAAGGTTCATCTTTCCCCTCAGAGAATAAACTTTCTTTCACCTTTCAATGTCTCATGTTTGCTGCTCTCTGAGAGAAACTTTGTGGAAGGAGACGAGGCCTTTTAAGAGGTTTTTTGTTCTTATGGGCTTGTTCTTATGAATGTGGTCTGATTATTATTGGGCTGCTGTCGGCTCAAGCAATGAACTTAACTTGGGTTGAGAATTGTCCCGTGTCTTGATGAACAGCCAATCAGATCCTTGGGCTCTGCGCTGGTGAGATTTTTTGAGTCTACCTCTTGATTTTTTTATTCCATAACTCTCAGGCTCTTTATGACTGTCTCACTGCGTCCAACCTCAGCTGTGATGGCGTTGTATTGTGAGAGGCTTTGCTTTCACAGCTTAACGATTGGACCACATTCGAAGAGTGAAAGCTTTTTAGCCTTTGCCATCAGGAGGACATATCAGTGTGAATACCTGACAGAAAATGACTTTGAATCCACATTAATGTGCAGGTTTGGGCTTTTAAAGGCTGTGGTATTAAACTTTTGATCAGCTGATGAACAGACTATTTCAGCTTACTTGTTGTTTGCAATGAAATACTCACTCATTCTTTTCTTTTCGCTCTTTGAAACTCTACTTCCAACAATTTTAATATCCAACAGTGCAAAATGTAAATTACTGCAATTTTTCAACTGGTCCTGCAATTTTGATCAGGTATAAATGATTTATGATTATGCTGGTTGGCTGTATGAAAGGTGCTTTATTGAAGTTGAGTCTCAGTTTTAGAAGCAGGCTGAATGCAGCACAGATATTTGGCACATTTCTTCACAATTTATTCAAACTCAGTTTTGAATGTGGGCAGTCAAGATGAAAATGCATATCAATTTAACGTACAATGTTTTAAGTCTGTTGGCTTTATTTATTTTAATACAGCAGTCATTCTTGTTATATCACATCAGTTTCTCCTGCCAGATTTAATCCCTATCAGACCAGTCAGTCATTATTGTGATGTACCTAATAAACAACCATTCCTACATAAATTAACACCTTTTCCACAGCGGAGAGGCATCTAAAAAGTGTTTCTTTGTTCAAGAATTATATCATGCTCTTTAAGACTATTTTATATCGAACTGTAACTAACACCATTTTGAAACCATTAAAGCCAAACATCTAACAGCCTTGTTTCGACCCTCACTTTGTCCTTCACAGCTGAACAAAAGACGGCAAAGAAACAAACCTGTTCACAGCCGAGAATAATAATAATAACACTGCATGTTGGTCAGAGTGTGAACTAAGTGTGTGTGTGTGTGTGTGTGTGTGTGTGTGTGTGTGTGTGTGTGTGTGTGTGTGCGTGTGCAGATTACAGTGTGAGATCCTGTAAATGGTTGAAGCTGCTCCAACAGGAGGCAGCTGTGGTGCAGATAGGACTAAATGTGTCAGAGTGTTCCTGGTACTGACAGAACAGATCACACATCAGCTGCAACAGAAGAAACCTGAGAGGAATAATATTTTATCTGGGTGACATTGTGTTAAAGGAAAGTGTTCCAGTAAGCTCACAAAGCGGGATTCACTCTGTGCTATTACACCGTGACTCTGGTCGTATACTTATCTAGCCGTGTAGAGATAAATTTGTGAAGTTAGGTATCTTTAATCATAGAATATTGAGCAAGATCTGCCTTGTGTTGTTTGAATTTTACACACTGGATGAATTTTCAGCTTTTACGTTATGTTATCTGTGACAACTTTTTTTTAAAGAAAGATAGATAGATAGATAGATAGATAGATAGATAGATAGATAGATAGATAGATAGATAGATAGATAGATAGATAGATAGATAGATAGATAGATTTGGTGTGTCCAGGGAAATTGACATCTCCATCACAATTCACAGCACTGTACAAATACACAATAGGCATTCAAAAGAGTCAGAACCATTAGAAATATTAAAAAATATATATAAAAATGAAATAAAGTTAAACATAAATAGAGCTTTAAGATGTATTCAAGTATGCTGTGTTTACCTGAGAGGGATTCTGTATGTGCATAGGAAGGAAGGAAAATATGAAATAAAATATATAAAATGAAATATAAGATATAATAATAATGATGATAAAAGCAGTGATTGTGTAATAATAACAATGGTAATAATAATAGTATAATAGTAATGATAATAATAGTATAGGATAGTATAGAAAAAGTAATAACAATATTAATAGTATAGCAATAATATAGCAACAATAATAGTATAACGTTAGCAGTAGTATGAAAATATAATAATAGCAGTAAGTTCATGCAGAATCTGTAAAGATAAATTGATAAAATATGGTAATTATCCTTTAAATGTGTAACTATTGTCATTTTCCCTGATCTGGGGTTATCAATCACCTGCAGTTTCAGCTTTTAAGCAAACTACTTTTTCCAGAGGTCAGAGCCAATCACATCAAACAAACCAACAAACACACAACAGAGTGTGTGTGGGCCCTGCCAGGTGTGTTTTATTTGTCACTTCTTTTAAAGGGGTCGGGAAACGCGTCAGCCAGTTCAAACAGGAGCCGACTCAGAGGGATTTTATCTGCTGACCCTCTCAGCAGGTTTGTCAGAGGTGTTAATGAAGCAGCGAGGGACAACTCCCAGTTAACCCAGCACCACCCCCACCCCACCACATACAGCCATTCATCCTATAGATACAGTATATGAATAATTTCTCTCTGTATCACAGGGAGTGAGTGCGGAAGTGTGTCAGCCTCAGAGTGAGGTAAAAAGCACATCTGTCCCGGTTATCATGCAACGCTGCACTGTTGCCGAGCAGACTTTCTAGTTTCAGGCAGCATCATGTGATGAAGTGTCAGTTTAGGAGGGAAGTGGAACATTAAACAGCACTTGCAGCCAAGTGTTTCCTCTCTAACCTGTCGTTTAGTGCTGAAATATTCAGGCGGAGGAGTGATGCATAAAGCTTTGTGAGGATTGGTGGACACTCAGGAGGAGGATCTGTGTGGGAAACAAAGACAGAGAGGAGTTCCAGCATCTTTTTGGAGCATCAGGCCGGGTTATGTAACAGTTTGGAAGGAGTGTGGATTCAAAGAGTAGAAATGACAGCTGGGGTTTTATTGGTCTGTTTCTAATTAGACGTAACCTCAGTGGCAGCAAGGTTTAGCAAAAACAGGGGCGAGACTCAGGGTGAGCAGCCTGAAAAGAAAGAATAAAAAACAGAATGTGCAGAGCGTTTTAAACCACATGTGTCTGTGAGTGTGTGTGTGAATAATTTAATCCAGCATATGAAGACACTTTGCAGCCTGGACAGCAGGAGGCCACGTTCTGTTTCTTCTCTTTACTCTCTAAAAAGTTGAAACTCTTCTAAAAGAACTCGCTCTGAGTTCAAAAATGAAAAACTCCTGCCAGATTTCCCTCTTATGTTTTCAATTCTCTGTTCGTGTTTTCTTCAGTGCCAAAATCTTTATGCAAAACCCGCTTTTGCACAAGGTATTTCAGGTTACAATGTCCTGTAATTGTGCACTGCTGCAAGTTGTTTAAAACCAGAAAGGCAGAAAATGGACCATAAAATGACTGAACAAACATCTGTTCAGGCAAATGAGATAATTTTAAGATCAGCAAAGGGTGGAACTAGTTCTTGTTAAACCAACCCAAAAATGTATGAACAAAGAAACTGGGAATCGCTGACCTACTCGTGATCTACCTCAACTTTTCAGTTTGTTGTGACAATATGACATGTTGCATTTGTAGAGGCCGGGTACAGGGGGGGTCCTCTTTTTGGATTTTCATAAAATGGTCACCTCAGGCAACGCTTCAAAAATTATCACCACTTTGTGTCAAACAGATTTAAAACTTCATCAATAACTTTGAGTTTTAGCTCCAAACAACTAGCAAAGTCCACGGGTGCAGATCATCAGACAAATATGGGCAGAGTTGATTTCAGGAGAGGGATTTCTGATTTTTTTCAGCTGGTTTCTTTGAACAAGCCTCAGTGCGGTGATGACAGACTCATCTGACTTTTTCTTTGAAGCTCACATTCCTTAATTTCCAAGAGCACTCAAAGTTAACGAAGCGATGGTGTGTTTTCTTTGTCATGTGCTTCATATTTTGAGAGGACACCTCTGCATATTTCTTCATGTGTAAGAGTGTTGTCCTTAAAACATGGAAATAACTTTTTCTTGAAAAACTTTTACCTTAGAACAAAACTGAAAAGAAAAAAGTACTGATCTGATAAACTTTTTAGGCTGACGATTTAGTTGATTTTAATAAAGATGCAACTTTCACATGTACAGGACAACATTCGTAAAGAGATTAGAGGTTAAGTGTTGTCCGCAGGGGGCGCTGAAATACCACAAAGAGTAAAGTTTTGAACAGGAACTTGAATTCAGTGTCATACTTTACTTCCCCAAAACTCTGACTTCTGAGATTTCATGTATTGTGGCTGTTTGTACTCAGAAGAAGACACTAAATGTGTGAAAAGATGTACAACAGACAATGTTTGACCAAATTGCATGTTCTGTGTTCAACTCATTCAGCCCATGTACACACACACACACACACACACACACACACACACACATGCATGCAGTTGCTCACTTACACAAACTTAATTTTGTCATTATCAGCAAGAGCACAGACAGAGAATCCAGGAAACAGTGTCATGAGACGTCGATAACTTTGAAAACAGATTTGTCCTTTACGGTCTTTTCTCCTGCAGATTTCCAGGCAGCGACTCTTTTATCATCGTGATTTCACATCAGAGGGGCTTTAATAACATTTCATTACAGATAGAATCTCTTTGAAGTGAAGCTTCACTGAGAGAGAAACGTGAAATCTAAAAAAAAGTGGAGTGATTAAAGACAGGCTGATGATATTCAGCTGTCTCTGCGCAGCTCTGAAAGGTGGAGTGTGCTCCTATAAACTACTGACAAGAATCATAATACCTACACACACTCCTGTGAGCAAAACCATGTTTGTCTGAACTTCAGGACTCCACAACCAGCTCAGAGGCTATAAGAGGTATAACAAAGGAGCAGGGCAGTCCTGGGTTATGGGGAAGCTTCAGAGCACCTTTGATTCCCTTTAAACAGAGCCGATGTGTGCTCCTGTTTAAACAGAGATAAAAGAGAGCAGCAGCTCAAAGGTCGGATTACGTAACAGGTCTGAGTACAGACTGTTTTTCTCCCTCAGAGCTCTCTGGATGTTTTGGAGGCACTTCATGACACAGCTGGTCAGCACATGAAGCTCAGAGCGAGTCAGGCTGGAATCATAAACATACGGGATAACGGGGATAACTGCACGGATTTAATATGTAGCACTGTTAAGTTCTTAACATCCAAACTAGAGCCAAACTTTTGTCCTTCTGCCTAATGTCACCACATGACGTTAGTTTTACCATTTTTAAATCCACAGCTCACTTTCACTTGGCAAATTTCGTGGAGCCCAACAGACATTAGGTGACACTGTAGCAAAAACGTTCGTCTCCAAAAGCAATGGTCGACATGTAAAGTATGTTTAATGCTACTCTGTTAATATATCTGAACAATTCCTCATAGCATTTCATGTTTTATCAAAAAGAAAACTATTTTTATCTAAAAGACTTGAAAAATTATGTTGTTCAGGGGGATTTTAGTTCTGGGTGCTTCCATTGAGTTTGAGGTATCTTGGAAAGTGAAAATGACTCATGGCCCCAGTTGGTTTAACCTCTGCAATTATAGACAAAGACCCTGTCAACACAATCATGTTTTAACTGTTTACAACACTTAATTGTCCCAAACTCATTATTTGCCTGGTCCAACAAGACAAGTCAGGATTATTGAATTAAAAGTTGGTCTCTGGGTGGAGGCAGTTTCAGAGGCCTCAGTAGAAACCATCATAGCTCATATGTAGTTGGTCCTGCTCTCGTCTCTGCCAGGAGAAGAAGTTGTATAATCCACAGTGACAGAAAAGGTCTCCCCTCCTCAGTGGGTCAGGGTTTTGGGTGGGGTTTTGGTGGCAGACAGCCAGGCTCTTCATGGGAAACCAAATCAGTCGGGGAGTGGTTCCTCTTCCCTTATCACTGTATCCTGTCCTACGCTCTGTGACGACTGCACTTTTTACACCGTTTACACCCTCCACAGGCACAGTGACCAGGCTTCACAAGCTCATCTATCAACCTGAACAACACCCAAAACGAATGCTGACACACCTCCTGCTGAATACGCAGTCTTCAGATGGAGGGTGAGCTTTCATGGCCAATTTCCTGCACTGCAAGAGAGCGAGGGATCAAAGAAAGAATGACTGAAATACACAAACACATCAGTAAACACGCTCGCAGAGAGGAAACCACTAACATCCTGTGGTCTCTATGTTTAGACCTTTGAACTTACTGTTGTGTCTGAGGGAGAACAGGTGGAAAGTGTAGAAGCCTGTGGAAGGAGGATTTTATAACTCTGCGCTGAAGTTTACAGTCTGTGAAAGCTCTAATGTTGGAATTCAAACAGGGTTTTACAGCCTGAACGGATTATATAATGACACTTTTAGCACAGCTATGAATCTAATCAGCTGTTTGATTTGGTGCTTACAACAATTTAAGTTGCATAATTCTTGATCTTGGGTTTATTTGGGCCACATGATAGAGAATAAATGCTTGAGATTTCAAGAATGAAGTCATAACTTTCAGAAATAAAAAAAAAAAAGTGATATTAAGATGATGAAAAATAAACCTGTATGTTTTCAAAGGATAAATTTCCCATTTGAGGGAAAAATAAATTACTTCAAAGGTAAACTTTCTATTTTCTAATGGGTGATTAACTTTTTAAAGAATATTCATGTATTTATGTATTTATTTATTTATTTATTCTAATAAGTGGTTTGTTGCTTGAGGGATAGAGTTGGTATTTATCAATAATAAAACTGTTTTGTTTTGACATAAAGTTTGAAGTTGTCCAGAAGAAATTGTATTTTCTGAAGTAAAGTTGAAATTGTTATTAGTCTGTTGTCGTGTTTCAATCACAAAGCTGTATCTTTTTGGAAAGACTCGGAAAGAAGTGGAATTATTAAGGGCTTATTTGTTGTTTGATGGAGCAATAAAACAAAGTTTGCACCATCTTAAAACAGATTTCAGTATATGTCAGGTATAACATCACAAACCAAAGCAAACAGTGTGGATCAATCTCATCATTGATCCATTTGCAGTGAGGATACACAGATTTTCAAACAGACAGGTTTCACAATTGTTTTTTTTTTTTTTTTTTAAAGCGGGGGTCATCATGGATCTGCTAGACCACAGGATGACCATAAAATGATACAGAAACAGGAAAAAAAGGAAGAGGTGGGATATTCACTATCTCAGATTCCCACACACACACTAGGTCTTCTAACACAGGTGGTCCTTCTCCTCACTCTCTGTAATCTCCTGTTAATGAGGGTCCAGGATCAAAGTGGTCCTGGTCTTGTATCAGATCTGGGAAGTCAGTCTGATGTGGATGTGTGGGAACATGTGACCCCTGAAATCCCCCCTCTGTCACCGCGCTGCAGCGTATCGGTCATCCTACAGCCGAGGGCCATGGGAAGAGGGAGCGGCTCAACCTGGCACGCCACCCACCCCGTGAGAGCGTGGAGTCATGGAAAATGTTCAGGGACAGCGGGCAGGCGGCCATGTTTCTGAAGAATCAGGAAGGGCATCAACCAAAACGTGTTCACAGTTTGGTCCCCAATGAGGATTTCTACTGTTACATCCAGGAACCTACTGTCATTGTTATATGTGCAGGAATCAGGACGATGATAGGGAATATGTTAAAACAAGAAGAGGAAAAACAGTTTCTCACTCATTAATGTGTTTTAAATTTCATGCACAGACTCAGCAGTTACTCAACTGGAAACAAATGACTCCTCATTTTTGAGTCTCCTTTATCACAAAAACTGTTAAAAACGTGTAATTTTCACTCCTATTATCCTCGCCTGGTTCACTAAGAACTAATGTGTGTTTCCAGGAGTGATTTTGTTTGTTTGTGTGTGCTCCATGGTTCAGCTAACAGACCGACCAGAAACCCCAAACAGGAGTGTGAAAAAATGAGACCATCCAGAACACTTCACGTGCTCCTCTCCCCCCGCCCTTCCTCACTCTGATCCCCTCCCTTCATGTGTTTGTGCTGGTATTGTTCTCAGGGCACTCCCAGAGTGTACAAGGACATCTCCCCCCTGATCCCCCACAAACGAGAACTAACAGTCCTTTTCCACAGAAACACAATCGAAAGCTTCTCTCAAATATCATCTGTAAGAGGGAGAAACTGATCCACCCAATGTCAAACTCTACTACAAAGTTGTTACTTCAGTAATAGCCTCGCTTCTTTCTCAGCAGAGAAACACATGGTTGTGTAACAAGATTTTTCTGTAAATTTGTGCATGCTGCAAAAAAATAAAAAACAAATATGAGCAATTTTTAACGTCTTACTTTTTTGCAAAAAAAAAAGTCTTGAAGACTTCAGAGCCACGCTTACCTGACAAGTCCAGAAATCATGTCTTATTTAAAAAAATGTAAAGAGAAAAATGACATCTGAATTGCTTGAAATCAGTAAAAACATGCCAGTGGGGGCAGAAAAAAAATCCTTGTATTAAGACAATACTAATACTACTACTAGACTAATCACTGGTCTAGTTATCGTATATCCCAACAGGCTAAATTACAGTATTGTAAGCACACTCCCTATAATTGGCTGATTTTAAATGCAAACAGAAACTAACACTTCTGCTGGTGAAATGTGACAATTTCGTGACAAAATTTGATTGATTTGATACATGGGAACAGGATGTTCCTGGGCACAAATGTTCATATGAAAATATATCAGGTGAAAACGAAAGGGTTGAGAATAGATTTATTCTTTATAGAGACTGCAGCTTCAGGGTCACAGCAAGAGCTGTTAGACATCGTTTATTGAAATAATTTGAAAAACTGCAAACAAAAATCAAGGTAAGGCAACTTCTGCCTGAAACAAGCATAAAAGCCTCCATAATCCTGTTTTCAGCGAATAGCAAACTGAGATAAGACTCAAATGCCTCTCCTACTTTACTCTCACTCACTTCTAAATGCAATATTACCCTCTCGGAATTCCAAATTTTATCCTGCTTTTTGCAGACTTCTCACAGAGATCAGTCTTTTTACATAGAATCTTAGAAAACTAAAATATCAAGAGCACACTGCTGAGCTTTTGGCTTTTAAACAACATCTTTCTTTGTCCCTGTGGATGAGCAGCTGATATGAATGAACAAAGAGTTCCTCTTTTTTCTTTGATTTGACAATGATGCAACAGGCTGAAGATTAATGCGCTGAGAGGTCAATCTAGGACGCAGTGAGAGGAATCTGACTGTTGAGTCAGTGTCAGTACCTGAGGAGGTCAGAGTTATTTTCACCTGGCCTCCTCTCTTCGACTGCAGGACTGACTCACATTTTATCTCTGAACTGTTTGTCTGTTACATAAAGACTTGAGTGAAGAACAGACCTGATCAACAACTACACAGATAAGATGAACAGAAACATACACTCTGTTAATGCTCTGTAGTTTCTTTATTCAAAGTGAACAAAGTGATCAAACACATAAATATGAACACCCTGCAAACAGAGCGGGAGAGTGACAACAGTATCAACATATTTCATATGTAAGACGCTTCTTTTGAAGCAATATTTCTCCTCTTTCAGATCCAGGATCATTCAGAATTCAGTCAGTGTCCGTTACAAAGTCTGTCTTTCATTAAAGTGCATTCAGAAGATGACTCCGCTGAATATATATGTGTGTGTCCTCAGATTCAGGTGACGGACGGATGGGGAGTACTCCTGCTCAGAGCATGAATCTATCACAGGTAAAAAGTCTCACATTTCATGGCCACACAGAGACGACAGATAGCTTGTAAGCTGTTGTTAAATTCATCAGTTTTTATGATGAACTGTTGGTCTGTTTTGGGATAATTTCTTTCTTAATTTACCTTGTTGGTGACTGTAACAGATGGAAGTCTAAGGAACCGTTTATCACAGTTATTAATGCATTTCAATAAGACACTTCATTTTCACAAGAACAACTCACTGAACAATAACTTCAACTCTGAGTACAACTGACTAAAAACTGAGACATAATGTGAAGTTCATGACTGCAAAATGAAATCATAAAATTAAAGCTTTTTGTTCAGCTTGGCAGTAAATTCAGTTTTAACAAAGAACGGCTGGTTATTGTTCGAGTTAGCTAATCACTGATAGCCAAGCATGACAAGAACACTATTTGAGTGAACAAATTTAGCTTGCTAGGTTAATGATGTGATTGTAAGATGTATTTTGTAATACAATTCGCAACAAAATGGCACAAAGACTTGTTAGCTAGACAAACAAACAAAGGCAGGTTACGAGGGTGAAAGACTTTAGGTTTCTGTTGTAAGCTTTCAGGGGAAAGTTAGCACACCAAGTAAAATCACAATTTACATAGCACGGTAGCTAAATTATCGGAAAGAAAGACTGTAAAGTCCTATCAATGTACGACACTGATAAGCTAATAAACTAATACATGTTTTCACTGCGTTAGCTAGCTTAATCATTTCAGCTCAATAAGCTAAAACAAAGCCGTAGGTGGAATGTGATTGATCATCGCTAACTGTTCTACGTTCATGTTTGGTTGCTAAATAAAAACCTTTTCAATATTTTATTTTTTTTGGGGTCAGCAGTTAATTAAGCTGATGCTACAACTATAAGCTGTGCTGGTGATTTAAATGCTTTGAAATAAGGACTCACATTTAGCTGGAAAGGCTGGTCACTAAACAGCAACATTACCTGAGACAGCACAATACTCTAGACTCACCTCGGTAACAAAACAGTCACAAAGAGTATTGTAGGTGAGAGATGCTAACAGTCCAGTGGCAGCACATGTTAGCCTGGTAATCTAGAAACTTGGAGCTAAAAAATATTGGTAGATTTAACAGAAGTGGGCGAGCTTTGCCAATATGATGTTTTGCTGGTTGGCTAGCAACACTAAGTTTTGAAACCAAAGCTTCATTTGTGGATTTTCGTTGTTTAAGTTAGCATACTAAGTTAATGATACAATTTAACAGTGAACTATTGGAGATTGCTGCTAACAGTTTATAATTAACCTTTATTCAATGTATAACTATCCAGCAATGCTGTAGCTGCTTCCAAGAAGTTTTAGCCACTGAGTTGTATCCAGTTAGCTTGTAAGCTACAAACTAAAATATGTAGCTAACATATTTATACAGCATGATACCCAAATCAGGGACAAGAAGACTAAATTGTGCCAATGTTTGCAGTGTATCTGCACTGCAGGGCCTGGAAGTAACTTTTTACTGAATTAGCAGCAGAAGCAAGTTTAAGGGATAATGTGGGTGTTAGTCAGGTCAATATTTTAGAACGAAAGGTAGCAAGTGTCAGGATACATTCAGCATTTGAAAACCTCATTTTTAGGAGCTTAAGATTATTTTCTTAAATATGAAAAACGATCTTGTAGAAAACTGTGATTGTTTCAGTAAAAAATGTGTTTCAGTTCAGTGCTGATTGTCTTGGCAGGAAAAAAGCTTACATTTGCTACAGCTAACATTAGCATGATTGTCGATGTTAACATAAATGTTTCATGGTTTTGTGTAACACTGGGTAATGCATTAATAACTGCAACAAAAGGTCCCAACTGGAAAATGTCAGCACTGATTTCTGGTCTGTCAGTTGTAGATCTCCATCAATCTACGTTTGTCTGATCAAAACCTGATGTCAGATAAGACATATTAGCGTCATGGGACTCAATTTATCTCTACTCACTTTTCCATGGCCACAGGAAGGAAGGTCCACATCTTATCATCTGGATCATTATCCATATCTATCATCAATGTCCAGTTTGAGCTGTGTTTACGTGTTTCAGAGCCACGTTGTGCTTCCTGTCCTAAATGAGTCACTACTCTGCCTGTAAACTTCTGGACCTGTCTCCTGTTGTGCAACACAGATACAAAATACTTAGATCACTTTGCTCCAATACTGTTCGGTCTGCTTTCACAATACAAGCTTTGGTAGGGTAAAAATATAAAGACTGATTGTTCCAAATAGCTAGGCAGCACATATTTTTACAGACACCTTGAAATAGACGGGTTACAGCTCACTTAAAGAGTTCAGTAAACTTCACAGCCTGCTGCGCACAGCACAACACTGGACTTTGTTTAGATTGACCTGTTGCTGTTAACATCCAGAGTCTGCGGGGCAAAATCAATCCCACTGTCCTCTGCTGACCTGAACACACAGCCCCACCAAAGGGATCAAACTCAGCCAATCAGAGGTCAAAGGTCAGCCCAATGAGGAGTTATTATGCAGCTTTAGATCCAGCTCACATGTTTTTAGTTCCCACATCATCTCTTCTTCTTCTGCTGCCGCAGCATCTTCCTCCTCTTCATGATCATGGCATGCAGCTTCTCCAGACCCTCCTGCAGACCCTCACCGATGATCGCACACGCTGGCTGAAGGTGCCAGGGCGTTGCCGTGCTGAGCTCACCTAAAGCCAGCATGCTCTCCATCTCCGCCAGGGTGAGTGAGTTCCTCAAGTCCTGCTTGTTGGCCACTACCAGCACTGGGACACCTTGGTTCTCTGCCAGCCGCGTGATTTTATGCAGCTCTGTTTTGGCTTCCTCGATTCGCTCAGAGTCAACTGAGTCCACCACAAACACAATGCCATCAGCACAGCGGGTGTAAGAGCGCCACAAAGGTCGCAGCTTCTCCTGACCTCCTACATCCCAAAAGTGGAAGGAAGCTGTTCGCCTGCTGCCTCCAAGAGACACTTTAATCTTCTCTGTGTTAAACCCTTTAGTGGGGACAGTGTTCACAAACTCATTGAAGCGCAGACGGTACAGCACAGTGGTCTTTCCTGCACAATCCAGACCCAAGATGACGATGTGGAGCGCTTGGAAAGATGGCAGGCAGGGGAAGTGATGGTCTGACAATCCGTTCCCCATTTTGGTATCCAAATAAGGAGGAGACACCACCAAATATTGACCAGCGGGCCGGTTTTATTCCACGGGGACTGCAGCAGGAGAGAGGAGAGAGGAGGAGGAGGAGGTAAACACAGAATAATGCATAATGAGTCAAAGCACACAAACACCCAGCACCCCATTGATTTACAAAAGACCAAACACCCAACAAGTGAATATTCTCCCCTCTCCCTGTAGACTACACATCCTCACATTATCCTGCCTCTGAGGGATGAATGAGGAATAAAACAGCAGGGAGGGAAGCAGCACATTTGCACATGTAGCGCCAACAGGGGTTTCATACGCTAATTTCTATTCAGAGTGTGAAACAGTAACCTGGAGGATGGAGGCTCTTAAATGTAACCTAGATTCCTGATTCAACTATCAAGCTTGCTGTGTTCAAAGACAGGGACAGATCATATGAGGGGGCACACTGACATGGTTTCAATACAGCCTCTCAAAGAGGTGTTGCTCGGCAACATGGGCTGACATCCCTCTTATGACGAAGGAAGAATCCCCTTTTAAAAACCCATCAACTCATACAGTTTCGGGTATTGCATTAAACACACACATTAACACACCCAATGAAACACCGCGAACACATTTCAGAGGTATAAAAATAATTTCGGCTCACTCGTGGTTCACTTTAAAGCAGTAAATGGCATCAAAATCGAGACTTTTGTGATTGATTTGGGCGACCGCTCCCGCCCTGCCCACTGCGTAATGTTGAGAGACTGGTCACATCCACAGCAGGTGAATTAGCACAAAAAAAGGGTTTTCTCTGATTTAATTGCTTATAAGTGTGTAAAATTCAGCCGAATTGTACAGAGGCTCGTACTTAACACAGAAAACATTAAATATGACAGGTATAGTTAACTTCATATTAGCTGAAGGCAATTACCCTTAAAATTGTGATATTTTTAAACGGAGTTTGTCACCAGTCCATGCTAAACCAGACCAGGCTAGACTCCAGGCTATGTTGCCAACAAGTGTTAAAATTATTAAACTTTAACATGCTTGAATCGAACAAATGTGACTCGAAAACACTCGCATTTTTTACACAACTGATGCGTTCAAGTGCGTGTCAACTCAAAAGAGACGTTACCTGAATTTTACGTGCATTTAAACAGTATAAAACGTAAAATATACTTTGGCACTGATATGTTTTTAGTAATAGTGATAAAATTAAGTGGGTTGAAACTCACCTTCACAAACAGAGTTAGTCCATCACAAAGTGAGAGTGAAGCCACAGCAGCTGTAGTCCCTCCTCATGTTCTCTTCATGTCCTCAAACACATTGATGCTCTCAGCTGAGAGGACTCCCTCTACACTCCTCCGCAACAACACCGACCACAAGTCACTACAAAGTAAAACTACACTACTTCCGCCCACGCTTTTCAAAATAAAACAAATACACCACCGAGCGACGCTAAAGATTTTTACTGCTCAAAAATCTAAGTCAAAGTGTAATCTTTTCACAGCTTAGCATCACGGGAGAAAAAAAAGAGGATTAACTTACTGGCACCTCATCATAGTACTGTGTTTATTTTTCTGAGAAGAAAACGTTTCAGGATGAAGTGGATGTTGTATTAATATCTGTAAACCTTGGATGTTTTTCTTTTGTACAAGCAACTTTCTTCCATTTTGCAATGCAGTCATAATTTACATTTTACCAGATAATATATATGTATATGGTTCACTATTAGCCATTTTAACAATGCGTAAAATTCTAATTTAATCAATCACTATACAATCTTGTTTGCTTGTTTTTAACAAAGCTCAAATACTATATTATTTTTAGGGTATGTAAAACTTGAACATTTTCATTTGAACACCATCAGAGAAAACATTAGGGGAATCTAGAAATAACTTTCTTTACCAAACTTAATGCATCATTTTGTTTCTAAGGGGACTTGATGGGACTTTAAACCTGACAAAAGTGCTATCTGAGACAGATAAGCAATCCAACACATGCAGCTATCTCTGTAAACCCTTCACCCCTTGATTAAAAGAAACTGATGAGGTTAACAAGCAACCTGACCCCTGGTTTATCCTGTGGATGATAAATACAGAAGAAAAAAGAAATAACAACTACTACATTAAAATCCACTTGTTGTGTCTTTCTGCATGTGAAATCCCCTACAATGTTAGGATTTGATTCAAATTTCCTTGAGCTACCACAAACTTTCAGTGACTGGACGGCGAGCCATTATCACTTTCATACATTTCCCGTTTGTTGTCTTATCATACCTGTTTATGATTTGAAATACAGTTTCTGTGGGGTGTTTGTTTCAAGGTATCCCCTGAAATTAGAAAAACAAACTGTGGCTATAGGATTTTTTTTTCATTTTTTTTTTACTGTATGTACTAATTGTTTATTTTTAATACTATCATTTCATTTGAAGTCTGGTCTATAAAAGCTCATTTCTGCCAGTTAGAAATACAGAAATGAAAGTGGTTATAGTAAGATTTATTTTTCCCGATTTGAAGTCAAAACTTCTAGATACAATGTCAAATAATAAAATTTCAGACAAAACTTTTACTCTAAATCCAAAAATTTTAAATGCTTTTTTTTCTCTCTCCATACTTTTGACTTTTATCTCAAAATTTTTACTGTCTAGCTATCTCAAAAAATTGACTTTTTATCTCACAATTTTTACTTCTCATCTCAAAATTTCACCTTGTAAGAGCCTTGTAATATTTTGGTACAAAGCTGAGTCGTCACGTTTTGTTGTTTTAACTTGCAGAACAAGCGTTCAGCTCTGAATTAAAAAGAAAAACCCTCTACTTTGGCTGATTTGTTTACGACTTTTATTTTGTAGTAGTGTAAATACGTTTCCGGTCTTGTCCTGTCTAACATGCGCTCGCTCTACTGCGCGCCCCGCCTGTTGCTGTTACGCGCAACCACGGGCGCTCCCATACACGCGCTCGCGCACGTCACCTGGGCCTGCCAGTCAAAGTGATGAAAGCCCCAGAGAAAGTACTGGAAGAGATGCTTCACATCTGCTCTTTCTGTGTCTTATTTTTGCTTTTGCCGTTACAATCTTTGCTCATTTTAGTCCAGACCTCTCCATTACTCTCAGCCTGGAGTTCTGTCACTTTTCACTGTTATTTTAACCTGCGTCAAGCCCTTTCTTGTCCTCATTAATAATCAATGCTAACAGCTGTATCTTGTGCTGTAATGAGGTTTCATTGTTTTTCTTTGAATTGAAACATGGTCTTTATTTATTTATTTTTTTGAATGTGTGATTCTCTGTAGCCAAGAAAGTGACTGAAATATGTCAACTACCAAATAACATGACATAGTTTGTGTCTTGTGAACCAAGCAGTACTGTATGTCTGACAAACACCAGTTTACACTAGCTTTAAAATGCTGATAGCTGTAAGTAGTTGCAAAATACATGTTTGATGTGGCGCCAACGCAGAAAAGGGTTTTTCCACAGACAGGATGATCAGACAGACGACTGCAATCCCCGTCAGAGCCTCACTGAATCAACTCTCTCTGTTATGATAATGTGTAAGTTGCATGTAGACACAGAAATTGATATTATCTTTAAGCTTTGATGTTCTTTTGGACCCACAAACAGATGAATAACAATAAAAAAGCCTTTTCTCATTTAGTTAATTCAGTTCACTACAATGTAAGTAACACTGTATAAGTGTGTTGGTTCCATTGTCTGGCTCCTGTCAAACATTGTAACCTATGACACACTGACCCCATGTGGCACAAAGTGGTCATTACAGAGAATTCGCCTCACCAGCATCGATGTGTCCAACCACACAGTTTGCAGTGAATATGTTGACACATTTTTCTTGTAAATTTTTTCTTTACTTTGTGCCCTCTGCATTGCCACAACAACTGCAGCTGATTTTACAGAGCACCGAAACTTTTACCACTGCATGAACAAAATAAGGACAGATTTCTTTTTAAAAAGCTGCATCATGACCTTTGGCACTTATGCAGATATTGGAGTCTGTGATACAGATGATGTTGAAAATACAATTCTCATTGACTGTTTTCCACTGGAACAATAGAAACACTGTAAGTGACTGTAGGTGGTATTGGCTGTCACTTACTTTTTGTTCATCCTTGTGAGAGAAATTACATGAGAAAGAGTGGATTACTGCCACATATAGCTTCCAAAAACCACCTCTTCAGGGCCTCTGTCTATAATTGCACACATGAACATCCAGGTTACGTCTTCTTTACATCACTGGATCTTGTCCCAAGGGAGGCCGCTCTAACACTGTTGGGTAAGAGAAATACAGTTTAAGAACCAAAACTAACAAATATAACCCCCCACTGCTTCTGTGAGGCCTCTGTAGTGTTGTGTAGTGATCGATGGTTAATAGATGTGTGTCTACAGAGCACTTTTCTGGTCTTTCTGACCGCTCTGAGGACTTAACACCTCTGATCTCCCTCACCATCCACTCCACATTCATACCCTGAGAGTAGACACTGCATTTGAAGGAATCATCATTTCACACTCATACACCCACCACTGACCAACAATGGGACCATTTAGCGATTCACAGGAACCTCAGGAACTGAACCCTCTGCTGTCTGATCAACAGATGTTGGCTGTTCCTCTGAGTCCTTTACCTCACCTGATGGATGCTGAACTGGAGGTGTGTCTGATGTGTGTCTCCTCTGGCAACATACTAACTCGACACACATGGGCCCAGAGTGCTGAGTGAGGGGGCTTTTTTTGTGAAATACTTAAAGTGCCTCCCTGTACAAGACTGGATGCTCTGCAGCCCTCAGGTAATTAGGGCCTGACCAGGGCCTTCATGCAGATATGTGCTCCACAGCGCCCCCTAACTTAAAAAAAAATACAATAAAAAAAGGGCAAGTTTACTCTCAGCCCATCTTAAAACAGCTTGGGCATCAAGAGGTAATTCGACAATCAAATACTTACTCAAATTTAGGAAGAGGGACATAATTTTTTTGTTGTTGAAGTATTTACTCACACGGTCTCTGCGTTATTAAACAGTTCATCAAAACCCAGTCATGTGTTCATCAACTGGATCAGTTGAAATTTATCCTCCAAGTGTTAATATTTTTTAACATCCCACACCTTTTTAAGTGTTTTGTTTTCAACATCACTACTTTTAAATGACAGCTTTTTCCCAGTTGAAAAAAAAGGCTGAATAGGGAAATTTTACCCTGCAATTGGAAAATAGCCAAAAAGAGGCATTTTCCCCTCTTTTTTGTTTCAGAAAACACACTGGGGACACTCCTAGGGACCTGACGGTGACACTCAGGAAGCATTCTAGCCTTTGCTGTCTCTTAAAGTTGGGCCTAATTGGAAAAAGGTAGAAATTGCCATGATTCCACAAATTTTGCCCTGCATTAACCCCTTTTTCCAAAATTAAAAAAGAAACAATACTTTGAGAAAACACAAATTTAAAATGAGCAATATGCAAAGTTTCAACTCTGAACAGGGGATAACATTGTCCCTGTTGTCACTGCACTGAGTCTTCAGCACATCAATAAGCTCTGGAAGAGTTTACAGGAAGTTTCTATTGTGAGGTGTTGGAATAATAAAACAAAAAAGAAACTTTTGAAACAAAATATAAAACAGGGAGCATGATTTAATAATGTTTAATTTCAAATAACTGATGGCAGAATGAGATTATTTACAAGGGAAATATGTATGATCTGTACAAAGAAATATACATGCAAGTAAAAAAGAACATGAACAAACATAAAACAAATTGAACTGAAAACAAACATGACAAAAAGACAAACAATGAAAAAAGCCCTAAACTGAGGCATCCAGTCTAAGTTATCTTGTTGTAATGGCCTGTTCACAATTTTATAATAAATAAGATGATGGAGGACCTGGTCCTCTGCTTCTGGCAGTATCAGTTTAAATGCAGCACGTCATGATCTGACGTCAGGTTCATGGAAGTTAAGGGCTTTATCTTGGCTATTTTACTTTTTGGGAAGATCAATTTTTCACTTTCAAGGAGAGGAATCGAACCCAAGTGAAAACATTTCTCATGAAGAAATGACAAGTGGGAAATTTTTCGGCAACAAGATTTTTTTTGTTTATACACAAAATGAGAACACTGTTTACTAAATGATGTTGAAGAAAACCTCCCATTCATTTCATCCATTAAACCTTTTTTTAATCGCCTTCCCGTGTCACAAAGACTGAATCAACTTTCCTCCAATATTGAGTTTAACTGCTGTAAACAATCATTTCACATGGCCGTAGATCATTAACCTCAAGTGAACCATAATCACAATAAAACAGTTTTTTATTAAGTACTATAAAGCTAGCGCAACTTTGGTGTACCAATACTACAAAGGCAAACAGTACAAAACGTGTTAAATTAATCTGAACGAACCGTCATGATTGTAGATCGTGACCTCTGACCTGGCCTGGAAGTCAAACCCTCAAAGAGCAAATAAACACAAACTACCAGCAGTGCTTGCAGTACCAAGTACATGCTTTTCTCTAGATTTATTACAGATACAACAGATGTCTTCATAAATAGTTGCATAAAATGTTAAAGCCGCAACATTGCACATGATAATCAAACAAAACATACAATGAGTGCATTTACAGTAATTTGTCGCCCTCTCTCTGACTCCACGCCCGTGTATCTAGCAGTCACTGCTGCTGCCGAGGCTGGGACAGTCTGATGTCCTGCAGTCCAAAAGCAGGAGTCCAATGTGGATGTCAGAGGAGAGAAGACACAAGTCTTTATACAAGGTAAGGCTTAAACATCTCATATCTGCGCAACACAAGTTTTGTTCTAGAAAAGCAAACCATGGATGTCTATTGTTTCTTTGCCGAATGGACAGTGCAGCATTGTTACTCACAACATGATCATCATGGTATCTTAGATTAGGTACATTATATAAGCGCTGCCATCAAAAAGCTCTGATCAGACGTATAAATGTCTCATAAAGTCAGTGTTTCCAGGTGTCGACAGAGTCCAAAGTGGCACAGCAACTTTTAACTGATGAGCGTTTTCTACAGTTATTTTTTCTTGAAAACATAGACAGACTTTTCCTTTGTTTACATTGTTTCTATAAGAAAGGGCTGCTTCTCAAAAGTCTTTGAGTAACAGTTTTTGTGAAAAAAGAGCAACATGTCTGTTTCTCTCTCCTGCAGTTTGCTCTCAGCACTCTCACCAGCACTGTTGGCATCACCTTCTCCTAAAAACTCTGCTTCTGTGCAAGTGTCAAGGCTTGATCAACTGGCTCTTTATGATCAGCTTTACCTCTTGCAAAGAAAATAAATTACTTCATAATGCTTTTTTTAATATATTTTGTTCACTTAAGTACAAAATCTGACATGAGTTGAAACCAGCAAGCAGCAGTAGACAAGGGCATCCAATAATTTATGTGATTTGTGAGAACTCAGTTCTCTGGGGCTCTGATTGGCTGTGGACCTTGAGCAGGTCTCAGTTTAAGTGGTGGAAGGACTACAGGACTTTATTTAATCAGCATTCTGTGAAAGAGGATGAGATCAACATTCATTCTTTTCATCTAAACCAGCAAGATGCTCAACTCCACGGGAACTCTCAGTCCCTACAGACCAAGCCCAGGACGACGTAACAGGAAGGATGTCCTGTTCTCCTTCTGCTTCAGGCCGTAGGAACCGAGGTTTGGGTTGGACTTGTGAATCCGATCTGTTAAACTTGGGCCTGAAGGCGACTTTGGATGAAGCTCCTGACTCCTCCCATTGCGCGAGCATCAGTCTGATGTTTCCTCCTGTCGATGAAGGAGATGAGGCGAGACGTATCCAGGCAGCTCTCTGCTCTGGTTCTGCCATCAGCCATACCGACCTGCAGCCATGGCTCCTGGAGGCAAAGCCCAGCCAGAGGTCTCTTGCCTGGGTCGGTCCTCAGGAGCAGACAGATGAAGTCTCTTGCCGCCTGGCTGACGCCTTGGAAATAATCCCTGGGGAAGCTGAAGTCCAGCCGGCAGATGTTCAGGCAAGTCTCCTCTGAGCTCTCGTCCAGGAAAGGGGAGGCACCGCTCAGCAGCACGTAAGTCACCACTCCCAGACTCCACAGGTCAGAGGTGACCGACACAGGCTCTCCAAGGACCAACTCTGGGGAGGCGAACTCTGGACTGCCCAGCAGAGGGTGGACGTAGTGGGCACTGTTGAGCTGGACAGCGTCACCAAAGTCTATGAGTTTGACCCTTGACTGGCCGTTGTAGCTGGCCACAAGCAGGTTCTCAGGCTGCAGAGGAATTACAGAGGGAGAGTTGTCATTTTGATGATTTGTACAGTTTAGTTTCTGATGTGATGGCTGTAAGTTAAATAATGTGCTGTTCTGCTTCAGTAATCAAGAGAAAACAGGAATCCAAGCAGATTAAACTCTAAAAGGCTAAAAACAATCTCGGGACCATGAAGTAAACCTCCACACTGAGGTTTCTGCATGACTTTGAGACAAAAGGAGCATCTAACGGAGCAACTTCATGTGAGAAAAGGTAACGTTAGATGGAAAAAATTTCAGGATGGATGAAGGTCCCTCTATGTAGTTTTTACCTCATATAAATGATTGAACATGCAGATCGACATTTGTATTGTGTAGTGACTGTTTTTAGAGCAGTGTACCAAGTCTTATGTGAACAATATGTGCTTATGTTTATGCTGTAACCTTTAAGAACTGAGTAACTGGCTTAGTTTGAACTGTATAGTGTGAATATTTATTCCGCTGATTTAGAAAAGTGTTTCAAATCTTCTTTGTACTCTGTGAATATGATTTGATTAATAATTTAAGCATTCACAAACAAATGTAAAATCATCAGTTGACTCAGTAAATTTTTTTACTTTGTTTGTCCGAAGTGTTTTTTCTTCACTAAACCTCTAAAATCCAGTTTTATGCTTGTGTTTTTCTTAAGTTTGGATTATTTTTCACTCAAAACATTTAGCAAAATGTAACTAATTCCAGATATGGAAAGTTTCAAGTGTTCTGGAAAAAATGGGCCTTAGCACAGACTCATAGGACATTTTTTTGATGTTCAAAATAAGCAAAATAGTCCAGGCAGGCATCCTGAGGCTCAAGTGGTAAAAAGGTTGAAGAGGAAAAAAAAGGAGGTCCTCACACTGAAAATAGCTTAAAAAGTTTTAAAAGAAACCAAAAAGCTCTTTGAGTAGTGCATAAATCACTTTTTCATGCAGGTCTGTACACACAGTCAGGAGTTAACTCTTACTTTTACGTCCAGATGAACAATCTTGCAGTTGTGTAGGTAGTGTAAAGCTTCTAAAACGTCTCGTAGGTAGCAGGCCACTTTCTCCTCAGTCAGATTCCCCCAGCTAACGATGTAATCCAGCAGACGTCCCTGATCAGCCCTGAACACAAATATCACAAATACAATAAGATGGATTATGATGTTTGCAACGCCGATAATGTACACACGTGTGGAGCCTGGTTTCCAAACTCACATCTCCATGACAAGGGCGTAGCTGCTGGGGGTTTCATACGTGTCGATCAAACAGACTATGTGGGGATGTTGGAGTCTCTGGTGCAGATTGAGTTCCTGAGTCACCTTGTCCCTCCTCATCAGTTTCTTGTTTACATGTTTGACCGCTAACGTACGTTTAGTGCCCCGCAGGTCACAGCACTTGACCACAGAGAAACGACCTCTGGAGGAAGAAAGTCAGGAGACAGAGGTGAGTTTGTCAGTCTTATGAGGGAGAAAACTGTCAGTGCTAACAAAATAAATATTAATTTCTGAATTCTGAAAAGGCTGAGGTTGGTGAAAAAGAAGCAAAGGTGAGTCTGTTACCTTCCCAGTTCTACAACTTCAGTGTAGTGAGACTCAAAGTTGTCTTTCCAGCTCACTCTGATCCCGTCACTGGACGTGGCTGTGACAAAGACAGAGGGTTAGTTCATGTCCACACAGAGCTACAGCGCTGTGCAGTGTTTTGTTTGCTCTTTTACCTAACACTCTGAGGCTAGCTGATGAGGCTACACTGCCCAGCTCGTTGGTGGCAACACATGTGTAAACACCATCGTCCTCAGAGGCTACACCGATAATCCGCAGAGTCGCTTCGCCTGTATCACTGAAATAAACAGATACAGAATCGTTTATCTCTCGTATCCACATTCACCTCTTTGATGACAGGCTCATTTCTATATCACATATTTAACAGCTGCAGAAAAACCCAAGATAAAAAAGACTTTGGCAGCATTCTCTGCACCTCTTTCTTATTTCAGCTGAATAAGTCCTCTTACCTGTAGGTGATGCTGAAGTGTCCGTTGTTGCTGAGGTTGCTCTGGCTGGGTCCCTTCCAGGTGACAGCTGCCCGGGGTCGACCACAAACCTTACACCTGAGGGTGACGCTCTCTCCGTTGTCACACGTCACATCACTCAGTGGTACCAGGAACTCTGGGGGAACTGAGAGAAGGAGGAGTGAGTCAGGGTGTGAATCCTGTCCAAAACTTGAGTCATGCATTAGTCAAATAATCTCACTGGTTCCCCAAGTTTAGTCAGTGTTCATGATTTAACACTTACCATCGTAGATGTAGTTTGGATTTAGAAGCTGAGAAAAAGAAAACAGAGCATTAGAAGAAAAAGAAGAAGAAGAAGTACATTCGAGAGCACATCAGAGGCTTAGTTCTGAACTTACCTTTACAGAAACTTTATTAGCAAGGCCATCTCTGGACTTCCTGTAACCGTTTTCCAGTTTGGTCTCTTTCTTTGCCTCCTTCTCTTTCTTCTCAGATTTTTTACGGATGCGCAGGGACGTGTGCCAGGATGAGGACTTCCTACTGGGACAAGAGAGGTATAAAGTCAAACTTGAAAAAATGTTCCTTATTTTAAAATTGAGACCCGCAACATTTGTTATCATTGAGTTAATTTTATGATGTAAACTTAGGAAGCAAAAGCAGTATCAGCCCTAAAAAATCCATATCACTTTAACACAAACCATTGCAAGGGCAAACCATCAATTAGATATGGGATAGGTTTCACTTGAATAAAAAAAATATATATAGAATTGACACAAATAATTTATCATATTCATCATTATTTTAGTTGTTTTTGGTTAAAATCAATGTGACTGAGTTAAACTAATTTTCTCATCCCTTTATGTTTCTTCGAGCTCTTACTTGATGGTTCCCTCAGGACAATCTGAAACAATGGCTGAGGTGTGTCCTAGAACGAAGCCGGGGATCCAGCCCTCGGCGGCGGGGCCCTGCTCAGTGGCTGCCCTGAACACCAGGAACATGTTTTGCTGATTGCTGGCCAAGATCTGAACCACCTCGCCCTGAGAGACGCTGATTTCATCCTCCTTCACGGCCATGTAGTCCTGGGTCACCAACATGGTGGATACGCTACTGCTGCTGCTACTTTCACTCTGCACCACAGGGACACATCACAGACAGAAGAACACTTTAAGCACAAATGCACAAAAAAAAGATACTGACGTAACCTGTGCACTTATTCTTAAGTTGCCACCATGACCAAAAAAAGTTTTTAGCTATACTTTAAACTAGGAAAAGAGAGACAACAGTTCAAAGCAGAAAACATTTAGAAACAAGATGCTTGATACTCTCTTCTTTGATAAAATCTTCATACAATAACAGACTGGTGGTTGATTACTTTCTCCTTGAGGAAAAAAAGGAGAGCCGTTCAGAGAGAAGCGGGAAAAAGATGAAGATTTCCTTTATGCTCATCTTTGCTCCGCAGCTCCAAGCAAAGACATGAGCAGGAACGTTGGGTTAAATGAGAGGTTCTCTATTGAGTACGTTTGCAGCCAAACCACAAACGCCAGAGGTTAGTTGCAGGAAAGTACATTTCAGTAACACACCATGGAAACAGCAGAAAGTGAAGGGCGGCGAAGAGGAAGTCAAATGTTAGTATAAGCTTTGTCAGAGTCAGAAATGTAGAGAGAGCCTTGAAAAGGAGTCACTGGAGAGCTGATTGATCCACTAGTGGAATTTTGATTCTGAATCTTATTGAAAGGGGAAACATTTGCTAGAGGTTGTCCTCAAAATTGGTCTAAAGCTAGAGAAGATGATGTTGAAGAGCAGTGAAGGTCGTCAGAGATGCAAAGTAGGGACAGATTAGTAGAGCTGGCTGCAGCAGAACAGGAGACGGCAGGCAGACAGGACAGACCAGGCCTCCCTCTGCCTCGGTGTTAGTCGGTGCTACACTGGGCAGCAGGAGAAGTCTTACCCCGTTACTCTGGGTGGACTGGATGGACTGCTCACTGGTGGAGGAGCACGTACTCATGCGGTCGGCTTCCTTGCTGTGCGTGGAGTGTCTGTGGGACTGGCTCCCTGATCCAGAGCTGGCCTGAATCTGGTTTGAGTTCTGACGGACCGGAGACTCCCCTGCCTCCCCTGGGAAGGTGAACGAGCCAGGCCGGCTGGCTGGAGAGCCTGGCATGGAGCTCCAGAATCCAGATCCGGACTTCTGGCCGGGACTGGGAGGGGGAGGGGGAAGGCAATCCTTGCCAAAGGCGGGCGTGGCCACGGGGGCCACCATAGGGGACACAGCTCCTGGCCGTGGTTTGGAAGTGGGTGTGGAGGGCAGGGGCCCAACTGTGGCACGAGGAATAGGGGCTACAGCGCTGGCAGGAGTGGGGGCCTGTGCTTGGTCCTCTGGGGTCTGGAAGGGGCGCTTACCCTGTGGGCTGCCCCCTGGAGGCAGTGTGGAAGGAGGAACAGGACAAGGGGACGAACCTAGATCATAAGTGTGCAAAGCTCACACCTCAGTCACACATTTGATTTCACCCTCCAAAACAAATTTCACATCTTCAAAAATCGCACACACACACACGCTCCATACCTGATAATTTGCCGGGGCCATCGGAGTCGGCTCCGGGGTGATGGCGAAGGGGCTGGGGCAGACGGGAAGGCTGGGGGATCCTGGAGGGACGACGAGACCCGCCCTGGGGCCCTGAAGGGACAGCACTACCCTGGGAACTTCCACCTCCAACTCCAAGAGGCACGTTAGAGCCACTGCTACCTGCACCCGGAGCACCCGGGCTGGGCACACAGGGCCCGCCACTTGCCCCCACATGGTTCCTCTGATACTCTATTGGTGAGGTTAGAGCTGCGATGAGGTACAAGAGACATACAGGTGTCTGTGTTGCAAATGTTTCCTTCTTCAAAATCTGAGCATGTGTGTATATGAGTGTTTAATTGACCCTACCATTGAGGAAATTGCGTTGGCTCTCAAGTATCTGGGCTATCTGAAGGGTCCACACCTCACGCACCCCAGGGTGTGAGGAATGAAGCACAAAGGACTCGACTGCGCTGTTTGACGACCGAGAAGTGAGAGTGAACTTGCAGGGATCTCCTTCAACGTTGTCCTCTAGACCCAAACAGCTCACCTGAGCAAGAGCAAAATAGAAGAGAGACGGTACATTACATTTCATCGTTCATCTTCTTGCTGTGTAATAGAAGAAATATAATGCACAGATATTAGATGAGCAGAATCACTGAAAGAGATTGTGTGGCTTTCATACTGTAGAAAACACTCCACAGTGTCCGTTGTTATCCATCACCAAACTTCAGGGGGCAGTGTGCCACACAAACACATGTATACCAGACCACTACACTAGAGTAGAATAAGTTTATATTTGTTTACACCATTTACAACATTTTTTTCATCGATTTCACTTCTCTGCTGAGTGTGACAACAAGGAACTGTTCATCACACAATTATCCTGGTGATCTATGGGCGATGAATCAAACAAATGTCTGTGTTTTCACACTTTAGACACTGTGGGCTTCTGTTTGTCTGCCATGTGGTCCAGTAGTTACAAAATTTCAAAAGTGCTTGAAACAGAAATTTTCCACGTGAGAGGGACCACGCAAGGAGGAGAGGGGGTCAAATAATTGATTTCACTGAGTACAGGCACTGTTTGAGGGTGAATTTTCTTCTAACTTGGCAGCTAAGAATAGTGGTGGGCGGATCAATCTACAATATTGACTTTTCCATACCAATGTTGGTATCAGTATTGATTCTCAGGTAATGAGATCATCATGATTTCCTTAATAGTATTATGTTTCTGTCATAGCTTATCTACCAGTATGTGTAAACTCTTTGATCAATATGATCAGAAAGTATTGATATCAGTGTTGATAACAGCAATCCTGGCCCTACATTTACTTGGTGCGGGATCGATACCAAATTTTGCAATATTGCACAGCACTGGTTAAGAGGATATTAAGATCAGAGGCACAGCACGGCTAACTTGACTGAAGGGCGCCAAATAGATGTTAGTGTGGAGACACGTTACCTGTGTTCATTTATTATACAGTCTATGGTCAAGCCTAAACCAAGCTTCTCTCTTCTTCCATCACTACTGAGGCTTTAAACCCAATCGTGCTTCAGAAGCTTCAGTTTCTCCACCAGGGGGAGCTAAAGCCCTTTCAAAGGATAGCGATTCACACACCCACATTTCCACTGACCTAAGTTAAAATCATTCGAATCTGAATTATCTAAAGGTCCGTTACCTTGATGCTATTCTTGTAGAGGAAGCCCGGCAGTGAGAAGCCTTTCTTCTTGTCAAGAGGCTCGCTGAAGATGACCAGCTGCTCAAACAGAAAAACTCTCCTCTCCTTCATCCTGCCGAGCAGGCTGCCCTCAGGGTCGGACACCATGAACGTGTCCTGCAACAAAAGGCGGCCCTGAGCCACGATCTTCCCCTGGGGGAGGAAAATAAGATGGAAATGAGTGGATGAGTAGCAGGTAAAGAGAGATACAGCATAGGCGGAATTATCAAATGCCGTTAGAGAGTTCATATCTATGCAATGAGTGTGTGTGTTCATAATGCAATGCTATTTCTTACTTCAAATCCCTGAAGTCGGCCCACATTCATCATATCGTTACATCTTTTTGGCACGATGCACATGACCTCCACGGCTTTCTGTGAGAATCAGAAATAACACAGAGGTTGATGAGGTCGATCTGTCTGTTGGTGTGAGTTTTAATCGATCTGAAAACACTTGGTCATCATCTTACCTCCAGCTCCATAGACTCCAGACCAGCTTTTTTGGAGTGTTTCAGGAAATCCTGCCACAGGAATAAAACACAAAGCCGTTAGCCCTCAGCAAAAATAGGGAGTGGACACTGACAGAGATGTGGTTGTGAAGATGGGAAGACTATAAAAAAGCAGCTTAAGCAGCATTTAAAGCTCTAGCACCATCTGCTGCCTCGTATGTGGACTAACCTTGAGCAGCAGTTGGTATTTCATGATCCTCTGGACAGGCTTGATGAGCAGGTCTGTGATCTGCAGCCTGTGTCCCAATCGCTGCTTTAGCTCCTGCAATGTCAGAGTTCAGAGTTCAGTCATAAGCCCACAATTGATTAGGAAAAGGAAGTTTGTGAAAAAAAAGCATGGTTTCATACCTCAAAGTACGTGTCAATATACTCAGAGACAATGAGCTCTGACTTTGGCTTGTTCTGACAGTACACCACGTACATGTTGAGTCTTCGTTCCTACAAACAAGAACATTAGATTATACCCAGTGAAAATTAAGAAATATTTTCAAACACCAAACAAATAAAGAGAAGTTTTTTATCCATGATTTACGAACCTGTTTGAGAAACAGTGGTCCCAGTCTGTCAGGGTCCTCCAAACATTTCTCCAACTCCCCAAGAAAGTAGCTGAAGGAGACAGAAGCAGCAGAGGAGAAAGTAAGAGACTGAAGCAGTGAGTCTGGTCAGGGTTACTCTGTTTTTTCCACATACTCTTTGTGCCAGTCGTAGATCTGGTGGATGTTTCCAAAAACAATTTTGTCTTTTCCCTTCATGTCATCAGGGACGCCCTCCTCCTTCATTCGGCTCATGTAGCCCTTGTGGGAGAGATGCACAAATAAACATTTTCACCAGGGTTTCATTCCCATGCATCATATTTCTAGATTTTGAAGATAGCACAGAAATGAAAAAAACAAACAAACAGTAGGCTGATAAATATCGACTCACCTCCACCACCTGGCCCAGATCTCTAACGTAATCCCTCTCAGTCTCCACCAACTCCAGCAAAATGAAGCTGCAGAGAAGAAAACAGACATGAACTCAAGTCTCATGGATGAAGTGAAATAAACAAAGAAAGCTTCAAACATCAGGGTGTGTTTTTGTGAGAGAGCCACCAGGAGCTGTCATACTGTCTTTTCTTCAGAATGCTGGTCCGCCGTTCATCCATCTCTTCCATGGGGGAGGAGGAGGAGAGGAGGGAGTTGTCAGAGGGGTTGAAGGAGGGAGAGCTGCTGTCGCCTTGTTCTACTGACAGGGAGCTGGGTCTGTCCTCCAAAGCCTGCAGCACAGGAGAGAGAGAGAGAGAGAGAGAAATGTCAACTCAAGTTTGAGACAGGGAGCACCAAAGATGAAAAACTCAAGTCTGTTTCAAAAAGTGTAACGAATAAATAATTAATTTAGCGGGAAAATCCAAGTCTAATTTGCATCTTTTGAGCATTTTACAGCAGTTAGATGATTTCATTCTCACTGAGCATGTTTGCCACGAGATGAGAGCGCTGAGAGGATATCTAAAAGATTTTACAATGTCTCTGAAGTGGGCCAAGGCTGACCACACACTGGATTTTTTTTTCCAATATATTTTTCGTTATTTTTATGAAGGCACAGAACTGATCAGAGGTCACCAAGATTTTACATAAGTCATGATAAATTTCTGTGCAATATGTTCATATTGACCCTCCCACACCTAAGGTTTAGAGAAATGCATAAAAAGTAAACAATAAATAAATATAAAATCCCACCTAAAGAATAAACTTCAACAGATCTCAAAACAAATAATGCATTGACTTTAAATGAGAAAAGAGAAAATAATAATGGATTTAGAAAGAAGAAAGACACTAGATATTTTTAAGTAAGATTTAGGGTCTGATTTGCCACCCTGTAGTGATTATTTGTCTTTGACTTTAATCGTCCCTGTGTTTGTTTGTCTTCTGGAGTCACAGTAAGTCATGTGAGCTCCTGTAAAATCTTGTGTCTGTGGAGAAGTGCTGCAATGAACGATTATCTTTGTTGGTGACTAATCTATTGATCAGTCCATTTAACATGGTTCAAATTTACATACCATTTAATAAAATGTCGACTAATCGTTGCAACCCTGCAGTGGAGCTGTGGCCCCAAAAGAGCTACACTTATTGTTTGGTGTATCAGTTTTAAGTACTCATATGTGTGTGGTCCTAAGAACATTGTGACAAAAACCTGTTAATGTCTTTATGTTATAAGTCATTTCAGATCTGAAAGTTGTGTAGTGTGGCCTAACTTGATGTTACATGAATTCATACTCTGAGAAAATTGCCTTAAAACATCAGGTTTGGTGTATTTGTTCATCCTACCATCTTGCTTTTGACCAGCTCCTCAATGGCGCTCACCAACTCAGCAGCACTGGGCGTTTCTGAACTGGATGGACGGACGGACAGACGAGAAGATGTCTGGACAATAATGGAGAGCAGGAGGTGGAGGGAAGGAAAAAAGAGCATTAGAGGCTGTAAATGGATACAATCTGTTAAATGTTTTTGCTGCTTTGCCTAGAGAAAATATAACTCTTCTTACACTGAAAGTAACTTTTTCTTAAGTAACCAGCTAATACTTTATCAATTAAATAATCTTTACTTTGTGGATCATTAAAAAAAAAAAACAACTTTAGATTTAACAATTAACAACAGAAAATTTAAGCTCAAATATAGACAAAAAAGATTTGTAATATCTTTTTAACATTGAAATTTCAAGGCCATTATATTCACGTGTGGGAAACTATAAAAACAGAATAAAAGAACGGCTCAGTATTAGTTCATGTTTGAAGGTCATGCCTCAGTTTTGGTAAAGATGAGTCTCAAAGTCAGCTTCAGTGAGGCTTGTGACTGGATTAGTATATCACATGTTAATATTTATTACAGCAATCTGAGGGAGGAATGATACAGTGACAAGTGTTGCATGTCCAATGCTGTCATTGAAACGAGATCCAAAAGGATGTTTCCAAAAGAAGAAACCCAGTACAACAGTGTTTTATTTCAAGTTGAGAGGAAATGAAAAGGTAAATTATATGAACTTGATTTTTAAAAATGTAAATGAAACCTTGAGGCTGAAAGTGTGGTGACTAAATGAAGGTGTGGGAAGAAAGATGTCAGAAAAGATGGAGATGAAGGTGTGTGGGGGGATAGTAACTGAATGGAGGATGTTTCTGTCACTCTCTGTGGTGATGGTGAACAGCTTGTCAAATAAAAAAATAGGAGAGAGGTGAACAAATGTATGTATATACAGTTGAGGAGACTCTCACCCTTGCTGTGCTGTGCTTCAAGACTTTCCCCAATTAGGAATCTGGGTGAGGCTGTGTGCCCTTCTGGCCTCGCCAGCGTTTAGAGATGCCAATTACTCGCATGGTTAATGAGGTTAACGCACAGAGGGTAAAAGGGAGATGAGGACGAGCGAGCAGGACGGGTGAGGGGGGGTTGGAGGATGGGAACAAGGGAGCTTCTGAATTTTCACCTCAATGTGGGCTCAGGTTCAGATTATGATCCAGGACGGCTGCCTGCTCAGCTGATAAAGGATCTGGTAGACTTTTAAGAATTGTCTGGACACTTTTTTAACTTCATGTTTCAACCAACCTTTTCCCATTCTCTGAATGACAAACATGCAGAAAGAAACTGCAGCCTTGTGTTCCCTCAACAGGTTAAAGGCAAAAAGACAAAGATAGTTTAAAAAAACGATTTAGAAATCTGACTTGCACTGACACCGACAGAGAGCACCTTAACATTTCTCTCCTGAAGAGCTACATGCATCCTCTTTTTTTCTACATTTCTGTAGGGCCCTTATTGATATGCTGTTAGACTCTGCTTGACAGTGGTTTGGTGGTGGACAAGGTAGAAATCACAAGTCAAAATAAGTGAAACTAAGGAAGATTTAATCTCTTAAGAAAAGCAGGAAGGTAAACTGAGATAATGTAAAAGTTAGGAGGAGTGATTGCAGAGTGCAGAGAAAGGTGTGTTTTAAAAAAGGGAAACTTAGATCTAAAGCTGCTAACTTAAGATAAATTCAACCTATGTACTGACAAAGAAACCAAAGAGAAGGCTTTTAGCAGGTAGCATTAAAGCTGAAGAGAGGGAAAAAAAGAGAGGTTTGAAGAATCGACTGAGGTACAAGACAGAAGGGGAAGAACGGGGCATTTCAGATGGAGAGGTATGGAAACTGAGACAAAGCAAAGACAGGACATAAATCAAGGTAATGCTACAGCATGGCAAACAGTAAACGATACAATTAGGAAACAAAACAAAAGAGAAACAGAAATTAGTGTCAGAGGGGTCTCCACTTTATTCGAGGTGGAGACTCGGTGTGCCTGAAATGTGTCAACGCTAATCTAAAGAGAAAATTTGATGCAACATGCCAAGATTAAATGTTATGCATAACAGAAACTTAAGAGTCACTTAAACTATGTCAAGAAATGCACTTTTTGAGAAAATGGGAGACTGAAATGATAGAAAAGTAATCTACAGGAACTAAAAAGCATAAGAGATGAGAAGGAAAAGAACCAGTGTAGAATATGTTTCATTCAACTTTCAGATTATCATGTACGGTGATAATATACGGCTCAAGCTTGAGCTGGGAGATTGTTCAAAAGCCTCTAAAACATCTTAAGTTTTGTGGAAATAAGCCTTTGAAGTATCCACTACATAAACTTAAACCAAACTTAATTCACCTCACTAACTCCATCACTTAATAAAAACACCTTCAACTGAAGCAGAATCTCATCAGTCCCACAACAAACACAGAGAGAGAAAACAAAAAGCTTCCTATCAAAATCTGTCAAAATGGTTCGACTAGAGCTGGGCATTATGGCAAAATAATGATCATGATATGTATTTGTTCATATCATCTGATCTCGATTATTATTACGGTTATTTTTAATATCATTTTTAAACTGCCAAGTTTCAAGTATATGTACCAAAACTTAAGAAACTAGAGATTAGTACGAAGTTTTCATCCATTTCGTTGCCCTCTGCCCTACGTTTAGCTCCATGTTTAGCTCCAGGTTTTGTCATTCTGATTACTTCTCTAGCAACTTAAAAATAGAGGTGAAGTGGTAAAAGATCAACTGTGATTGGCTGTTATCACACACATTTCCGGCATGTTTGACTGATTCAATATGCTCACAGCTGATCATCAAATTCATCTGAAATTTATCACAATCAAAAATCATGATCATGTCATCACCCAGCCCTTGATTCAACTTTCATGGCCAAACAGTTTTCTGTATGACCTTTAATTTCTTTTATTCGACAAAACTAACAGATAAAATCAGAAAAAGAATCCTTTTGACAAACAGAAGACCATAAAAACTGTCAAAACAAAGCTGTTTTTAGATTAATTTCCTCCTGGGGTTCATGCTCATCAGCATCTACAGAGTCCTTTTGGCAAAATCTAAACAGTTGGATTTGTTCTTGGTGCAGATGTTTCAGAATTCTCAGAAACATCTGCAACAAAAAATGTTGGAAAGGTAAATACACTTTGAGTTTCCTTTTTTGATTCATACTTTCTGTCATTACTCCTGATTCCTCTCCTCCTCATCATCTCTGCCTGTCCTTGCATCTGTTCTCTCTGACCCCTCTCTCGTCCCCGCTGCTTCCCCCTCCCTCTCCTCACCTTGTCATCCTGTGAGTCTGGCTGTAACAGGCTGTGCTGTTGGATGGCCATAGGTGGAGGCAGAGGCACTGAGTCAGCGCCCTCCTCCCCCTCCTCCTCTCCGCAGCTCTGCATCCCTGAAGAACTGGACTTGGACAACGTGCCGCTGGACAAGCCCTCATTACGAACCCTCTGTGACACACACGGGTGAAAACATTGAGATTACATCACAGTGCAAACTGAGTGAGCACAACTTTGATGATGTGCGGTGACGTGAGTCTGTCCACCTCCTCCACGGTCTCGTCCTGAGGTGTAGCGGCGCTGTCGTCTGAGTCTTTCTGGGATCCCATCGTCATTTCCCCGCTCTTCCTTATGTCACGGCTCTTCTTGTGCTTGTGGGCTAGTTTCTTCACGTGGCCGTCTGCTTTACCGCTGCTGAGCCGCCGCACTGGGCTCGTGAGCCACTTACGCAAGGTGTTACCTTAAAAATAAAACAGTGCACGAAAGTTAGTTCAGGGAGACAAAAACAGAGAAAACAAACCTCTTATGACCTTTCACTTGTGGAATTTTTAAAGATAGCACAACAACTGTTTTTTGAATACAGGTGAATAGTACTACCAGTTCTTGGAGCCAAAATGTGAACAAAACTACAAAAACCTACTCAAAAGACATTTGACTTCAAACTGAGTTATTTTGACACCACTCTGCGTATGATAAAGGTGTTTGTACCTGGGCGTTTGGGTCCTGGGGAGGTGTGGGAGCCGAGGCCGTGACCAGGCTGGAGCGTAGCTGATGACCCTGGCATGATGGAGTCATTACTGCATACTGACAGCGTGTCTGAGAAAGTAATGAGATTTCAAAGTTACACATTTTTCATCATGGTGAAAAACATTATTTTAGGGCAGAAGCAAAAAAATCCCTCGCTGACTAATGGCACTTGTAGATTTACCTCAGAGTATCTGCAGGTTTCAGCAAGTCAAATTCAATTGAATCTTGAATTAAATCTAAAACTAAAAACTCAATAAATAAAGGCGATAGTTGGGAGATCCTGCTGTATTATAACCCAAACATTGCATGTGTGTTGCTCAATGACTCGCTAGCATGCAGATGACAATTTATTTCAACGGTCAGTAAGAAAGTAGCCTCTTAACATCTTCTCAAAAAAGTCCAGCATGTAGAAAAAATATTCAACATGAACTAGTTCTACCTGGACAAATTTAAGACCTTTTTGAGACATTTTAAGGGGTTAGTTATAGACTCACGAATTTAAAAACTTTTTAAGACTTTTTAAGAGTGCACGGACATCCTGTACCTTTGTGGTTGAAGATGCCCTCCATCTCCATTGATGACCTGGAATGAGCGATGCAGAGCATGGAGCATGGCACGAGACCCTCCATGGACGGGGTGCGGTCCGTGGTCCGAACCAGGCACCAGTCCGGTCTCTCGTGGCAACGTTCCAAAACCTCCACCGTCTGACCGCGTCGTACCGTCAGCTCATTGCTGTTGCTGGCCATGAAGTCGTGGATCACTACTGTCAGCTCACAGCCACCGGACAGCTGAGAGGAAAAGATGTTTGATGTGAATCTCTTGACTTAAAAGTGACTGATTCTGTGTGTTTGTGTGTGTCTGTGTGTGTGTTGGCTGACCTTGTCGCTGTCCAGAGTGTTCTGTGATGTTCTGGAGGCCAGAGAGATGGTGTCTGGTTGGCTGCTGCCTTCACCCTGACTGTCCAGGTCCTCTCCATCCCTGATACAAACACATATGATCAGTTATAGATGGAGGTTTGTGTGAAGCTGATTCCACACAAACTCATCTTTTCCTCACGAGTGATCACGTTTCACTCCACTTGTCACGTTTACCTTCGCCCCTTGTGGTGCTTGACTGTAGTAGCTTTGGGAATATGAATGGGCTCCTTCAGGGCTCCTCTCAAGTGAATGGTGCGCTCCTGAATCACCTCTCTGATGTGCTTGATCCAGTCCTGCTTGTTCTCGATGCTTGAAGCCTGTTGTTGGTGAAAAAGTAGAAGGGAGTTCAAGAGGTCAAGAGCCGTCAGAAAATGGACTTCTTTAGAAATTCTTGTTTCACTCTGTGTGTTTCACTCAAGTCTGAGATCACTTCTTATCATCTCTCAGCATCTAGAGACATTTTTGTGTTGAGAGTATATTTAGATCCCAGTTGTGCCATAAAAAAAACCAATCAGCTGCAGCGTTTATATGAAATATATCAGGGTTGTTGAATACATGAACGTTCTGTGTTAAATTTGTCTTGTTTGCTATTCATCTTATGTATATGTACATGCATATACAGCCTGTTGGAGCAAGCGTTAAACATTTAAACTACTTACTATATGTTAAGCAACAAATTTAAAAATGTACAACTTTTTGCTGTCTATTGTGAGCTTTTATGAATTACATGTTGGTCGTACAATATTGGCCTGTGTTGGCTCTAAGGTCCTCAGGTATTCATCTTTCTATTGTACCAAAGCTTAAACAAAGATCCACGGTGAGGCAGCTGTCTGTCATTACAGCCAACAACCCGGCGACTTGAGGGCTGTACAAAGTTTGAACATTTTTAAAAGCAAACTTTGGACCAATTTAATGACTAGGGCTTCGAAATGTACATCCAACCTTGTCAGATTTACTTTATTTGTTGACTTAATTTAAATAATGTTTTGTTTTAATCTATTACATGGACTTTTAATAATACCTCTGCTCTTGAAGCTTATCATTCGACCTGTATCTTGTTCCAGTTGATTTTTAATGTATCATGTTTCAGTGTTTTATATACTCATTTAAAATCTCAGTTATTTTTTTGTCGTAGCAGCCTGTTTTAGTTTTTACTGTTGTATTTCTCCGTCATTGTTCCCTCAGCTCAGCTCTTGTTTCTTATTTTGAAAGTTTTCTTGAACTGTTTGCATTGTTAAGTGAAGGTGTGAGAGGATAGGATCTTACTGATCATTTATTTTATCAAAATGATTCTTTGTTCATGCACTTTGTGCTATACTGTTGTAATACATTTTTCTTACAAGTTAAGTCTAAAACACTGATCATACATCAAAATGCTGTAGTTCTCTGTTACTTAAAGACAACTATTTCTCCAGCTCATTTATCACTTATTATAATCACATCTATTATTAATACTAATGATAACAAGAATACTCCTACTTCTACAACAACTACCACTGATAATTATATATTTATTTGGGCACCTTTCAAAGCACTCAAGATCACTTTACAAAGCAGAGTTTAAAAAAAGTTTAGAATAAAAAAAATCACACCTAATGGATAAAATCCAAAATACATGTTTCAGTGAAAATAATTAATAACTTGAACAGTTTCATCTTGTTCAATAATTTCTACCTGTTGGCTAAAGTTACTGTTCTGGTCTCTTTTTCTCATCAGTTTTCAGGTGTTTTTAACACTTTTTAGCAACTACCTCTATGAAACACTCTTCTCGACTTATTCCTTGGCAGCTTTTGGAAAACACAACACGAGAATAGTTCACACTATGATCTTTCGGCCCCCCAGCTTTGGCGCTGGGTAAAATTGTTTTTCAGATTTGGAACACATTCAGTGCTTTTTGCCTTCAGCTGGTGTTGAAGACGAAGAGAGGATAAGAAGTGCTCAGAGTGTATTTTTCAGACTTGTGTGAAGTGGCTGAGGGCTGTGTTGCAGGATAGTTTGTACTCACCATCGCTCCGTGTTTGGATCCCTGACTTAGCTTTGAATTTAAGATATAAAATAGAGAATTTCACTGGTTTGGTTTGAGAAGATGTACATTGATGACACGTTTTATGCTGACAAAAATGGCTTGACATGATAGAAACAAACAACACCGACACTTGGCAGTAACAGCTGACAGTAGGCCAATCCAATGTAGAGTGTGTTGTAATGGAGAGAGTGTGTGTGTGTGTGTGTGTGTGTGTGTGTAACAGAAAACGTGTAGTTAGTAATGAGACAAACTTTGTCAACAGTACACACACCAAATGACTGCTCCTCACTGGTTAGTTTGGTAGTCAACATGTCTTATAGAACTGAAATGCTCAGAGTTGAACGTGTTAGGATTCATGCTGCTCCAACTGCTGACTCAAATTTTTATCCATCTGTGACAATTTTCACCAGACAGACAACAAAGAGAGTTTTGTGAGAGTGAGAGCTCTAGGTGCACTTCGAGAACAACCAAACTGATATCATATCTTTCTTCCACAAAAGCATTTAGACCAATAAAAGTTTATCCTCCTGTCAGAAAAGATGGCTGCTCGTCACTTTGGTGAAGTGGCACAGAGCCAGTACCGGAGATTGTGGGCGTAAAGGGGTTGAATCAGTGTCAGCAGCGTTGGTGGAAGCATGTCAGCCCACAGAGAGAATTAGAGATACAAACATCCACAAAAAACACAGCCCCAGATACACAAATGTGCCTATTTGTTAACAGATGGAACAAAGCAGAAACAGAGGCTGGCAGAGCGAGCCAAACAGAAGACAGGGAGACAGAAGAAAGAAACCAGGGAGAAAGAGGAGCTGTTTGTGACTACAGGAAGATTTTTGGCCACCTTGAAGCTGTTCATGCAATCAAACAATAGATCAGAGAACAGTAGTAAAAGAGGACTGGAAGGAAAAAGAAGGATGAGAAAACTGGGTTAGACCGATATAGAGATTTTCCCACACATTAGCCTGATTCCACCAACCAGATCAGAATCATGTGACATTTAACACATGAATACACACTTCTTTCTTATGTTACCTAAAAGTTTAAGTTTCAAATTTTTTTCCTTAGAAAATCTATATCTCTCCAACCCACATTTGACAGGAAACAGAAACAGGGTGGGTTTTTTTTTACCTTGAGCACAATCTTGTTGTCTGAAGTTGGAGTGCGTCCCACCCACAGAGCAAACTTGCAAGGGTCTCCTTCAACATGCTCTGTGACCCCCAGCTCTGACGTCTAAGAGTAAGATGAGCAGAAGTTAGAAATATTGTTAGAAGTGAGCAGTAATTGTTCACTTTGTCACTACGGTACAAATACAATGACAGTTTGTAAATGTGAATCAATGGAACAGCTGATACTTAAGTTTGTTAAAACTTGATTTAAATAGCAGTTTACAGATTTATCTGTCTGAAAGTGATATGATAGTAGATATGAGGCACTAATACACTCAAAAATGCTAACAATGCTAAAGTGAGGAATTTTCTGAAAACTCAGAAGCCAGACTGGCACCAAAAATAGATTATTCTCTCCTTAATTCCAAATATCATATCATGGGAACACTCGGAAAAGTATTTCACTCACAAAAAGTTTGCTCTTGTAGATGTATTTGCTTCTGCCATTGGAGTCTTTGACCTCTTTGCTGAAGACCAGAGACATCTCAAAGAGGAAGAGGTGGCGCTCTCGACCCTTTCGGATCAGAGTCTTAGGATCCCAGACCTGGAACGACTCTTGAAGGATGAGCTCACCCTGGGACTCAATGTTCTCATCAAAACCTATAAAGATGGAATCAAGTTCAAGAATTAGAAAAAAATGTGCATTTGTTTAATTTAGTAACTTGAAAACTTATTGTGACAAAATTTTGCAGAAAGGTCCTCACCTTCCAGCATGGAGAGGTGCATGGCATCATTGGCTCTCTTAGGAACACTGAGCATCACCTCCAGGCCATCTTTGATCTCACCTTTACCTTCCTCACAGCATGTCAGCAGCTCCTACACACACAAACAAACGCACACAAATCAATGACAGAAAGAAACCACAGGGAGGGCAACCACAGTGGTGTATTGGAGTTTAGAAGAATACCTTGAGCAGGAGCTGATACTTGGTTATTCTCTGCACAGGTTTGATCAGATAGGAAGAAATAGAGTTGGCCAGTCGGTGCCTTTGTTGAATTTCCTACAAAGAGAAGAACAAGCATGTGGTCAAGTGTTACTGAGGAGAAACAAACAATTTTATATAAGCTTCCATGGTGAATACTCACGTCAAAGTAATTCCCAGCATGCTCCAGGATGAGCTGAGTTGAGTCAGGCTTGTTCTTACAGTAGTTCACGTACATCTGGAACTTATCAGCCTAATAAAAAAAGAAAGCAGGTTGTTACATTAAAAATGATCATAAATGTGAAAGATGACTAAAGAGGGGCTATTCTGCCTTTCATATTTTAAACATGGATACAAAGTACAGTGCTGGATGTTTGAACTGAACATGTGCAGATTTTAATTTGATTTGAGGTCATCGAATCAGGATCTCCTAACTGGTCCATGACACATTAAACAGGTGGGCCTTAAACACCAAGGTCTATCCAAAGATCTGCCACTGACAGCCCTTCAGAGGACTGGCCAATCAGAGGGAAGGGGGTTTTGTGGAGTAGGGAGCCTTGAAGGGACAGCAGCTAAAATAAAAAGTTTTAGACAGGAGGTAAAATAAGTGTTTTCTAAAACACCAGTGTATGGATTGAGATCCTGCATGACTCCAGAGCCAGAGGCCAAACAGTCATGAATAAAAGCAATGAGTAAAGTACTGCTGCCAAGGTTTAAAAGCACCAAGGTACCTCATAACTAAAATTATTTAAGATTCATGAAATCAACACTGTTGATTGGATGGTGGGATGGAATCAGTCACAGCAGTTGGATGAATGATACATACCCATGTGACGAAGCAATGACCCACATCCTCTGGTAGCTGCTCATACTTCTCCAATTCTTTAAGGAAGATGCTGGAAAACAAATAAATCAAGATGTTGGCTCAGACAAAAGAGTCCTAAAAGAAGTTCATTTTCTATTAAAATCATGATAGCAGCAGCAGCCAAACATCCTCTGCTTCACTCAGTCTCCTTCAGGCTTCATCAGGCTGGTCTGATCCTGCCATAACTGCCCACTAGTCTAGTTTCAATACAACTTTGCATAAATTACAAAGAGATGGAAGCACTAAAGGATTGTTTCTTACTTGTGGTGGAATTCATAGAGGTCCTGCATGTTTCCAAAGATAATGTGCTCCTTGTTGATGATTCCTGGAGGAATCTCCTCCACCCCGCTGGTCATCTCCCACAGGTAGGTCTGCACAAATACATAACAAAAAATCTTCAATATCTCTGAAAGATTCACAGATTCTGTGTAAAAAGTTGCAGCACGGCTGTGGCATTGAACAGGTTAACAGTGGTGGGCTGGAAAGTTGGACTTACATCCATGCACTCCCGCAGGTCTCGCACGTAGGCTTTTTCTGTCTGAATCAGCTCTGCCATGATGAACCTAGACTCACACAGAGATGCACAGAAGCGCACACACAAGCAGTAAATTAGCAACTGTCATACTGCTCTCATCAGAATGATTAATTACCAAGCCAAAAGTTTCAGCCTTCCTACTAAACACATTACTTCTTTTTAATAATGAAATGATCTCAGACCATAAAAACATGAATGACAGAAGACCGGCTTGTTATTTGTTCTGTAAAATGATGCAGCCTCCTTAATGTATATGAGACCTTCATTTATTTGCTCCTTTTGGTTCTTGGGTGTTATGCGTTACTTGTGCTGATGCAGCAGATAGGAAGCTGACGTAAATGTCTGTACGCGAACAGTGAAGTCACCGTCTTTCTCAATATGTATTACAGTTATTGAGCAAGTTGGATTCAGTGTTAATGACACTAATGGGTTTAATAAGTGAACCGATGACCTTCCCATATCAGACCATCTAAATGACCGTTAAGCTCTTCTGCTCTGCAGTTTGGGCACAGAGCCGATAATGTTATTACCCCTCCTGTGGGGCCATAAAAGAAATTTCCACTAGGGGGGAGAGAAAGCAGCGAAAGTGCTGACAAGTCTCTATTTGTTCAGTTTGTAGTCATAGCACGTACTGCTTGGAGCTATGCCGGCCAAATTTTTCACAGTTTGTTAGGCAGAACCCAGTGTGCTTTTAAAACCTGATAAATTATGGAGACTAACAATTAAATAACTGTTTAGTTTTTCTGAACAGCTGTTCTCGACAATTAAAACCTGCAGTAAACACTGCTTTTATGGATATGAGTACAATTGAAGCAGAAAGCGGGACATACTCTTTCCTGCGGGCTGACTTGCGTTTCTCCTCGTTCAGCTCATGAGCAGCATCACGCAGCTTGACCTCTGAGCCTGGAGCTGTGGCTGGAATAATGTCTAACTGGAGATCTTTACTCTACCAAAGACACAGAGTACAAAAAGATTATTTAATAAAAAATATGCACAGTGGGAACAAACTTCATGCACCTGAAACAGAATATAGACACTTACAGCCTTGTTGGAGTCAGAGGAGATGCCCAGGGCTTTCTCCAGGCTGCAGCGGTATTTGTCCATGCGCAGGGAGAAATCTCTGTAGCGTTTATCCACAGCAGTCACCCACTTTTTGATCTCCCCAGCATGACTGTGGCCTTTCTCACAGAATCCATCAGCCAGCTGGATCAGCAGCTTCACACGCTCCTTAGTTTGCTGTTGAAGTGGGAGACACAGCGTTACATGTGCACATACACACACATACACACACATACACACAAGTTATAAACTCTGAAGTGGCATGCTTGTTTGTGTGTGTAAGAGACAAACCCTGGCTGTGATGTGGAAGTCCTCATGCTCCTTCAACAGTTCCTGTGTGTGATGGATGGTCGAGCCAGTGGAGGTGTGTGTGGACAGGTAAAACTCCCCAGTGTCATGAATCCACTCGAGAGCCTGAAAACGTACAAACACACAGAATACATGTGATGCTGGATCACCAATCATGACCACAGAGAAAGCAGTGCATGTCCGCCCCCTGCAAATGTCAGTGCGTGTGTGTGTGTGTCTGTGTGTGTGCTTGCATTTGATGTACCTGTTTGGCACTGCGCTCAAACACCACATACTGCTGACACTGGTCCAGCCGTCGTTTCCTCATGGTCCAAAAGTGGAGAACACGGTTCTCTCTCTGTAGCAGCTCATTGAGGATGTCTTTAAAAAAACACAGAAGACATTCACAATAATGGCATGAAGCATCCAAACACTCAGGAAGAGACTTAATCAGTTGAACACAGCAACTGCAAGTATGAAGGACTTTTCCAGCTACTTTATAGTAGAGAGGGGCACAAGTCACTTTGTGCAAGTACAAGACAAATCATAAGTTTCTCAAAGTATTAAAAAAATATTAACAAAGTGAAAAATTGTAATCAGAAAACAGGAACTTTTTTTAATTTATAATTCTTGCCCAATTTATTTTACATTATGTTATTTACCAAGGTTACTTACTTACTTACTTATTACTTTTTACTCGAGAGTTTTTCCAAAGATTTCATGAGTTTTCACAAATGGTGTTGGAGTGTCAGTTGTAGTAAATGTCCTGATTCTTACTTTTAACCTGCTGCTCTGGTGCTTTGACGTGGCTCAGCATCCCAGGCATGTTCACACTGTTTCTGTGCATGTACTTGAGGAAGACGTCTGCGTTTCTCCTGGCCAAAGTGCACGCCTGTCAGAAACATCAGAACACACACACAGGGATTACAGACATGGCCTGACTCTCTGTTCAGGGTTTGGTTTGATTGTGTTGTAATTTTACCTTGAGGAAAGCCTCCTTCTGCTCCAGGTGTTTGCTGATCATGGGGGTAACATGGTCAGTTTCACAGTTGGGCCCCAGTTTGTCGGCTCCTCCACACCAGTCCTCCTCCCTCTTATACTCCTGCTCCAGGCTCTCTAAAACACTGCAGACCTGAGGGGATGAAAACACTTTGTAAGATGCCTGAGGAGGACACTTCAGGGATTTTATGCAGAACTTCAGGGACAAAGAAAAGGTATGATTATTATGTGACACACAGTGATTTGGTAAATGGTAAACAGACTTGTACTGATAGAGCACTTCTCTTTTTCTTCCACATTCATCTACACCCTCCACATTTGCTATACTGGTAGAGGATGGTATATCTGGGCACAATCAGTATTAACTAATCTTGTTCAAAAACAGCTGATGAGGTCACACAGAGGGATTTGGGGTTAACTGCCTTGCCCAAGGACACTTTGACATTTGGCTGCTATGGGTCCTACCTGTTCAGAGGTCTTGTAAAAGGCCACTGAGGCATTGACCAGCTTGAGTCTATCCTCCATTTTCAGCATAAGCTGCTGCCAGTGGGAGGCCACACTCTCCGCACAGTCTCTGATCAGATCCATGTCATAGTGGTTTGCCTGGAACAGAGCCTCCGCTTTCTGCTGAACCTGAAGGGCATTCTGGTGAGTTTTCTACAGAAAGGGAGGAGAGAGGGGTGACAAATAAGGTTAGTGATAACCAAAACACTTTGCATTGCTCTTGGGTAAGTTTCAGAAAAGACTTGGAGAGTAAAAGCTGTTTGAGGGGAAGCATGTCCTCACCTCAATGGCGTGTTGGAACTGTTCATGCTCTCTCTGCAGTTGTTCGGCTTCTTGCAGGGAGCTGGCTGTGATCAGACCGGCGTTAAGCATCGACTCACCGTTACGAATCCAACCAAGAACCTGAGAAACAGAAAAGTTACGACCAAATATTATGACCAATACAACAAACTTAACTTCAAGCTCATTTTCAGGGGCCAGATGTTAAAAAAAAAAATCTCATCTTTTGAAATCCCATTTTTGCTACTTAGGATCAGGTAATCCGTCTTAATTTTGTGCCGGTTTTCAAAGCAATGCATTTGATCGCCCTGATCCACATACACAGTTTTCAAGATTACCATATCCAGGTTACTATTGCTTAAAATGAGAAAACATATCACAAGGTGGGCTAGCATCTACATAAAGAACAACAGCTAGAAGAACCAACATGGACTCTCTTTAGGTGTTTCTTATTCTAAAAGACAAATATAACAAGAATCCACTTTGATTTATACTTTCTTTTAAGACCCTTCATCTGAGTCACAAATAAAAAAACAATACACAAACAATTACATCTTGGATATTCTGAAAAGTTCTTGGATTATTATATTACTTTTGTTTATCATTGAAATCTGTTTGGGAGATCAACTCACAGGGAAAAGATCTTTTTTATTTTGTTTTTACTTAATTATACTGAAAGGCTTCATTGGCAGCTTGTGTCTACATTATCTAATTTGTCACTATAACGGTTTAAAAAGTCAAGTGTATAAAATGAACAAAAGTAAACATAATAAATTAAACAAATGTTGTACTTCTTGACCAATCTTCAAGTTTTACTACATTTTCTTTCTGAAATCCATCTTGAAATTCTACCACCTGTTGAGATCAGGATAATCCTCTTTTTTTTGGGTCAAAGTTTGCCAAATCTTACTGCAAAGTTTTGAACAACACAACCTGAAAGTTTGGCTAGATTAAAACCAGGGTTGGATCATGTGATCTCATTCGATTTCAGAATGAGTCTTTCCCTTTTGATAAAAATCATTCCCAAAATTTGATCAGAATCCAATCATATTACCTTTGAACAACTGGCCCCAAATAATCTTTTACTCTTGTTGCAAAATTGCATCCAACCTGCAGATGGCGCCTTCTGCAGGTAAATGGTTCTGGCTCTTACCTGTTTAACTTCAGCCTGCAGGTGTCTCAGCTGGACACACTGCTCCAGGTGCCTGCGGTGCTGCTCGGCTGCAAGGTCCAGTTCCTGCTGCTTCTCATGGAGAAATTCAAGCAGGTCCTGAACACGTGTAGCCATGTCGACATCTCGGTCACACAGCAGCTCCACACCTGGAAGCAAACAGCACACACTAAAATCACCTCTGAGTGGACGCAGTCTTGTATCATCCTTCAACCTTGCAACTACTTTTTCACAAGTTTCAAATGTTTCCTCTCTGTCATAAATATTATACACACTGGTTTTTATCTCTGAAGAGTAAATCTGCAGCCTGCATTTCATATTATGTAGGTCTGTACACGTGATGTGATGTAACAATTCTTAGCGCAGCTTTAGAGAGCATCTATTAGCACGTGAGATCACAGGTGAGTTATTATGGTTTGTGAGTGGGTGCCTCTTATCACAAACGCTGACCAAATCTGACCTGCGACACCTACACAGTATCAATATTAAACTAATGCAGTCAACACAAAAATCTGTGCAGCAACAGTGAATAAGAGCTGTACTCTGCTTTAACACTCTGCTGAATGATGACTGGTGTCTGATGTGGCAGCCAGCTGACAGTTTAACATCTCTTCACTTCTACTTCACAGCATCTGAGATACACTCGACAATATGTTGGTGTAGCAGGAGAAGAGTGAGGTAGATAGTGAAGAGTTCAATTATTTTGCATTATTCAAAAGACTGTTCACAGGCTCTTAATGTCTTATATTCATTTTAGGAAGATGGTAAGAATGAGGTCTCGCAGTAGCAGTGGACTCACCAGAAGCCTGGACTTCGTTGACGTACTGCAGCAGCTCCTGTCCCTGGTGGATGACATCGAAGGTGAGGTTGTTCATGGTCAGAGCCTTGTCTGCGTGGTGCTGCAGCCTCTGCTCTGCCACTGTCAAGTCCTCCGTGTCAAAATCATTCATCTGACCTGTCAGCTCCTCGTTCCAAGACTCCAAATCAGAAATGATCTGAATAAAGACAATATGAATGAAGTTGTCAGACGTAGAATACATCTTAAGTATTTAACAACCATGCTGAAATGATCAGGCCTTCATTTTCTCACATCAATGGCATCCCTTTCGAAGATACGGAGCTGCAGGAAGAGTTCCAGTTTGATCTTCCTCTCCTGGAAGAGTTCCTCCATCTGGGCCTGGGCCTCGTCCAGCTGCTGCAGGACACTCTCGATGTGGTTGATGGAGCTGTTGTGGGGTGTCTTGTTGCTGGAGATGGCAGAGTCCCTGAGAGAGAAACAGACAATTAGGCAATAAGTGGTGAGAGGCAGCCCTGCACACTTTTAATAACAGCTATAAAGACACGGCAAGGAAAAAACACCAAAAAAACTGATCTAAAATTGTTGCCTGCAGAAGCAGATTCACCCACAAAACAAAGAAGTGTAAGAATTTAACAAGGAGCTCATGATTTTATTAAAATGTGGAAGGTCATGCTGTAAATATGCTTTCAGTTCTTAGAAATGTCAATATGTAGACTCCTTAATTTTTTGTCAATGTTACCTTTAATTTTCATCACATTTCAATCACTGATTAATGAAAAAAAACACATCCCCTGGTCATATTATGTATCAAGATAATTAAAATATCATTTTAATCAATACTAAAAAGAATACACTTGCAAAAGACTGTACTACCGATAAATATACAACAACATTTATTTAGGGTCTATGGATTATTTTGACTTGATCGTTTTTCTATTTTGGGGGAAAAAAAAACTTTTTGTTATGAATTACCCAGAAAGTCAGATATACAGCTTGGTAATACGGCAAAAAAAAAAAAAAAAAAAAAAAAGGACATCACCATGTATTCGTTCATATCATACAATTCTGACTATTGTCACAATTTTTTATGTTATTTTTAAGACCCAAAGTAAAGAAATTGCCTCCATGAGGATAATGAAGACTCCTTTAAATGTAAACATCATCACAAAAACATTGCACGGCATCTGTTTCACTGCCCTCATCTCCACGTTTAGCGCCACATTTGGTCATTCTGTATGCTACTCTGGAAACTTTCAAACAGAAGTCGAGCAAGAAAAGATTGACTCTAATTGGCTGTTATCACACATATCTGCCATGTTTGTTCAATTAAATATGTTCCCAGCTGATCACCCTGATCAATCTGAAATGTATTACTATCATAAATCACAATCATGTAATCGCCCAGCCCTATTCTGATGTCTACATTTACTAAAGGTGGTAAAACATCCTCAAAAATCCTGATTTATCAATATTATTTCATCAGTCTGACTCATGGACCTGTTGACAATCAGACTGTTGTGATCTACTGACAGTCTGTAGGTAAGAAAGGACGTAAAGTTCTCTCTGGCTCTGTCGATTTCCAGTTTGACACGCAAAACGTACACTTCTGCACATTCCTGATCCCATGTGAACACACAGGTGTGGATTTATAGCTGTCTCTTGGGGAGAATGCCACATACTCCATTATAAAATCAGAATTATGTAAGAATTCACTTCTGAGCCAATACTCCAGAGAGCGTGCAGGATGGAGCGAACAAGAGAAACTGAGAGAGGGAGGGAGAACAAAAGGGTGGGATGAAGAGTGAGGAAGAAGAGGGACTGGAACATCCTCTGCATAAAAATAGAGTTGGACAATGACAACAAAACCGCATCTACCTCTCCAACCCCTCCTGTCCTCTCAGCTGTCTGTGTGAGTTATTTATGCTCCTCTTTTAAAACGACACAATCTGAGTTTACATCGCACACATTTACATATTCATAAAAAAATTATGCCCATGAGTAAATTACCCTGCCAGCTCTATAGAGGAAAGACCAGAATAGATCCATTATCATGAGTAGACTTAAAAACATCTTTGCTTTGTTTTTATTGTACTAATTATCTCAGTGATGACTTCATCGTTTGTTCAGGATATGATGTGCTCTGTGGACTTGTTTCCTTTGCTGCCACTGGATTCCCTTTATTTACTAAGACTTTACGCAGCTGAAGGATGCCATGGTTTAATAGCTGTGGTTTCAAAACTCTGGTTTTACTTTGTGGTTGTGCATCAGTCTGATTCACACCACCGCTGAAGTTCAGACTGGTTTCCGGCTGCAGCGAGAGGGTGGAAATAAACTCTAGTTTGATTTGCTTCAATGTCGAAAACGTTGGACAATTTTAGAGTTGTCAAAGTTTGAGGTTCTCTTTAAGGTAAAAGAGGAAAAAGCCTGCCCTCACCTCAACAGTGTCACTTCTCTGAACTTCAGTGTTTAACTTTCACTGACCTGAGCTGCTGGATGAGATCCTCCCCCTCCTTGATGACGTTGACTGTGACCTGCAGCGTCGTCTGCTGCTGCTGTCCGAAGCGTTTGATCAGATCCTGGACAGCCTCCACCGACTCTGCGTAGACATCGTCCAGCAGCTCCTTCTGAAGTTCCTCCAGCCATGTCCAAAGCTACGTGTCATAAACCACAGTCATATAGCAAATTATTTACAGCTCAGAGCGGCTGCACATGCTCTCCAAGCTTTCTCGGATAATTTTCTCCAACAAACTGAGACTTGGTTGAAAGTCTGCTTCTAAAATTCAAACAAACACAACTCAATCACACAGGAGAGATCAATTATCACCATCAACACCAAACTAGAATTTAAACACAGTAACTAGGGACTGACATTTGGAGCAAAAATAGTTTGTTTATGACTGGAAACTATTTGATGATGTATCAAATATTCATTCTTCTTTTCAGCATTGTGCCTCTTTCTTTTTCTGCATAGCTGAAGTAGACTAAAGTCTCACCTTAGTTACACTAGGCTGGCAAAACTAGCACTTGAGCAATTTTTTGACAATTATTAACCATATTTTTTGACAACTAACAAAGTTTCAGCAATGTCCTTCTGGTTCCAAATCTCAAAAAACACAGCTGTTTCACCGTTGCCTGGCATTGCTACTTCCTTCTTCTTGCATTATTTGCTGACAGCTAAAAGAACTTCCAGTAGGGTAACAGTCACAGTATGTTGATTGTGCAAGAAAAACATGAAACCATTATACATTTTGAAGATGAGAAAATAATCAAACCCTTCGATTTCTTTTAATCAACAACTTTTTAAATATTGGAAAATCATCACTTATCCTGACCACTAACCTTTTCTCTGACTGTCCTTGTTTACAAAGAGAGAACCTAAAAATATCCTTGTACTCAAAGAACAAAAACAACAACCAGGAAATCTGTGCAACCTCTGGGCTCGGGCAAAACACACAAACATGTAAAATGTGATAAATGATGTCCCTCTTGTTTAGAGAGCCCTCATAATGTGAACCCATCCACACAAACTGCCCACCATCCACTTCAAAATGACGTCACCCTCGCTGCCTACCTCTTTGACGTGCGTGTGGAAGGCAACAGACATGTCCAGCAGGACCTTGCGCTGCTCCACACGGCGGACAAAGTCTTGGATTCGGTCTTCGAGCTGGTGGGCGGCCTGGTAGATCTCCTCTGGGTCACACTCTCCTGTCTGGGCCAGCTGCTCGGCCGCCTCCAGCAGCTTGTCCGCATTGGTGTAAGTATTCTACACCCAGGCCGGCAATGGAGAGACAAAAGGGGACATTAGTCCAGGGGGACAATGTAATGCAACTAAAGCATGTCATCAAGACACGTAGAGACCATAATACTGACAAACAGGATACAAAGACGACGTGCACACTGATTTCAGTCTGTGATGGTAGAGAGATAAAAGGGGAGAGGAAGTAGAGACAGAGTGAGCGAAACCAAAATAAAGAGGAAGAGACAGACGCTACATACTAACTGAAATGATTAATATAAAAAACTCCTAAACACCAGAGGAGCATTCATAATATTCCGTAAGATCCTGTAAGATAGAAAGTAACTAATCATCAAAGACATGCAGCAACTAGACTTTAACGTGTTTCTCTGAAGTGAAGCGCATTAAGTTAAAGTACAAAATGAAACACAGAATAGCAGAAGTATCTGAACGTGTGTTTGTTGTCTTGATTAACGGCACTGAAATCAAACAGTTTTGCTTTCGGATATGAATAACCACCTACACATTTCAGGTTTAATATTGGGGAAAAAAAAAACTCAAACAAAGAAGAGTCACAAATTCAATGCACAGTCTTATTCATGTTTGTTGTACAGTGACTTTAAATTAAGTTTGCCATCAGAGGCGCATGTGATCATGATATTTAGCTCAGTGATTAGCACACAGGTGCAAAATTGACAAGCAGTTATCAGACATAATACAGCAGCTAAATCCTTTGGTTGACTGAATTTGGAGAGGAAATGTTTTTTAGATGTTTCAACACTTGAAGGAGGATAATCAATCATTTTAAAATCCTTATTTGAAGAGAAATGCCCGACACAAATATATATACATCCATAGGGAGATAAGACTGAGCTAGCACAACATTACTGTCACTTCTGTTCAAAGATAAGAAAATATCACATTTAACATGAGGACGTAAGGCTGAAGGCTCATGCAGAAGCAGAGAAACAGACCTGTGCCACTTCCTCAAAGTCTTCATGTCTTTTTTGCAGAGCTCTCGCTCGGTGCAGAGACTTCCCCACACCTGTGTGTTTGCTGAGGAAGGCCTCGCCGTGGTTTTCTATCCAGTCCAGCACCTGTTCACAGAGACCACACATTGTACATTGTCAGAATGTACATTGGAGATAAACTTGGCCACAGGGGGGCGCTGTAAGGTGGTGAATGAGCCACAAGTGTTGATAATAAACCACAAAAGTGTGCAAACTGTGACAAAATGTGATTATCGTTACACAAAGCATTTTCACTGAGCCCCTTTTCTGCTCACACTCATCACCCTGTGCTCTGTCCTTCAGCGTGTCGACAGACAAACAGCATCTGCATGGACACATGACCCAATTCTGTTGCCATGGAAACAGCTGCCACGTTACCACACAGAAATGCCTATAATTTTTGTAAATCATGCAAAAATGATATCATATTAATCCGTTTGATTTAGGCATGCACCAATGACTGCTTTTAAGTCTTTATCCTGCAGAGAACATTTAAACTCAAAGCTTTTCTCAAGTGATGCTTTAATAAACTGAAACACGTGATAAGTGAAGAGGCAGAACGCCTGCATCCTCCTCAAGGACATCCTGATAGGAAACATGGCTGCTGCTGCTGAGATCAAACCCCATAATAACAGAAGAATTCTTCTAACCAGTAAGCTACCCTGCTATTTTCAAATTACTGCCTCAGCCTGATGTTAAACTGAGGAAAAGTGCAGCAAATTTGGCAAATTAAGAAGAACACCACAAATTTAAACCATCATGAGCATTGATGTAAAGGAAACATCCAGTATAAACAATGCATGTGTGTGTGTGTGTGTGTGTGTTTACCTGCTGGACATCCTGTTGAAACACACAGAGCTGCAGACGCTGGTGGAGACGAACTTTGCGGTGTTGCCAGATATTTTCCAGCTGTCTCTGGTGATGCAGCACCTCGTGGATGATGTCTAGAACATGGTGCACCGCTTTGGAGTAGTTTGCTGATGCTGTCAGTGAATCAGCACTGCCTGGGGTCAAAGGTCGCTGCAGCTTGTCCAATAAGGCTTTGCCATCTTGGCTCACCTGCAGGAAAAAATAAATAAAAACCATGTTTATGATAACATTAGTACATAACAGAAAATTACAAAGTCTTTCATATAAAATATTTAAAATGTACTCAACATGAAAGTAAAACATGTAAACATGCCAGTATCGCAAACTAATTGCACTGCTTCTGAATATGCCATAATGCAAATTTTTCCAAGTTTTAATACTCTATTCATTTTAAAGCGAAAAATAGGGCTGTTTTACATAAATGTTTGTCTACTATAAGTGCAACTGCGGGTTATTAACTTTTTTTTGTATCAATAAAAAACACAACAATTGTGACTCTTCAACTTGCTGAGTCTTTCAAGTCCACTGACGGTACTGCTTTATTTCCAGGAGGAGAAACAGGCCATCAAATTCTAAGAAGGAGTAATTTGATCTCTGCATGTTTTATTTTGAATATCTGCCTTAAAAAGTCTTGGAAATGGCTCATATGATGAGACTGAAACTAATGGGAGCTAATGTGAGGACACTGAACAGTTTGACAACTCATTTTGATGTTTTAAATACTTTTGTCTGAAGTCATTTTACCATTTATCACACAATAGTATAACCTTTGTTAACCTGCTTTATTAACTAGCTGGACTTAATATAGGGTTAACAATTTTGATTTTTGGGACTTGCTAGAAAGTTGGGTGAGACACCACAGCTTTGAGTCGAGGACAGTGATATTTGTACTGTTTTTGTTTTTGTTTTTTTTTCAACCCAAGGACTGGCAAAAATATTCCACCAAAACTTCAAACCTGCTTAGAAATTCAACCCTCCTCAAAAGCAACTGACCACCTTACTTCTTACTTGCACAGTTCACGAACCGTTGACTAGGAATCAAATTGCGTTCAAAACTTTCACCAAGACAATTTATGTATGTTTAAGCATCAGTGATGTTATTGGTCTTGAAAATGTAGAGCTGGCTTCTTCAAAGAAGCAGGTTTTGTTTTTACTGCACCCCTTCCCACAGGGTTTGGCCTGGAGTCATGATCACAGACTGTGCATGCATTAGTCATGGGTTACGAGAATTTGTGGCACTGAAAGCAATTTGTGTAAATGCATCATTAACATGTTACATTGAATTTTGAATATGCAGCTTGATAATATTCATTACATAAGATAAATGCACATTGTTATGTAACATAAACATACAAAAACATAAATTCAAAGACAAACAGTGATCTGTGTGGACAGCTGTCCTCATCAGAGCTTTGGTCGGATGAGATGATTTCAGATTGAGAGACTTCAAGAGAAAAATTGCAAATAAAAGAGTCACTGTGAAGGAATAAGATTCTCTGAGGGAAGTTTTTTCTACAGTGGTTACTCCTTTGATTGGCTGTGAAAAATGATTTCATTCCAATCGAAGTGGAAGAAAAAAGTTTTACTGATAATTTGTTGGCTGGAGAAACTTTTTCAGACTCAATCCAAATAATGTGCTATTGAAATGTATCCGAGGCTCGCATCCAGGAAAATTCAGCAAACTCAGAGGAACTTCCAGGGAACTGGAAATGAAGCTTTAACATTGTTTTAATAAGAGGATTTTAGCTTCAAAACTTAGCCAGCAAATGTCTTGTTCATCACTTTCTCCTTTATTCATTTGAGGATAAATATTTCCATTAGAATCTGAAGTTTTGGACGATTGGTTGAAGATGTCACCAATAAGAAGATGTCACTTTTTGGTATCAAATTTTTCAATTTTTGGCATCTTGTTAATGTCTGATTAAGAATATAGTCAATAGATTGATGATTTATGACTGTTGAGGGTTGTTTTTCACAGTAAATAAGCAGATAAAGACATTACCTCAGAGTAAGTGGTAGTAATGTGTTCATAGAGGCCTTGGTGGTGATGGATGGCATCTTCAAGGTCTTGAAGCTCAGAGGGCAAATCCACCTCACCGCACGCCTTACACCACGAGTCCACATTGCTCATGTACTGCAGGGAATGACACGCACACTTTGATTCACTCAAACTGTTACACAGTTGTAAAGCATTTCACATGAGACAGAGGTTAATGTATATCACATGTCAGACAGACAGGATAAGATGTCTGAGGAGCATTTTCTTTCTCAAATAGCTTACACATCTAGAAACTATATCCTTAATGGTTTAGATTAGGCTACTCTCAAACCTGTGAGTAGGTGTGCCCTACTGGAAACATCATAGAGAGGAAGTGATCCAATTAGACTGAATAAAACAGAAGTAAAACAGACTCCAAATGAACTGGGGGCAGGACATGTTGGGGTGAAACCTCTGGAAAATAAAGCTGTATCTGTTCATGAACATGAAAGCCAGCCCTGATGACGGCAAGATTCCAGGTCGGAAAAGTCATACCGCCCATGTTCCTTTGTTGGGATTCTTCTTTTTTAGGCCATGAATAATTCCATAGTGGTACTACTAATGAGCTCAGGCAGAAATAACAGGATGTAACAAATACTCTACTTACATCTTGAATTCTTGAATGTAAATATATGTTAATGTGATGCATATGTTCGGCTGCATGGATTTAATGAGGCCAAATGGGCATTTTACAATCAGGACAGTGTGTGCACATATGTCCCTGTGAATTCTTTGAAGAAGTGAAGGTTGAAACCTCCGCTGGATTTTGAGGTTCATCAGTGAGACAGTCACTGAATCCAGATTCAGACCTTATGAAAGCATTGATTATAATGAGAATACATTAAAAGAAGAAACTGCTGCATGCAAAGAGAGAGGGGATAAGACTAAATGTAAGCCAATATTTGAAGGTTGATTTTGAGATACAGCTATCAGCATGTACTGGGGTCATCTCATCCACTAGGTGCAGCTAACTCTGTAATTATGACATCACTGATAAACCACTAGATGTGGAAGAATCAGAACATTCTATATATGATTTATATGTAGTAAATGTCATAAATAAGCTTAAAACCTTTTTAGATGGGAAACTATGCATGACCATGGGATTTCTTCCCAAAAGGCTTGGAAACAAATGACGTTACAAAAAGTCATTTTAAGTCAAACAGAAAAACTGTCTTCTTAATTCAAATATCTGATGTGAAAAACTTCCTTTTAACCTTGGGCTTGTTTCTGCAGTTCATCCAATTTCCATCATTTTGAACTTCAAAGAAAATCATCCATCAGCAGATTTTCACTACATTAATCAGGAATTTAAGCAGCCTCAGGTTGGAGTTCCTCCGTCTCCTTTTTGACTCACCTGGTCACACTTCTGATGAAAGTTAGCCGACATTTCCAACAGCGTGCTACGTTCATCTAGAGCGGCAGCGAAAGCCTTCCACTCCTTCTCCAGCTGACCTGAGATCTGCTTGATCTGCTGGGAGGCGTAGTGACCTGACTCCAGCAGCCGGTTGCCCACGGACATGATGCGGTTAATGTTCACGTAGACGTTCTTCACAGCACGACATACAGAAAATGAAAGAGACAGTAGGGAAGAAGATTGTCAGCAAATGAAACACTTGATACTGACTGAGAGTAAAAAAAGAAAGGAGAAAGGAGAAGTAGGAATGAAACAGCAGTATGCTTGGCTGGTAGAAAGAGTAATCGAATCCCTGTCAGTAAAAAAAAAGGACGGAGACAGAGGTGAGAGCTATTGAAGAGCGCCATCGTTTTTCTTCTGAGAGCTATAGCAACTAATTTGATTCCTCCTCTCAATGGTTTTATAATGCTTACATAAGGCCGGCTGTGGATAGAGAATAGGATTATCCAATACCTGATGTGAACAGGCAGAAATGTGTAAGTGCACACAAGCAGAATCTGATCCAAACAAACACTCAAACACAATACTAGAGGTTGACACTGAGTCCAATAACTATATGATTATACAGTGCAGAGCATGGGCCTGATAGTCCAAGTGGGTGGACAAGTGTTACCTCCCGCTGCCGAAGATGTGTGTGTTTATGTATGTGAGTGTGTGCGTGTGCGTGCGTTTCTTACCATGCAGTTCATAGCAAAGTGGTTGTGCTGGGTTTGCAGCTCAACAGCGTGGGGGTGGTTGTTGCCAATCTCTGTGTAGCCTGCCAGGAACAAACCCTTATTGTGCATGATCCAGTCAAACATCTGAGGCAGAGAGGACGACAGAAAAGACACATAGAGAAATAAATGAGCAAGCCGAAGCAAAAACATATACACACGCACAGGAGGTAAAGGTTGGATGATGACTTTCACAGGCAGGTAAAAACAAACAGCTGGCACAAGGAGAGACCTGAGTGTGTTTGTGTACTGCTGCAGGGAGTGGATACTTGTCATCTTTCCAGGCCAGTATACAGAGAAATGGACTGCCTCTATTAAGAGTATCCTCTCAGGCTCTCCAAGAGAACAACTCGTGGCCTATGGTGTCCTAGCAACAAGCTCCTACTACTGCAGTGTATCCAAGACTGCAGCTCTCCCTGTTGCTGCAACCTGCTATTTTATTCTCATCCTTCAAACATGGATGTCTGAATCTCTCTCCCCCTTCTCCTTCCATTCTGTGCCACAGCTGTCACCTGAGCTGTCAGGGTGGCGGCAGAGTAGGAGGTTTTCTGACTGCAGAAATTCAAGTACTCTCCTTCTCATCCTCCTCCTCCTCTCTTACATCTGGAGAGGTTTGAAGATGAACCTCCTGTGTAATATGACGGGTGACTGTCAAGTGCCAAAATAAAATGGAAAAAAAGTTGATGAATCAATATTTCTCTCTGGTGTAATTAAGTTATTGTTTATATCGGCCGCTGTGTGCCCTGCAGTGATCACCAGCTGTGGTTATAGATTACCGCTACATCACTACTCATGCTGAATGACCCCGACACCGGCTGCAAACCAACCTTCTCTGCGTCCTGCTCGAACAAGCGGAGCTGAAAGCACTGATCCAGCTGGAGCTTGCGGACATGCCAGGCCTGGTGGAGGTGCTGTCTGGTGGAGTGCAGTTTTTCCAGCAGCTGGGTGATCCTTGGCACCAGTCCCTGGGTGTCGGCATTGCACATCCCACTGCTGCTACTGCTGCTGCCCCCACTGCCGCCGCTGCTGCCGTTACGGTTGGAGAAGGACTCACTGCTCTGGATTCGCTGCAGCAACCTGGAGATGGATTTAATATGTAGCTAAATGGCAGGGTTCTATTACTCATGCCTGTGTTTTGCTTTTTTTGTTTGTTTTAGTGAAAAAAAAAACTCTGTTTGTGTGAAATGCTTACTTCTGTTGATGTGATATTTAACACATCAACAGAAGATAAATAATCGTTCCGTTGATAATTTTATATTCACACAGAAGATTTGTGCAAACTGTTACAAAAATGCTGCTGTTCAAGCAGGATAGTCAGCGCATTAAGCATCTAAGTGAAGGCTTGGGTTTAAGTTTATCAACCTTGTAACAAGAAATGGGTATTGATAAAATTTTATTTATCCCAATGCCCTTATAAATTCTGTACCAGCTTCTTAAGTAAAACTTTAAGTGCAAAATCCTGAATCAGAGTTTTCTTGGGAAACTGTCATTTATCTGCTAAGCTAAGCTAGCTGGGGCAGAATTGTCAACACAAGGCTCAGCTGCTCCGGCATAATGTGAAGAAATGATAAGGAAAATGTTGGGCATAAAGGCTTGTGATGTGCATGAATTGAGCCATTTATCGATTCTTAACAAGAACCAGTCCTCTGTGCCTGTCCCTATTTGTAACATAAACCGTTCCCCTTGAGTATTCTGACCCCTTTGCTCTTACGACTGCTTTTTTACTGGATGCAAATACGCAATTTTGACATTTTCTTGAATATAATGAGAAATTTCCCCTTTACCATTATGCATCTTTTAGTTGTGCTGAAGTACAGACTGGGGACACTTGTTTGGCTCAGTGTTCAGAGTGTGGGCCTGAAATTCAGAAGCTGTCAGACCCACACTCCAACCTTCAGCCCCTTAGAGCATGTCATCTACAATCTCTCTTCCCCACATTCACTTACTATCTCCCGTCCTGTCAAATAAAGCCAAAGGCCCCTAAAACATGTTTAAAAAGAAAAAAAAACTTTAATCTATCTGAAATGTAATTTTAGAGCAAAATGTCTTTCTATCATACTTTCCGTCATGCCTCTATTGCACATCTGCTTGTCTTTATGACCCCGAGAAGTGGGGGAAAAAAAGAAAAAAAGAAACGCTTCATATTGTACTAATTAAAAATGAAGTTAGCTTAGAAGAATTTTTTTTGGGGTTTTTTTTTTTAACCAGTGTAGGATAAGAATAAATAATTTCAAGTGAAACCTAACATACAAGCCAACATAAATTAAAACATGAAGCTTAACGGAGCGAGTTTGTGAACAGCTTCAGTTTTGTGCTCACCTCTGTCCCTCAGTGTCCAACTCTTCTATCGGAGCTTTTATGACTTTCTTTTTCAGTGTGGCATGTTCTTCTATCATACGCCTCGCTCCTTCTAGATCTTGGGGAAAGTCTTTTCTGGACACCGTCTCCTGCATCTCCTCCAGTCGAGCCAACATCTGGGTGGCGTGACCGGAGAACTCCTCGAAAGCTACTCGCACCTGCAGAACAACACAGCAAAACATCTGAGCACGGAGGCTGTATTTTTGTCTAATTGTGGGGACATGATCGTGCTCACAATAACTAAATGACACATACTGCACACAATGAGGCTCTGTATAGCCCTATGACTGCAATCACTGCAAACATAACACAGCCTGCTACTCTCAGTTTAAATACATATTTAATCCATTTGGTTGCGCTCTGTTTCCTCTTCAAATAATGAAGCATTTCTGCATCTTCATGGGACTTTAAGTTCTCAAGATAGATTTCCAAGCAGTCTTTTTTGGTTGAGCAGAAAGGTGAGTGTGTTGCTCTCACCTCTATCCATTCTTCATGGTTGTAGTCCAGACTGCCGTCGAAGTCAGCGGTCAGCTGGGAGGGGTCCACCACCTTTGTTAGGCCCTCGAGTGACACCATGGTGGTCTGGGGTAGAAAAGCAGGAGAAAGTATAGAGAGAAGAGAGAGAGGGAAATGAGGGGAATGAGGGCGTTTAGGTGGATTTAGTTTAATTCAGCCAAAGCCAGAAAGCAAAGTGCTTTTAATCTCTCCTCTTTCCTCCCTGCATTATTTCACTCACGCTTTGAAATGATGAAAATTATGAGCAAACCTCAGCTCCCTTTTTGACTAGAGAAGATATGCAGAAAATGTCACTTTAGCATTTATAACATGGCTCAGACACACTTAAATCTCTTTATACTGCTAATTAAGAACCCTCCATTCTGACTGTCCCATGTCTATTTAGCAATGGGCCAAAAAACTGTTCTTATGTTATGTTGTGTTTCTCAGTTTCTCCTTGGTGTTTGAATTTTATTTTAACTCCTGTTTAGTGACTATGAGTTCTGGAAAAGTGTAATACAATAATATAATTATGGTAAGTAATTGTTATTATTGTGTCTGTTTTACCACAGTGAAAAACAATACTCCATGCTCTCATGACGTACTATTTCACCTAATGTGAGACTCAATGAATCTTTTCGGAGATTCGTTTTGGCCACGTCTGGTCATTGTTCACTTCTCAGACCAGTGGAATTAAATGTACATCCCCACATTACAATATCAATTTCAGAGAAAACAGTAAGGAGATGTCTCCCTGCTTGGTCTCAGTGCCTCTGTGTTTCTGCTAAGCCACCTCCGCACAACACCCCCACACACATGGCCAGAGATGGATGAAGACGGAAGGATAGTTGGAGCTGTGTAGGCCAAACAATGCAGAAACAAACTGTTGTCCTTGGGTAAAAAAGCACAGCGGCCCTTGACAGGGGAGGGGACTGTTAGTGCTATGTTTGCTGTTGTTGCTCAAGTTAATTGATTTGTACTCCTGAAAGAGGAGAGGGGGAGTATAGTCAGGGCTGTTGGGTTCAGTTTACACCCAAAGCAGAACCAAACCATTCATCAACAGTAAGAGTCAAGGTTGCAGTCGGCTCTCTGCTCTTCAGCGAGCTGCTTCTTTTCTTTCCATCTCCATCCAATCAATCCAAAGAGAGGACATTCTGTAACATCCTGCATCTGTTCCCTCTTTCTTTACCAACAGAGGAGAAAATCATTTTTTGCACACACAGGCACACACACAGAACGCACTCCTGCAACAATCAATAAAGTGTGTGCTCACACTAATTTAGTATATAATGCTGTAAAAAGAAGATCTATTCAATTTGACATTACATTTTGCACAGCACATCACAATAAATTTCCACTCTGCATTTAGGTAGTGATTCATTAAAGCGGTACACATGCAGTGGATCCAATGACCACCCGCATGGCACAGTTGTGGGAAATCATAACCTGCCCTGTGGCATATGTCCATCCTCCTCTCGAAGAATCGATACAGTGTCATCGGACCACAGCGGATCTGTGTGTGTGTGTGTGTGTGTGTGTGTGTGTGTGTGTGTGTGTACAGCCATGTGAGCAATCAGAGCAACTTACACTCAATTGCCTCAGATCCACACTTTACAACCCATGTGGGGTTTTACAGGGAGCGGGTTTGTACCAGTGCATGTCTTTTCACTACGAGCCAGCAGCTCATCATTATCACAGTGTGCAGCGTTCTTTAACGGGGGATCAAACAGAGGGAGGAAAGATATCCAGTCCTCATTAGAGGGCATTTACTCGACAGACTTCTAATCACGCAACAGCATCTTTACAACCTCAACAGCAACAAAACAGCACTGATTAATTCCTGCAGCTCTATTTTCCAGTTTAGCACCAGCCCGTAAGAATACACTGGAGCACACAATTAGAAATGAGATAAATTCAGGCATAAAATCATTTTTTTCTGGTGAGTTTATCATTAAATAAGCTGTGATAAATTGTTCTCACACATAACAGTCGGCACTGCAAACACTAGTGCGCGTGATCGGCTGTGTGCTTGTTTTAGAGGTTGAATTTGATTTATTTTATTCTTCTGTTAGACAGCTGGCTGGAGATGTACGCATCCAAAACAGTAGGGAGGAAAATAATGAAATGTGCTGACAATGAGCAGCTCAGCTGGCTGCTGCGGTCGTGATCACAACTCAGTTGACAGCAAATTAGGGGGAATCAGGTTGACTTTTGTACAACATTTTCAGCTCACTGCTTTCATCCAGCAAATACAAAACTGAGGCACTTTATTTCTTTGGATCGCAGTTTTTTAAAGCTGAACTTAAAATGTAAAACTCTATCTTTCACAGAGATTAAGCACATAAATATCTGAGTGTCTTGTTGCTCCATCTTTAGCCCTAATATCTGAACTACAGCAGCTGGTATAAATATTCTCCCATGATTAATCAGATTTGACAGAATTGATTATGAACTCTAGTTGTGTCCAGTTGTTGTCCTTCACAGTAATACGCAACAGTTTGGTGCAAATCATAAAAGCAGATGCTGCTCCAGATTCAAATTAGACATGTTAGCAACTTTGCAAAAGGAAGCAGGAATCTATAAACCAAATAATCTGCCATCATTGCAAATAAAGAATCTGATCGCTTTTCATTTCCTACCTCAAACTCAAACTTGGAGCTGCCAAAATTGGTCCTCTGCTTCTGCCAGAAGTTGTCCGGTTTGATGATGAGGGCGACGTGGATGCAGGATGGAAACGACTCCTGCAGGATCTTCAGCAGAGGCTTGATGCTATCCCATTTGGAGCCGCGCATATCAACGATGACCGTGAAGCCATGTTTACACACCTCCTCGCTGCGATGGATGGAGGTCGGTGGGAGTGGGAGGAATTGAAAAGGAGAGAGGGAGGGAGGATGAGAGGGAGGGAGGGGCAAAGAGGGATAGAAGACAGCATAATCCAGAGAGAGAGAGAGGAGACAGATGACAGGCGTGGGAAAGGATGAGAGAGGGATGAAGGGAAAAGAGAATGATGATAGGAGAAGAGAACACAGATTGAAAACGGAGAAAAAAATTGAAGAGAATGAAAACAAACAGTGTGATGACGCAGTTTCTATACAGTGAGCAGCCTACGCAGCAAAGACGCATCACCCCCAACCACCCACGCTCCCACACACATACACACACACACACCTACACACACAGAAACCTGTGACAAATGAGTCACAATTGTGTGCATGAGTATTAAAATACAAATCAGCACATTTGTGCATCAGCAGCATGATTTCCCTGTAGGGCCGGCACAACCATACACACAGAATAAACTACATCTGCTGCACACACCTGACACTGAATCTGCAAGAATTACATAAGATAACACAAAAATAACTACATGTATTTGTCTTTTTCAGTCTGAAAGCAAAATGTTGTGCTGTATTTCTTACACTTCCTAAAACTACTCCATCAATTCCCAACCCTGGATGTTTTCTTTTCCCTCTGATGGTTGGGGACACGTAGTAATCGTCCCTCCATCTACTTTGCCGTCCATTGGACTGACATTACAGATGTTTGTATCTGTTAATGCATCACTACAAACCTCCTTTTTACAAATAACCCCCCTCCCTCTATGACAGGCTGTCAGTAGAAAGCCAGCAGCTGTCTGCAGATGTTGCCTCTCCAAAAATAGAAACACCAAAAAGAAACAGGATTACAGAGATATTCAAAAGGAGGTGATAACAGTGATGTTGTCAATGCCTCAAGAGGTTAAAAATGTTTTAATGCATGAATAAAATCATCACTGAAGGTACTCAATTGTAAGTCCCACTGAGATGAAGCTGTGACTGAAAATGAGGAGACTGTAGACAGTGACAGGATGGATGGATTAGGACAGATGGAGGGATGAGACATGCGCAAGATTAAAGAGACAGACAAGTAAACAGAGATCTGGACCGAAGCGATGTGTTACCTGCGAGGCGAGGAGCTACTCGTCCACAGTAACCACTGCTGCTGCTGCTGCACTGCCTGAGCTACTGCGACACTTTGTTTTGCTTTCACACACGCACACTTGCTTGCTCCCTAACTCACACACACCTCCTCACACATGCGCTCTCCTCCTCTGTCAGTTTTAATCTCTCCCCCTCCCTCTTTGCACTGCTTGCTCTCCGTCGATCCTCTCCTCCTCCCCTCATTTGTTTGCTGTTATACATCCCTCTCTTAGCCCAGGCTTTCCCTCTCTGCCTCAGCATCTTACCATGTCACTAGAACTGGTTTTTGGCAGCAAAGAAGCTGTGGCAAGCAAACCAGTCTTGAATTATTTCTCTCTCCGTTCCTCCCTCACCCCCTCACATGCTTATCTCTGCTCTCTCACGTGTCCTACAAAGCCTCGTCCACTTGCTACGGGTGTTGGCTTCGTTTTCTGTCATTGCCTCTCCTTCCCCTTAGATAAATGACTGACATGCATAAAGAGATGGTGTACTCTCTGTCCCTTTAACACACACAGACAGACACACAAACACACACACACAGAACAGAAGAATAGATGTGAAACCTGGGGATTCCAGCAAGGTAGGCAATCAGTTTCCTGAGGTCGTCCGTTCGTATTCTGTCGTGGTTGCTGCGTGATGGAAATGTTAACACTGGACCTCCACGTCTGTCTCTACCACCTGAGGATAAACAAAAAGATAGTAGCGAGAAAGATGAAATAAATATATGATGTCAAGTTAACTGAAATTACACTTGAGGCAATATGTCACTTTCTCAACAAAATAAGACTGGACTGCTTTTTTCATATTAGTAGCACGTAGGCTAATCCAGTAGATGAGTGATTGGTTTTGCTAAATATGAGATACCAAGCTGTTAAATCTAACAACCTGGCAACAATTGATATGAATTTTTATCTGCCATCTAATATCACAAGGCAGAAACCAGCAGAACAGAAGGTTTTAAGAAACACAATCAGTAAAAGATGAAAAACACAATCAGTCCAAACTGATAAGAAGCTGCTCCTTTGTTGGAAAAATAACAACGTACACCTTAAGGGTGGGCTCTGGTATCTAAATACTTGATTATTTATTCACTGAATAAAGAGAGTTGGTGATGGGAATGTAATTTCATTCATTCAAAGCATGTTTTCATTGTTTTTACCAGTGCCTGTAATATGCTAATTCCACCAAACGTTGGCAGCAGAGCAACTACGAGCAGTTTGCTAATCAAGAAACAGAAAAAGAAAAGAGCATGAACTGCATTCTTTTCCTTATAAATAGATTAACAACAAAAGAAGAATAAAAAATGGGCGACAGTCACAGAAAACTGAAGTGCAGGAATTTAAGATTCACAAATTGAAGAACTAAAGAGACTAAGCACTGTTGTACAATGAAATTGTATACAGCACGCTGCCTTGTCACAGACACGAAATACACAAAAGTCAAGACTATGGCTGGGTAATTCAGTGCAAATTAGATTGAATCTCACCATAACGTGCTACGAACAAACATCCCAGAAAGTGCAAAAATTTTTCATGTGTCTGAATACCAGATACAATTTTTTAAATGTCAATGTTTTGTGTTCTACACCAGCGTTTCTCAACCCTGCTCAACCAAAGAGTCAAAATGTTGGAAACTATCTTTGCAAGAGCAACAGTCTAAGTGTTTAGAAGTAGCAGAAACAGCAAGAAGTAACCTAAAAAAAGTTCAAGGAGGCCAAAGCGGTCAATAAGCTGCAACATGTGGCAAGAAAATTTGGAAATAGTCAGAAACTAGCAAAATAAATAGTTCAAAAGTGGTAAAATATAGTAAGAAAGTGATTAAGATGAGCAAAAAGCAGTCATGATAAGCTAATTGTTTTATGTATTATCTCGTCAGTCTGCAGATTTTCCTGATCTGTTGTTTTTGTTTACAGAACTTCTGCCTCCACAAGTCTTGTATCTTGAGTCCAACCTTTATTATCTCATCATTTTAATTACTAGTTGAGGAACGTTTGCTGTGATTGTAAAATGATGTGGCTGAATTTTGCATTATAATTATGAATATCTTATATCAGACCAAGATTTTTTTTTTTTGCCTAATTTCCTGATGAGTTAAAGAAGCAGCGAGCCACTTCACTCACGTGCTTGCTGTAAACACAGGCTGAATGCGCCCAGCACTCAAATTAGTAAGTTCAGTGGGGCTGCTGTGTGCCTGTGGGCCTAGCCCGGCTGCTCAGAGCAGAAAATCAAACCGTCACGTGGCAAACAGGCGAACATGAGAGAGTCCAAATATGGCCGATTTACTAAGGGGCCAGATTCAGGGTAATAGGCTTAGCTCGCTTACCCTCTTTTTCACCATCAGCCTGTCCTCTATCTTTCTCTCTCATTTCAAAGCCAGACCCTGCAAGCAACTACTATGGGATGCAGTAGCAGAGAGTAAGTCATCTCCATGGCAACGTTGCCCTGCCTTCTTCTCTTCCTCTCCTTCCCTCCACTCTCTCTCTCTCCACTCTCTCTCTCTCTCTGAGAGTTTCAGTGGGTTTGTCTGAGTCATGGTCCTCATCAGTGTGTTACTGCTTTTTGACCTTCGCTGCACACACAAGGAGACCAAAAGGCGGTATGCAACAACACACACACATGCACACTGGAACACACACACACACACAAATTAACATACATTTAATTATGGTAATCTATTTGATTCTGCTGGCGTCTTCTGAATAAGTGTTTTTCTATCTGCAAATGGAAGCACATGGACACATGATGATCCAACACACTTACACACACACACACACACACACACACACACACACACACACACACACACACACACACACTTGTGCATGAGCTTAATAATGTTCTTTGTGGTTTACAACTAATCCTGCTGGATGTTCTTGGCACTCGTCATCTTCAACTTGGCCCCCTGTGAGTTTTCCTTGCAGGACTGTTGAGTTTGTGTGCCAGCTCGTCAGTGTGTGTCTGTGCATGTGTGTGTGTGTCAGAAATGGCTGTAATTTCCTTGGAGGGGACAAACAGACTGCAGTGTCTCCTATTCTGTGCTCCTGCTGCTACAGACTGTAGAAGTGATGTCAGTGTGTTTGATGTGTGGTCCTTGAACGAAAGTGGAAAAGAGTCAAGGGTTGTTGTGGACCCAGTGTGACCCCATGAGTGCACAGCCGGCTGTACTGTGTGTGTGTGTGTGTGTGTGTGTGTGTGTGTGTGTGTGTGTGTGTGTGTGTGTGTGAGAGACAGTGTATGCTAGCATCCAAAAGGCTGTGTACAAAATGCCTGCAAGCTGTGAATTTGTGTGAAGTAAGGTTTCTACTTTGTGTTTTCATTCTTCTTTACCATGATTAGACAGTTTCATAGATTAATGAGACTGAACACAAACACACTCTTGCACACACATGCCATCTTACCTGACAAAAAGGCAACTTTTTCTTTAAGGATAGGAAGAACTTCCATCGCTCTCATCTCCTCATTCCTCCTGAAACCTGTGAGGAACAAAAGGAAAAGTTATTTGAATGATGAAAAACTCCCAGTATGTCCCTAACTCCTCTCCCTCATGATCAGCCTGTTTTCCTTTAACTCTTGGGGGCAGGTTGTCAGGAACAGAACAGACTTTGTCACCTTGCAATGTGGAGATTCCAAAGAAGCTGATGTTATGTGGGTTATTTACATCATCGAGAAACAATAATCCACATTAATACATGGAAACATAAATAAAAAAACAGATACACACACACCAGGAGGAAGCAGAACAGCTGCGATTTGAGAAACAGTAGTGGAGAGGCCACACAGAGGGGAAGTTAAGGAGAAACAAAGAGCTGTTGTAGCTCTCACTGTAGCAGAGGTGAAACAGGGTAAAGCAACATTAAATGCCACGGGCTACTTCAGTTTTCATCAGCTCTCGTTTAAGCATCACATGGCTGGTGTGTTCTTAGATCAACCGGCTGCTTTTCACTGGAGAAAATCAGACATGTTGGTGGGATAATAAACAGTCGCAGTGATAGCAATAAGCATGTGTGGCTCAGTAGTCCAATGAAAAGAGCATAACGTTCTGGAAAATTTTACTATAAGGGCTATACGATATTGGGAAAAATGACAATGAGAAATTTCTATGTCCTGCAATATATATTGCAATATTTTTTGGAGTTTACTACTTCACTGTGTTCAGCTGAATTCACCCTGACTCCCTCTGAAATGATGATAACAGACTCTCAGACAACGTTGAGCACAAAGATCTGAAAGCAGCTACAACGAGTTAAATAAAGCAGCTTATGTAATTTCAACTATAAGGAAACTGACAGATTTTCCAAATTTCTGCTCACATTCACCACTCCTCCACTCTCAGTCACTTGACTACTCATGCTGAACGTCACTCTGACAGACCCTGATAACAGCAGGTGAGATGACAGAGCACAGAGGTGTACCAACTATTGTAGCATGTAATGGGGTAAAATATATAAATGGATGCCAATTTAGATCCATTAGTAACGGTGTAAACAGGATACATGAACTTCTTCAAAAGGCTCAGATTAACTGTGATGTAAATATTGTGCATGCACATTTCGCGATAGTGGTACTGAAATGATATATTGTGCAGGCCTATTTGATAGTAAAACAGCTTCAGGAGTTGGAGCAATTCTGACCTGATGACAACACTGGGTCATCAGTGTCGTTAGGATTTACCTCCTGAGCATCAATGTCCCTCCTTAGTTTTACAGCAGTGTCTTAGCTGATAGATCTACTGGAATATAGATGCAGAAATCACAGGGAGAAAAGCACAAGCATGGTGAAATATCACCAACCGCCTCATTTTTACCGCTCTGTATAACAACACAGAGCCACATCATCTGACTCACTGCATGTTTACATTTTAGAAATTGAGATAACTTGGCTTTTCAGAGTTTTGTTCTACCTCTAATGACAAAAAAGTCAATGTGAAGTTGTTGTTGTTGTTTTTTCCAAATGGCACTATCAAAAGACCAAGAAGCTGTTTGCTGAGTGAAAAATAAAAACAAACGGTTTCTTCATTCACTTAGACTCAGTCTAACGACCTTAAATCAACTACTCTCTGTCACTTTCCTTTGAATGACTGTCTGCGACAACTTGCTCATCTTCAGGGATGAATCACACATAAGTGACTTGATTACTTTAACATTACCTTATGCCAGCATGCTAATAACTGTGTTTTTTTTCTTAAATGCTCTTTGAAGGCACAAGGTCTGTTGTGTTTCATTTACTGGTTTGTCTGGAATAAATGGATGAAACGCTGGATAGCTGGTGAGAGAATTCATGCACTTGAAGAGCCCCATAGCAATAATCTTAACTATAAATTGACAGCCGATAAATGTCAAACTGCATCTCGTGGGTGTGATTGTGCCAAATATCCCCCTGCTGTGCAGCTAATATCCTGCCAGAAGTGAATGAATGACTGTCAGGGGATATTCGCTAAGTGAGAACCTGTCCAAACAACTCCTGTATCGACACACATTTCCCAGAAGTGATTAAACTCACATCTCAACCTCAGCTCATACAAGTGGATAAATGGAAAAAGTGTCCTTCAGGCAGAGTAGATCTTTTCATCATTCTGTCTGTCTCTGAAAATGTGACCTCCATTTACTAATTCCTGGTATAAAAGTAGAATCTTTACTCGGGGATGTAGACTGTTGAAATGGGTGGTGTTCTTTTCCTCTGGTTGTTGTTCATTTATAGAGGGAGTGGCACAACTGATAAATAACACATAGGCTTTGGTTTACGCAGAAAAAGAAAAGAAAACAGGCCCATCCTTTTTCACTCTTTTGTGTCACTGAAGCTAGGCAGTTTTTGGATTTCCTCTGAACTTTTAACCCGTTAACTGCAAGTTAATCACAAAAAAAGAAAGAACAAAGAAACAAATCTAAATCTTTCACATTTTGTTCAAACTGCTGATGACCAGACATCAAAGCCTCTGTGTAACTTACTGTCCACTGTCGAGCTGAGACCCACCACAAACAGAGCAGCTTTTAGAAAGGTCCCTCTATAAGCATTCCAGGTGTCATTTTAGTCATTTAATATCCTAAAAACAATGACATTCTGAACTAAGCTGAACACAGCTCATATTGATTCTGGGTCGACAGTTTTGACTAAAAAATAAGACAATAATAGTTGCTAAGATTACAGATTTTGCAGTGTACTGGATGTCACTAACTGATGTTACACTTGGCTGCAGTGGTACTTGATTCTGACTGCTTGTCACAGCAAACTCAGAGATAAGAGAAACTTTGAAAAGGCAGAAAATGTTAAAAGCACAATAATAATGCCAGCAATTGCTGAGAAATTTAAGAAAATTGTCGTGAACTATTATCTGAATATTTTTTGAACACTTGAGCATTCAAGGACTGAAGAGAACAAATAGAAGAGGAAATGTCACAGACTCTGACGGTGCTGCTTCATGTAGACCCGTTCACCTCGTTTTACAATCATTAGACTTCATCAGCTCATCTTTAGCAGTAAAATCTGAGCTAAGAGGACAAAGGTAATTGTTTCTATTGACAAACTTCAAATATTCCATAGACTATTCTGAACAAAGGGAATGAAAAAAACATGAAATCTAATTTTGAAGTTAAATCAAGGCTTCTTTGGTGAACAGCTGTGTAAAAAAGGTAAGATAAGACCCTGCAGCTTAACGTTAGGATCCTGTGCAGTCTGTCCAATCAGTTAGAACAACCTGTTCACTTCTTTCCACCTCGAAGTGAAACACACACACACACACACACACACACAAACACACACACACACACAAACTGTTACCACATATTACATAATAAGTAAAGAGGAGTACAGAATATGAGCTATTATTATGATGAAGCGCATGCGCATACATAACCACACAAGCACCTGTAGTGTTCTGTTCTATGATATCAGCATGTGGTCGTATTTATGACTGTATGCTAATGAGGATGCTAATTTCTCCTCACCACCGGAGGAGATGGATGAGAATCAGGACCCGTCTCTATTTTTACTCTTCCATCCTCCTCTCATTTGTCTCCCGACTTCCCTCAGGGTGCCACAAAATACAAATTAACGTGATCAACTACATTTCCCACTGTGCCCCTGAAGACGGTAAGCTTGTAGTTCTTTTTAAGAAGATGCATGAGAAAGAGTTGATTCAGACAGGAGGTTTTTGTATCGTGTCTATTTCTGGGAACGTCTAACACACCACGTTTCACTCTCTAAGAAAGACAGGCGAGTCAAATCAGGTCATTTCTAACTTCGGGTTAAATCATCAGTCAGAAGCTGGTTTATCTTGTAATCTCTGGTTTATGAAATGTACACAAAAAATGTAAAAAATGGCAAGTCAAAAGTTCACATGACTAATAACAACCATTGTTTATTTCGCTGAACCCAATAATAAACACATCTTACAGCTTGTTTGATTGTTTTCCCTCAGAGTGTGTAGGTTTGGTTGATCTAAAGCTGAAACTTTGTCACCCTCACCACTCAGCATCAGAATTGCTGTGCCTGTTTTCGTAGGTCTTGGATGACACTCATATGCCGTATTGAGCAGGAGCATAGCGACTAACAACTATCTGAGTCTTTAGCTCTAATTAAAGGGGGATGATTAAAGTCGAAATGCTGAGATATTCTGCTCCACAAGCTCAGATGAACATTAGCATCTCATCGCACCTCAAGGTTTGAAAATATTTTGAGCTAGTAAATAGAAATTAAAACGTAATTAAGCTGTGTCTAGTAAGGTTTAGGTTTTTGTTTTGTTTTGTTCTTAGTGATTGTACATCATTGTTAGTTGTTGTTCCAAGGACTCTAGTTAAGCTAATGTTAACTTCTGGTGTTTAGCTTCATTGGCTTTTCTGTAACAGCTGAGGAAACAAAGGTTGGCAAACATTGATGTAAATACTGTGGCACCAAACTAACAGCGACGCTCTTTGTAAAGATGGTAAAAAGGCTGTGAACTTGAGTGGTGAGGGTGATGTCAATGATAAAATGATGACTATATATATAAATATATCTTCACTATGTAGTTTCAACCCTTTTGGTGACTTCTAGATGATACTTAATCTTTCTCTCTTCAAAATTCATCACTGGCCTCCTCTAAAACGTCTCCTACTGTGACACCAGCCATCGTGCCTGACACTTCAAGTCCACTGTTTGCCGGAGTGAGTAAAGTGGGCGCGGCTTAACTATAGGTCAATTCAACAATTCAACAATTCAAACATTTTAAACCAATTAATGCCTTGAAGTTGAATAGGATGTTTATTCTTAAACATAGCTGTAATTATTCCTCAATCATCTCTAGTTAAGGAAACGTGTTTATGCACTGATGGATTAGTCTGAACTTTGAACAGTTTTGACATTGGTCAGAGGCTCACAGTCTGATTGGCTTGGCTGGCGGCCATCAGGCATCAGGCTGGTCAAAGTCCACAGAATAAAACAAATGTGGGCAAAAATGTTGGGCAGAAAACTCTTGTGTTTGTGTGTGTGAGTAAAATCATCATTGGATTTGGGCCTTTCCAGTTACACTGCAGCCTCTGCAACGTCTGTAAATGACTGAAAAACACTATACATGCTCTTTTTCTCACTTTGAGTAGAATAATTGAGAGTTTTTTCAAGGTCAAGCCAAAATCTTTACAATGAATGACATCAACAGGATGTCAAGCCTCCTTCTCTTGCTTTCATTCCCTTTAGTCTTATCCCAAATTATCTATAAGGTGAAGATAAATGAATAAAAAAGACTCAATTAGAAAAAGCATTCTGCATCTGATGTGGTTAACTGTACTTTTTCACTGTGCATGCGAGAGAATGTCGAAACTATCGCACTTCATCTGATTTTATCTTATTGTCTATACTGAGATTATTTTGCTTTTCTAAATGGCCGTGAAGTATGTGAACAAGCTGACATACTTTCAGCAAAAAGTCTGACAATGAAACTGTACATACAGTACAACCTCCAGTACAAGTCTTATCAGGTATTTTTCCTCCTTTGTCAAACCACAGGGCAAGTTTAGCCACACAGACACATCATGTACTCTGCGCTCTGCAGTATTTGGGCACTGGAAAGTGGCACAGCTGCTAAATATAGAGTAGCCAGGTCGCTCACTCTCTCTAATGCACACACACACGTATGCTGCATAAAGAAGAGTTTTGGATTTATGATGCACAAGTAACAATAAAGCGGACAAAAAAAAGCAGCAACATATATGTGCGTACAAAATTCACCCACATGAGGCTTTTAACCATAGTGTGATGCAGAATGAAGATACATAAGTGGACAGTAAGGAAGTCGGAGAGGAAAAGTGCGCAAGGGTGAAGAAAAAGAGAGCAGATGGGAGTGAAGAGCCAGACAGACGAAACAAGGAGGGAAATACAGAGACAGGAAAGACTGACGCAACAATCTGCCACTCACAAACTCACTCAGCGTGTCTTAACTTCTGTCAGTCTCTGCCCTTCTTTTCTATGATTTTGTCCTGCAAAATGCTATTTTAGGATTCTGAAATGGTATGTGAAGATAAATGTGATAAATTTCACATTCATTTGATGAGGAGCACAGACCAACGCAAGGTCACAACTAGAGCTGGGAAATTAATTGCAAATATGACTAGATCTCACTATGGCCTCCAGCAATGTTCTAATCACGGACAGAGTAATATTTCTTTAACCTTAAATATGTCTGAATACCAGATTAAATTATTTGTAGTAGATGTTTTATGCTCTACAACCCCGAACTCAACCCTGCTCAACCAAGGAGCCCAGTTATTGAAAACTACTTTTGCAAGAGAAACAATCTGAGAGGTAAAAGTGCCAAAAATTGTCAAAAAGTAGCAATGAAAATACGTTTCAGGTGGAAAAAATGATTACAAAGTAGCAAAAAATGGGTGAAAGGGGAAAAATTGGGAGAAAATTGGGAAAATGTCCAGAAAGTAGCAAAACTTTTCAACAGCCTGACATTTTTGTTTTAAATATCCTCTTATATTGACCTTATATTCAACTTTTCTGAGACAATGAATTTTGAGTTTCATTATCCGAAGGCCATGACAAACAACATTTCAAGAAACAAAGGCTTGAAATATTTCACTCCATTTATATTTAGCCTTTCTAATCGCTGGGATTCACTTACTGAAATGAGTAACATTTTTTTCTTATTCAAAATGAGAGCATTAAAAATATCATCCCTTCAATAAAGCCATTGATATCAACAACAAATCAGATGGGGAACATAAAAATAATCACACAATAAATAGTAATTGCAATTGCAATATTAGGAAAAATAGTTACAAGTACATTATCTTTCAGAATGGTTCAGCCTTGGTCACAACCAGCCACTTTGCTCCATTCCCCACGTAGCTCCAATCTCAGAGAAGATCCCAGCAGTTGTGCTTTTAAGTGCTTTATTTGATATCTTTTCTTACATTGGGATGACTATTATTGACATATGATGAGGAGTCTGTGCAGGGTGTTTAATTTACACAGTAACAGGGTTCAGCCAAGCCTGGAAAGACTTGCAGGGAAAAATAAGGGGAGAGAGAATGATGATCTCATGGTAGATATAAACTTTCCACACCATTACCCATAAACCACCAACATCAGCTTTATACCTGTCAGATGAATGAGGGCGGAGCCTGTCTGGGCATACTGCCAGTCGTGATTGGATGCCCAGCAAGTCATGCTTGAGAGCTCTTCCACAAATCTTTGAAAAATCCATAAACCGTTGTGAGGATGGCTTTGTTTCCTAATGGGAGACGTAGTCCACGGCTACCATCAGCTAATGATAGAGTGGCGGGTCGATGTGCTGAAGGGATCCCAGTCCACTGTGGGCAGCGTGTGAGTGACTGAGGCTTATCCTCACATTCCTGGGGGGAGATATTCCAATCCAGCAGACGACCAAAACCGCCCATTTTGGTGTCGTCCACATACCCGCACGGAAAAGCTGGTGCAAATATTTCCAAATGTAGCAGTCGCTGCAGATCGTCTCGGTGCACTCGGTTTCCCATCCACTGAGTAGATGTTGGAGGTCAATAAACATCTCATGTGGTATTAGGTGAGCTGCTAATCTGTCTGTCTTTGGAGGGGCAGATTCCTGGAGTTAATCCTCAATGTGTGGGAGGAGCAGTAATTATAATATGCTTGTTCTGCATTTACTCACGAAGGGAAGCTGCTTAGCATTGGGGGACTTGAGATTGATTAGGGAAACCCTTCCAGTGTGAGAGAGGCTTAGAGACACAACCACAGGTATCAGTCTCTTCCCCTGCTGTCACTTAAGTGCAGCAAAACAGTATCAACCTCACCTGACCGTGGTGCAGGCGCCAGTCTTTATTATCAGGAGGAATCTTCCCCCTAAGTATAAAGAGGAGACTAAATATACGGCTTTACTTAAGCTGTGGGTCTCTTTGAGTGAGGTCTCAATAAAAGGAAAGTTTTGTAAAAAAGTTTGAGAACACTTTGTAATGTAGAGATTACAAAGTGTATCTGCAAATATGCTACATCTTGGCCTGAAGGAAGAGACGAGCTACGCAAAGGTGAATTAGAAATAAAGAACCCTGTTGTTAGTTTTCACTCTGGCTCCCACTGGTGAAGCTGCTGAGTTCACATAAGATAAAGAAATGAGTGACAGTATCCAGACTTTTTTTCTTCCAGTTACTGATGTACAAACGTATGTCCTGATTATCACAGACATCGAATCAACTTGCAATGTGACAGAAACATGCAGACTATGTCACATATGTAATACTTCTTTAATATATACTGAACTCTACTATCTTTGTTAAAGTTAACTTTTTACCAGATGAAACAAACAAACAAACAAACAAAAAAAAGACAACTATTCAGATTTTTCAGAGCTAATATTGTAAAGACTTGAACATTTTCACAACTCAGAATAACATTAATGCCTGATGATTAATGTGAACCAATAGTCAAAGAACAGTTACACCTGCTATGTGGGATACTCTCTGGAGTGGTGACAAATTCACATCTTGTGAAACATTATTTTTTTATTTTTTTATTCTTTTAAGCCTAATAAACTTTATTTTGAATTTTTGCACACTGGTGCTCTTTCTGGTACAATCCGAGATTTCAGCAGCGTTCCTAACATGTCTGATACTAAAACTTATCACAAGAATTCTAGCAAATGACAAGTCATCAATCCTGACCTTCCTTCACAGCAACAAAGTAAAAGACTGCTGGAAACGAAAAGTATCTGAAGTACCATTATTATTTGTATCCATTTTGAATCATCTCTATCATGAGCTAGCTGTCATCCACAGATTTGGGGGCTGTTACCTTGTCGGTGAAATAAAAAATTCCTCATATCATCTTCTGTGATATGTCCTCTCAAACTGAAGGGGACATTATTTTCCAGGGACCTTGTCCATCGAGTACATGAAAAAAGCATCCTTGTGGTGCATGAACGTCTCTTGATCCTTGTATTTCCTGTGTCAACTGCTTCTGTGAGAGTGGGTGGTGGTGAAAATTGTAACCAATGATAAAGCTACACCCACCAATGGGGAAAGGGCATGGGATGAAAGGGCAATGCCAAAAATGTCTATCATGCTTTGGAGTGTGGAAACGACAGTCAGGTCATCATTCCAGGTCAGAGGACTGATGCCATGTCGTGTGCCTGTGTCAGATCATGTAAACACTTGGTCCCCACCTAAGAGGCTCCAGACTTGTGTGGGCCTCGGAGAGGTCAAGTGGGCATTAGGCTGGGTGTTGCAACAAAGACTTTGACTCAACAACATCACTACAAGAGCGCCACAGAGAGATTGTGACAAATAGCCCAGGGAGGGGTCCAAATCTGTGTGCTTCTGCAATTAAAAAAATAAATAAGCAGTGGAGAATGCAACAGCTGTCTGAACCAGAACAGATGGAACGGGTGGTACGGTCAATCTGAAAGGGAGGGGAGAAGTTGTTTCATACCACAAAATGAACACACACACACACACACACTCAGAGTATCTCCCATGTCTACTTTAAAGCAGCAGTAATTTCTTCATGGCTCCCTGGCAGCTGCCAGACACATCAGTTCAAAACCAGCTGCAGTTGGTCAATGGAAACCAGAACCGTGCATATGTGTGCATCCCTGCATAGCTGTGGACTTTCCACATTCACAGCGTGCCAGGAATTCTTTGGTGAAGGATGTGTGGGAATTGCAGGAATTCCTAGAGAGTGAGGGAGTGGACAGGAATATACCCTCCGTGACCTGGACCCCTGACCTAAATCCTGACAACAGACGCTCTGACAACCACAAACACGTGCAGTTTTTATTGTACTTCATGCATATTTTCCATGATTGATGCACCATGGGAAACTGCTAAATGGATTAATCTGATTTTGACACTTTATATTGATTTTACAAAGCTATGCATGAACACAACTTATTTTCCATGGGCCAAATCTTAGGAAAACAGTCATTCAAAGGCTTTTCCACCTGGTAAAACACAACCAAGTGTCAAAAGTTAAATGTATAGCATTTCTCATCCTTCAGATAATCTTGATATTACAATCCCAAATACTCAAAGAGTGAAAGAAGAGGGTAGTCTGACCACTCAGCTCTCCTCCATTTGTTTCTGTTGCAATGATGTGAATTTTAACAGCTGTGACAGTCAGAGATTTAAGACTTGAAATTCCCTGTGAGACATGAAATGACTTTTTTCTTTCAGACCGAGGAAAATAAGAACTCTGCTAACTTGGGACCCACTATTAAAAGTTTTGCACTTCACTATCAAGTAAATCTAACGAATACCGGCATGTCACTTATTTTGTGGTGATTTATTTTCTGGGAACACTAAAAAGATTTGAGGCATGGAAAAATAAAAAGTATTGTTCGAGTTTTGCTCTGAGAAATTAATTAGTTGCTTTTAGACTGATGGCTGTAATGAAGATAAATAAATGCGTCTGGCAAACATGAGGCTGTCTTGGATAATGTGTTTGGCTAAGGAGGAGACTCTGACAGACCTATGCAAATTCACTAGTGCAGCTCAAAATAATTAATATTTAGAAAACACTTGTTTTCCTGGAATGAAACCACAATGTTACCTTCTTCAAATTTTATATTCACTGCATATAAAGTGAGATGTTTCAAGCCAGTTTCTGATTCATTGCAACGAGAACAGTTTAAAACTGACTATATATACAAAAAAAAAGCAGTCATTTATTGATATACATTTCCTTGATATGGAATAAAACATAAAGGATTTTACAAAACTGAACAATTTCTGACTTGTATGTTCAGCTATATACAGTTGTGCTCAAAAATAAAGACCCTCATCAACAACTACCACAAAAGACTCCAAGCTGTTATTAATGTTAAAGGGGGAGAATACAAGGTGTTTAAAACTGTGTAAACTTTTGAACAGGGTCATTTTTGACGTTTCTGTTGTCATTATGAACTCTGAGGTTTACAGAACCGAAAAGTTTGATCAAAATTAAATAAATAAGTCAGTTCAAACAACCACCTGTAGAATTTAAGTAAACTAACAAGACTAGCTCAATCAAACTAAGACAAAAGTTGATCCAAGACATCTTATTTAATCAAGATAACAACAACATTTATTTTTGACCAAATGTAAAATTTTAAGGCAGCCCTTTCCATTAAACTTTATGCTGAAACAGCAAGTTACATTTAACAGTGTAGTCCATAGCAGAACATATTCTTTGTTGATTTACAGCAGTCAGTCAATATGGAAAGTCAATGACCATTGTGTTAGTGTTTGTTTCACTTCCCCTCTTGACTCTAATGACTCAAATCTAATACAGAACGCTGCAGAAATCCCCATTAAACAGACAGAGCTATCAATAAATCCAGTTTTTCAAAAAACTGAAGTCCTGCTATGGAATAAATGTTTCAGGAAAATGAACATTGGTAATTAATCAATCAGGATGAGTGGAATTCCCCATATTAACAAAAACCATGTTGAAAAAAAAACCTGTAGTATAATATCACAGGTGGGGTTTATGACCTACACAGCAGCCGGGGAGCTCTAAATCTTTTTACTTCACGGTATGTGAATGCGTATGGCATCCATTTAAATATACAGTTCATGACCCTAAATCCTCACAGACTGCAGGAACTTTGCACTGGACTTCAAACACCTCAGATTTCTTACTTCTCCACTCTTCCTCCAGATGCTGAGACCTTGATTTCCAAATAAAATGTACTTTCACCTAAAAAGAGAACTTTGAGCCACAGAGCAGTGCCGTCAAGTCTTTCCCCTCAGCTCAGGTACGACACATCAGACACTGTCTCTGATTCAAGGAGTCCGTACAGTCTCTTGATGCTCTGACATCCACTTTTTGTCAAAATGTCCCATATTCTGCATACCACATATTTTCCTTTCAGTCAGCTTTTTATTAACATGATTCGATACAGTGTTTGTTGTAAACAGTTCGATAGTCACTTCCTACTATTCCTATTTTCTTTCTTTTTATTCACAGGCAATGATTCAGTCTTATTCATCTCCTCTTGTCTGGCTGCAATCAACATCACGTCCGCCTGCTGTCGACCCACCGCCCAGAAAACAGGAGCCTTAATTTGGCGCTACACAGGAGGGTGTTGCTCTATTTGACAGCGATGAAACATCTGATCCTATTGGCTGTTGTGATCACACACAGCTGCATTAGTTCAACAATGAGCCTACTGTGAGTACAGTTTGCACCAGCCGGGCCTTTGTACACACACAAACAAGTGACTTCCTAATTACCAAGAGTTAAAATGTAATTACAGCGCAGAGTCACATCTGGTAATTTAACAATATGTTCCCATTTTCTGCCATTTGATGTATAATTCACTCTGAAAATGCAGAGAGGAATACCAAAATGTTGTGGATACATTTATCATTTTGCACCCATGCTGTTAAGTATTTTGAGAGCAGCTTTGTGGAACCCTAAGCCTTCTCTTTATGAGTCCTTTATGACAAAGACAGGCAGGTTTCACTTCAGCTTGACTGCTTCAAACTTATTGAGTAAAATCCTCTTCAACTCTACTGGAATGATTCCCCTCTCAAGCTGTCGGATCTGATACAAGAGAGACAGAGTGGGCTTAAAGGTGCAGTTTGGAGAAGAGATATGTGTGTGCGCTTATTTCACGCTCCATTGAAGGTCTGGCCCTGTCAGTGAAAAACGGGGTATCATTATCGAGAAACATTGAGCTGACAGAGCGGGCGATTACACAGCACACTGCCTGGGTTTTTATTTCCAGTCCACCTCGCTCAGACTCCCCGTGTCCTGCCCCATTTTCCTCTTTTTGTCCCCAAATTTGAGTTTTGGCCCCGGAGAGAGAATGCACCATCTTTCCTTTTTCCTCCGCCTCTTTCTGTTCCCTCCATCCGTCCAGACCTCTAATAGCAGGGTAGGCTAACGGAGCGAGAAACGGGCCAGGGTTACCCCAGCGACCCAAACACAGCAGGGGAGGAGGGGAAAGGGGAGAGAGACTTGGAGGGGAGAGAGAAAAGACAGCTTGTTTTGGTTGCCAAGAGATCATTGGCCCAGGCCTTTTGATGCCAACTGATCTCATTCTGACAAACCGTGACGAGACAGAAAAACACACTGCTGGCAACACTAAGACGAATATACTGCATGAGTGTGTAATAAATCTATGATAGCAACGGTCAGACAAACACTTTGTTTCACTTTGTCCTTCCTTTTTATGCTTTTATGCTGACACATTATTAATGCATAATGGAGCAAACAGTTTGAGACATCTTGGTTTCAGCTGTTCAGTTCAGCAGCCAAGTGCAGTAATCCTTCTCCCTGCTTCAGCTATCCTACGCTGCACAAATACGCCATCTAGAGGGGACCACGAAATGAAATCTTAGCTCGCATGATGCAATTGATTACTGAGATTTACACCAATTCAATTCACTTAAGTTGAAGTAGTTCTATGTTTTGATCAAACTGCCAAGAAGAGAGTGGGAGGAAGGGGGGGGGGGGGGGGGGACTGTGATGGAAATGCACAAACCCACAACATTCCCTCCTTACAAAGTGCTCCTCAGCACATCTGTCGAGGTCTAAAGGCATTAACATTATTACATAACAGCACTGCCCCCCCTCCTCTCCCACTGCAGCTAACTCTTCAGCTGCCCAGTCAGACCAGTGGCAGAGAGGGCCAGGCCAGCAGATGGACACGCTTAATCCCTTTGAAAGCAGGAAATGATCGCAGCTCTGACAGCGTTTCAGACAGGCCAACCAGTAACAACCAGGCCAAGTATTGTCTACACATAATTGCATCCATGTTTTTTTATCGCCATTTCTGCAGGCATTAGAGCAGTCTCCTTCTGAGCCCCTGAGCTGTACAGCAACCTGCCAACTCACTGTCCTCTTTTAAATCTAGGGTTTGAGGCTAAAGATTTTTAAAGGCCTGCACTGCTGATCATCTTCACTGAGAGTCAGTCTTTACCTTTCAAACTAGAAGACAAAGCTTTTTAACCTTTTATTAATACCCTCCACAACCATGCTTGTCCACAAAATATGACATACAGGACTGGCAACATGAATTAGCACCTGCTCATCACAACACATTACTGGCGTGGCCTATATTGCTGTAATTAGAGCAGAAAGACATTTAAATTTGACTGGGAGGAAAGGTCATCTCAACAGCAAAATTCATAATTCATAATAAATCATAATAATGAAGACGGCAGCAGAAGCAACAAAAAATATTAAAACTAAACAAGGGGGAAAAGGCTGATATCAAAAGATAGAGGATGAAAGCTGCAGACACATCCGCCTGAAATCCTCATGGAGAGCTGACTGTCACTTGGCTGACAAAGGTAGCCAATCACAGACCAGGGAACAGTGTGTGCAGCGGCAGGGTGGAGGAGAAGAGGGAAGCTGTGAGAAATGATGGTGACAATGACCCATGTTTGTCACCGGGAACACTGAAATATTAATCCAGAGTGTGTTGTGTGGATGTGTATACTAGTGTGTATCAGCGATATTTCCATTTTACTAATAAACACGCTTTTCTTGGATGAAGAAAAGAGGAAGGAAAAAGTAATGATGCAGAGCAATCTCAAAATGCTTCATGTAGCTTCATGTATGTATCATGGGGTTGTGTTTAATTTACCTGCTATCTGGCTCGATACATCTTCTTTTGGCTCTTTCGGGAGGGATCCATCTGCAGACACAAAAATACAGTATTTAACCAACAGACAAGAAAGAGAATGAATTTATTCATGATTGTTTGCTCCTCCAACAAATATTGTCCCAAGTTCTTGATACTTAAAACTCTACTTGATCACTGACATTTTCCTTGCCCCAAAAGCTATTTCATTATAGATTACTTACAGAAACTGCATGGCTATAGACATTAAAATTGCAGTTGCCCTTTAACCCTGTAGAGCCCATGCAGAACATGGGCATGGAGTACAAAGAGTTGGGTTTTGATTTGTGCATTATAAATAAACAAATCTGTGTAGTTGTAGTTAATTTATAAAGTTGTAGTTAATTTTAGTTAAGGGTTTTCATATTTAAGGAATTTGGGAAAACTGTGATGTCACAGTACAGACAGTTCAGTGTTGTTTTGATATATTTGTTAAGGTTAAAATAATGAGAAATAAATATGTTAAAATGAAATATTTTGAAGCTACAATTAAATAAATCAACATTTATCACCACATCAACACACAAAGGTACCAATTCTCAGGTACTTATTATCAATACTGCATCGGTTCATATGTGAAAGGTTCCCATCCCAGCTAGCTAAGAGTAGCTAAGAGTTTACACTGAGTACAAACCACCACACCACCTACAGCTCTGATTCAACGTGGAAATTTAAGGACCTGTGTCCAATAACAGCAGATTTTGTGCTGGCAGTGCTCACAACATCAAACGTTGAGTGGTCGCCTTTACTAGGTACAAAATTTCTTCCATGGCCCATATGCATCTTTTGGGAGAGACCTTTAAGTTTGTCTCAAATTGCTCTGTATGCTCCATGTTTGCTTTCATTTAGTGATATTTCACCACAAAAATATGTAGAAAGTCATGTCACTGGGAAATTGTGTCCTTAAAGACAAAAACATGGGGTGTCTTGGGGTTGAGGTTGCACAGCCCATGAAGCTAGCCCTGAAGCAGGTGACCTTGGTTCCAACTTCCTGTCCTTTTCCTGTGAGTCACTGCCCACTCTCACCCTGTTTCCTGCTCTATCCAATGTACCGTCTTCTCCTCTAGAATAAAGGTATGACAAGTAAAGAAAAAATAGGATAAAATGTGGTTAGCTCCTTCCCTGTGCAGACCAACACAATTCCTGTTGACATTAGAAGTCCCGCCCCTTTGTTATTTGATTGGTCGGTTTCAGAGAAGTGACTTTGAAAAGTATGTGGGTCCTGAGCACTGTGAGCACAGCAGCAAAAACATAGCTGACGCCAAGAACAAGCTGAGCCCTGAAATACAAAACTGCTTTGATTTTTTTTTTTTTTTTTTTTTATGGACAACAAGGTGCTGCCAGTGACAGGCACCAAGGAAACAGAAGCATTAGTCCAACACGGAGCAAAGCTCAATGGTGACTAACTTTCTAAGTCCAAACATTTTCCAGCATAAACTTTTTAAACAAGAAGTTATTATTGTGAAACAGTGACAGTTTGGTTGAATGTAGGCACCAGGTTGAATGTCTTGAGCATGGCAACCAATTCACTAAAAAAGGTTGTCACTGACTCCAGTGCTGCTGTACCAACAAGAATAACTGGTTGGCAGGCTGAATTCAACTTGTCTTTACAGGGATCCACTAAGACACTTTGACAGGTGGAAAGGGTTCTGAGACTTTCAGGACAAGTAAAGAGCTGATTTTGAACAGCCATTTTTTCCCTTTTCATTAAAAACATGAATAACTCATTCTCCATTTTACTGATGTGAAGAAAAAGGCAAATGAATTATTAAATGTCTCCAAAGATGACTACTGCTTACACTTGACCAGTGCATACAGGAGTCATCTTCTGATCACCCCCATCCTCATGACCGAGCCTCACTGGTTTACCCCCCAACACAACAATCAGCCCATTGATCCAGCCTATAGCCCAGTGTGTGAGAGCGGACGCTGCTGTGACTGAGAGGAGGATACAGTCAGTGTCATGTGCCGTCAACATGTAAACAGGCTGCTGGACGCTCCACTGGCTGACTCAGTCACACATGCTCCCTCTGTTCTGACTCAGGCCTCTTCCTCCTGTTTAACATTACACAGGGCTGCAGTGAGGCAGAAAGAGCCTGGTGGGTTTGGAGACTGTGGCCCACACACTGGACTATAAGATGTTCAGTGTTTAATGAAAGAGACAGAGATGGAGTCTCAATATTCAAGAAAATAAACTATTTACCCGAATCCTAAATTCATAAAATGCTCAAGTTGAAGCTTATATCCATCCAAATGACAATATACCTGAGGCTGTCCAAGAGCTGCTCCATCATAATGCATAGAAAATAAATACCAATCAAATGTAACATTTAGTTGACATTTAGAGATATAGTTAAAAGCTTTGACTAACACATTTTTTAAGTTCAACCAGAAGTTGAAATCATTTGTAGCACGTTTAAACCCTCCAGGTGTTTTGAATTTGTCATCATTACTCCACTGAGACACACAAAGTAATGAATAATCTGAAAACCTAATGTCTCCAGACGTGTCTGTCAGCTTTTGCCATGAGCGTGGCCAAGAGCAGCAGAGCTCAGCTGTCAATGTCAGCTGAATGCATTGAGGACACATTTCTTCCTTTTCTTAGAAACAATCAAACACAGATACTAGTAACATGTTTCTAGGAAGTGTGTGTCTTGCTAAAAGGTAAGTTGGAGGGAACTCAGCTCCAAAACACCTGCCCTGCAAATATTCTTGGAGATTATTTCTCTTTTACACATGAACAGAGTTCTAGGTTATTGAAAAAGAAGTTTTCAAAAACACTCCAAGGTAAAAATTTTGTACATCCCCATTTTGCTGTTGTCAAAATTTTCAGGAAACGCTGACATACGAGGCATTGCTGTTGTTATATGTGATAAAGTGCAAGACTGTGTCGGGCACAGTTTTAAGAAGGGAGGTATTGCGCTTTCCCATATTTAAACATGAATATGAAATAATACTGGACTTCTCTACTGAACGAAAAGGAAAAAAAAGAAAAAAAACAGCATGAGATCTTCACGAAATCTTTGTAAGGTTTGCTGTTATGATGAGGTCATCACGTGAGAATCTCCCCACTGGTTTATGATACATCGGAGGAGTGAGCCTCAAACACCAAAGTCTGTCCAAGGTGCCAGCAAATCAGAGGAAAGAGGGTTTACAGAGCGGGAAGTCTTAAAGAGGCAGCAGCTAAAACAGAGTTTCTGACAGAAGCTGAAAAAAGAGTTTTCTAAAAGGCCACTTTTAGAAAAATAGGGATCTTCTGAGCTGTAACTTACATAAAGCTACTACAGGGGTACCAGAGACAAAATACAGCCTAAAAAAGCACAACATCCCCTCTTTAAATGACCCTTCTTCTCAGATAAACAGGTCTTACTGAAACAATGGCCTTCTATATGAAAACTGGTTTCTTCTGTACCAGCTGCTAATGTAACAGACAGGGGTGATTGGGCAACATGTTGCTATGGGCATTTTTTCCTATTGAACATACAGCAGCACAGTCACGCAGAAAATGCACGCACAAACTTGCTGATAGTAAGAGCCAAAGCTAATGGGATTCATATTAATAATGTTCGAACACACACACGCACACGCACACACAAACTCATGGCACAGTGAGGCAGTGCTGGGCAGTCAGAAGAAGCACATGGATCTCAGGGGAAACTCGTCCAAAGCTGTGTACCTGGGAGAACTTAACAGAGAACGAACGGCATGAGGGAGGAAAGAAGAGAAAAAAGAAAGGCGAGAGAAAAACCAAACACTCACATACTTCACATATTTGCAATGCCAAAGATGTCCACTTAAGCCACAGTGTAATACCACACTACAGTAGTGGTTGCCCACATCTTATCTCAACCTAAACAATAAGAGCAGTCGGCGCGCCAGGAGTCAAACGCAGATGCACAGAAAGAGGATAAAACACAGTCTGACTGCAAAGCCAGAGAGACTTAGATATCACACACATGCACACACAGATTTATGACAGAGGCTTTCATTTAGGTTTGTCGCAGTTGAAACAGTGGGTAAATCCAACCACGCACACACACAGACACATACACACACACAAAAACTGAGCTGACTTTGTTTCAGACCATGGTAGGAGAAGCACGCTGCCAAAATGTTAACAAAGCCATTTGGATGGAGTTAAACAGATCACACACACAAACATCCACAGACGGTTGAGGACGTGACACAGCAGAAAAAAAAAAAAAAAAAAAAAGCAGTGGACCCATTCCCATAAAACCTCTGAGCTCCATCTTCTCTGAAACATGAAAACAGTCAGATACAGTGAACTCACACAGACCTCAGCGAGCGCTGTTGAACACTGGCTGTACTGTATCCTAAACTGAGCTCCCCTCTACAAACAGCTCGCTCTCTTGTCCCAACACACACGCTGTCTCTGCCTCTGAGCCTACATTAACGCAAGACCACCCTTTCTGAGGGCCCCTGCCTTTCCCTTCTCGGCAGGCACACTCATCGTTTGACTCACACACGGGTAGGAAAGACCCCTTTTCATTTAAAAATACCCATTGTCTGGCTCATACAGACCAGAATGAGGTGTGAGGCACAAAAACAATGAGCAATAACCTGCTGTCAAAGCTGTCTTGGAAAGTGAAGCGGAAGATACAGCTGTAGGGGTTTAGAAAGCATTTAGATGTCAAGAGCCAGGGACAGAGCTATACCTACAGGAATCAGGACCACTTGAGAGAGTTTTTTTTTTGTATCTGGAACAGAGACGTGGATACTGCTCAAACCATGACGCAAGCTTATGAAACTTGTGGTCAAAATAGAGACTAGTAAAACTGAACTTGGAGAAAAAAATGTGTTCTTGTTGTCTTGGTCTCTCTTAACTCCTCAGTGCTTTTACTAAAGATACACTTGTATGAAGTGGTAGACTATGATCTTCTAGATTCCTGTTCCTAAAAAGGCCACAGCATCCCTCTCATCAAAGCTCTGCACTCCCTAAAAGTGTTAAAATCCCTTAATACAGTTTAATACAGGATCCTTATACTCCAGAGGTGTTGAACTCATCCTGCCTTGTGGCAAAAGCGTGAGCACATTATTTTACACCTATTTGTCTGAAATGTTAAGAAATATGACTTTCTCGAAGCTACCTGAGCTTTTTTGATACCTAGTGCTTCATAATAGGTCGAAGAGTTCTCTTGGGACACAAGTGTAGTAAACAGCAGATTCACTAGAACACATTTCAGAAATGCACTCCCAAAAATGTCTCCACAGCCGTCTGTAGGTATTTTGATTCGTACTTTCTGAACTTGAGCGAACTATAATCCACAGCCGAGTTTGTCTTAAGTCTTTCTCTGCACCTCAAAGCAGCAGAAGCAAGACTAATTCGATCCAGCGTCAGAAAGGAGGCATCCAGCTGAGATGTGAGAAACAAGCCGCTCTGTTAGTGAGCAGCTGTATCCAAAGATACAGATTCAATTTAAACATGAGAAGTAACAAATATCTTGACATTATAGATGAGGTGCTTTGGACATTTTTCATCCATACTGCCAGGCTCTGCTCTTCTGACATTAACTATAAGTCGATATTCGATATTTGGCTGATTGTGTGTACCGGCAATTTCCAATCACTGCTTCAACTATTCAATTCAAAAGTGTGCCGCTCTGATTCAGTTGCTTTCCGCCCGCGTCTGTTTCCACCCACCGGATTGTATCCATTAATGCCCCTTCCACAACTTTGTCTGATTGGCTAGACCTGCACTTCCAAAACATTTTAACCCGCAACCAGCAAAATAGTGGTGCCAGGGACCAGTGACCTCCTGTTAAAAGGTTAGGGGAATACATTGATATGCCAATCCAAAAACAGACAAAATAACAAAAAATGGATAAAAAATACAACTAGATATTTGTTTATCTGGCTGAGTGACCTATCAATCTGCCACCTTTGATACAGTCGTTATTCTAACTTAGTCATCCAAAGAATCTAGTAGCAACAAAGAAATGTGGAAAACAGATCAAACATTTTCTGTTTCCATTATTTCATACAAAAGTGAGCCTAGATGTTTGTTCATATTTTTACTACAGTGGATGAAATGTGCATTTGAAAATACTTTTAGATTTGTGAGGGACACTAGAAGTGTTTTGTGAACCTCCCTCAAGGGAATCCCAGCTCCTATTACAGAACCACTGGGTCAAACTTAGCTGGACAATGTATCATAACTGTACTGTGAGCGTATCCATTTGTCATTTTAAGTTTTGTGTTGGAGTCTGAAATATTCCAAAAGTCTATTTTCTGACTGAAATTTTCTTATTTTTCCATTCAGATGATGGTTTTAACAACTATAATGGTAATGGTATGCTGGCATGTTATAATGTGATACCACCACCCCTTGGAGAAACTTGCAACCCAAAACCATGATTATCATAATCATCACTTCATAAGTTTTACGACCTGTTACAAAGCTGGAACTCAGTGCTTGGTGCTTGGCTGCATCATTCAGCAGCTAGAATCAAAATAAAATGCAGAATTTGTGTTTTTCATCAAAAATTCTACTTGATACAAAAAGGGGGAAAAAAGCAGCCATCAGACAAAGTGCATGTTTACCATCATCATGTATCATCATCTGACTTGTCAGCTGGACCTTAGGGCATGCATGGACCATGCATTTGCACCATTTGGCCGCCAAATGAATTATTTATAGCCAAAAAGCACACTTCATTATTTATTTGAGAAGAATGCAAAGTTTAAACTCTGACAAGGAAACAAACCAGCTAGCAGAATCAGTACTACACTTATTAACTACATTAGATGAATCCAACAATACCTGCACAAAAAATTAAACCTATGAGAGGGGATTCAGCTGAATACGAAAAGCGATTCATCTCACATAACCATGGGCTCCAGGCTGAAACCTGACAGGCCTAAAAGTTACCTGCCCTCACCCAGGATCCCAAGTGCAAAATTGTCCATATTTGACACAGCAGCCAAGATGAAAAAGCGAGCCTGTGACCTGAGGATGAGAACAAAAGTCCGCTGCTTTAAAGTGTTACTCATTCTGCCTGCAGGCCTCTGAGGCCCTCAGACAGACCTAAGCCGTCCACAGCCCTCTGCTCCAAGACACAAAAGACCACTGACTGTGATGTTTGCAGTGGATCGATTTCTTATGGTTCTACTCTTATCAGAATCGGGACAGGGTGAAAAGAAGTGAGCAGGGAGGACAGGAAAAGACAGAGAGAGAGAGACGGAGAGGGAGATGGGGAGGGCAACAGTGAGATAGCAGTTTTCAATGCACTGGAGACAAAAAAAGGAGTACAATGGTCTTTCAGGACTTGTCCTAGTTTGGTTCACTCTCTCCGTCTCTTTCTACTCTCAAAATAGGAGGAGAGGGCATTCTGGCAAATCTTTCACACTGATCCTCATCAATAGGAAGTTGATTCAATTTGAAAACTGACCAATAAAAAAATACACAAGCTGGCAACCACACTACACTTCATCTCTTTTTATTATCTTACCAAGGTCTCTCTCACTCTCTCCCTTGCTCTCTGTGTTTGAATTACAATGCTCACTCTCTCTTTTCTCTTCCACCAGCACTGAATAGACTTCCTTATTTCCCCCTGAACAGGACAATAAAATCATTCACTTACACCACAGCCTTTTGTTTATGCTCCTGTTGCAGGAATGCATAAAGAAAATGGTTATCTAACACACGTGATCCCTTGGCTACTTGCGACACCCTGCCTCTCATACGACCTACCTCCTATCTTCCCCTCCTTCTCCATCGTCTCTCCATTTTCCTCTGAGCGCCCTCGACTTTTCTCCCTCTCTCGTTCCAGCTTGTTTGAAAGAGACGGCGGTGGTAAAGTTTTTTTCCCGAGCTCAAACCAATTAGCTATCACGCCAGAGAAATTACTGAACAAGAGCACGGCAGAAGAGAGGGAGAAGTGGGACAAGCTCCTTTTATAAACACAGAGAGGCAAGAGGTTTGCATGTGAGTGTGTGAATGTAGGTGTGTGTTTAGACGGTACATGTGTTTCAGCAGTCCTGAGTGAGGATCTAAACAAGCCAAAAACTCTCATTTGCACATCTGAAACACACCCTAATATCCAAAAACCTTAGTTCATTTAGTATCAAACAATATTTGATGTCATAGTGTACTTCTGAATACCTTCATTAAACAGCAAAAAAGTGGCCAATCAAATGTCACTTTAACTCCTAATGTCTTGCTTTAACCCTTTACCTCACTCTTTCTATCCTCACGGATCAAAGGTTCATTTCATATATGATCAAACTGCTTTTTGGAGAGGTCACAATAAAACTTTTAAATGTTTCCACAAGCAGCAGATATTACATACACCCTGGAGCCAAATGGCCCGTATCAGGTCCATGGAAACCTTTTAGCTCTTATCAGCTGGCCTTTGGTCTTATCGTGTCCCTATCTGGGCGGAAACCTGTGTGTCTGTTTGCATGGGTGGTGAAGCCTCACTAAGAGTCCAGGCCTTTACTGACCTGGTTTACATAGGGCTTGTTAGTGTGGATAGAGCAGAGGTCAAACAGACGGTCATGGGTACGTGTTGTTCACGAGATGGAAGAAGATATTGAAGTTTTTTGCACAAAAGTGCAGTTTTCAAAGGAAAAACAAAGCACTGTCTTTTAAATTCCAGTGATGGTGTTACAACCAAGGTTTTTATAGTCAACGAAAACAAACAAAAAATAATGAAGAAAGGTGAAAAAATATTACTGAAATAAACTGAAACGAAAATAAAAACGGGACTAAAAAGGGAAACAGTTATCAACTTGAACCATATTGTGAGTTTACAACACCAACTAGAATAAATTAAAGAGAAAATGTTTTAATTTTCTGCACACTTTGGGTGGATACAAAATGTTTTGTTTTCTGCCCATTATCTTTCCAGAGGTGCTGATTTCTAATCAGATTTAGGGATATTGTTACAAGGGTTGGGCACTTTCAATAATTCCAATCCCAATTCAAGTTCTCTTATCGAATCTGGACTAAACAGATTTTTGATTCTATTTCCATGATTTTTGGGCTGTTAAAAAAATTAGGAATATCATTAAAAAGGTTAGGCTGCCTTTATTGTTGGAACATTCGGGCTCTCAAGAGTTAGTTGTCAGCTGTGACTATGGTCTTCCTTCATTTCACATTTCACAGTGTAGAGAAATTATTAATCTAAATTTCTCTAATGAATGAACGAGAAATATCCCCCTCATCAGAATATAAAACATAAACTGCAAAATATATTTTTACAAACCTAAAAGAGGTGTAACCCCTTTGCCTATAATCTACTTCGTCTTCATTTCTAAAGTGAGCCCAGTTTCTGCACCACAGGTACTCCTTATATGTGACAGTGATGTTAAGGAGCTCTCTGAACTTGTCTATTTGAAATATTTGTAAACATGATTCATTTAGCTCAAAATAAATGCCAATCTGACAAAATAAACCTTAAAGTATTTTTTTTTAGAAAAATTAATGAGCCTTATCATTCCACAACACTCAAAAATGTGAAACTCTATAGCCAAACATTGTCGTTGCTTCGGAGATGACTGCTTCTGTGTAACAAACTGATCTAGCTCTTGCTGTGTAGTTTCAACCTGAGATGAGACAAGTAGCTAGCTGTTGCTTGACCCTTTTTCCTAATATATATATATAGCAACTATTATAGCAGTTTCCATATAGTTGTTTACTTGCTTTTGTGTGTGTAACTTTACCGCCACAAAAGATTTATTTTACCCCCAAAATCCCTCTGTTAGTTTTTACAACTGTTTGTAACCACACACAAACACATACACACGGTAATCCCAGACACTGAACACTAGATTAGATTAGGTTAGTGTCTGTAATCCAATGAACTCTCACCTCTAGCATACCTAATGCTATTAGAGCAGACACATCACACACACCCACACCCACACACAGAGACACTGATGCTGCTGCCACATAGTTCTGCTCAAACACAACATATATATATATATATATATATATATATATATATATATATATATATATATATATATATATATATATATATATCTGTTAAAAGAAGCAGATTTGTTGTTCAAACAGATCTTGGCCAGTCTGTTTTCCCACATGCTCCATACCCTCTGTGAGAGGATCTGCAATCTGCTCCTTTTATTATTTATATTATACTGACCTTCTGGTATCAAAACATTTTATTCTCAACTATATATTTACAGCATTTAGTCTTCAGCATGTACAACCATAGCTTTTAAATTTAGCCAATTCTGTAATGCTTTGTATTCTTCAATCAGTGGTACCTCACAATAACGACATGTGTTTGTCTTAAACTTCTCCAGTCACTCCCCGAACTTGTCCGACCTCATTGGTAAGCAGTAAGAAGCCACCCTTCACACTGCCATGTAGGGCACATCCAGAGAGACTCAACTTGTTTACAATCATCTGACTAGCAGGGAAGTATTCGTTAGTCTTTCTGAAATGTAATCTGCTGCTCTTTGTTCCTGTAAAGGGTTGTATTTCTGAGGTCTGCCTTAAGTTCACACTGACATCATTCATGCTTTAGGCTACAACCAACTACCAACTACTGACTTTGTTTTCTATGATTTTGAGGTTTGCTCATAGTGTATCGACTGAAAAATCCCAGCATTTAGTCAAGCCAGACATCTGTGGGCAAGATTTTCCAACCACTTCTGCTTTGGACTGCAGTCTTCGGGGTCAATGCTCCTTTTTTGCTCCTTGTCCATTTCCATGGAAGAGGAAAATGTATCTTATCGGTATCAGTTATCATTATTGTATTTTTAACAGAAACTAGTGGATACTGCTGGTGCATGGGCAAAACATGGACAAACAAATATGAGGTTAAGAGTTGGGAAAAGTGTCAAATTGAGAGGTTAATGTGTGTTGGAGTATTCTTAAAATGAGACCGCAGGCTGCTTCAAACGACTTGCACAAATGCCACAAAAAAGGGGACACCAGGGCTGTGTCCCAAATTGCGTACTTCTGCGCATACACTTATTATTTCGAGCCCATTAGTGCAATCACACAGACAGTATGGAAAAATAAAGTGCACTTCGATTTCACAGTTGTTACACTCAAAACGGTAAAAAGTTGAGTGTGGTACGCTGCACACTTCTCAAATGATGGTTCATGGTTGCAATTAATGAATAACAGAAGAGCTGTAGTGAGCGGTTGTGAAATGTGATTGTAATTTCCAGTAAGTGGGAAGCCAGAGTGTCTGATTTGAGACAACACTACCCTGAGTGATTTTGGGCACTGTCCTACTGAATGCATTGTACACAGTGCACAGAAATACATTTATCAAATTATCATGAAAAGACCTATTTAATATCCTTTAATATTTTTTACTGCTTTACTTCTGTTTGCATCTCAGATGCACATTTTGTTTGAAGGCAGTCAGCTGATTCGGCAGCAACAATCACTACATAATAGTCAGCTATCGTTACTGTTGTTGTTGGTCTTGTCCTGATTTGCACACATCCATGCCATAATGAAAGTGTAATGCACATGCGTAAAGCTGAGTGATTCTTACTTTATTGTGGAAATGAGCTGTTTTAGTGAAAGTTTTTGTAATCTGATTCAGATTCTGGGCAGAATCCCACATTTGTGCACTGATACCAAGCAAACAATCTCTTGGCTGTGTTAATTTACGTGAAAGCAAACAGTAAACCTGACAAAACATGCTAAAGTAGAAGTCCTGTGGAGTTTTAATTCCCTTCACTGGTCTGAGATATAAAGCCTTCACCTTCTCTTGCCTGTGACTGATTTTGCTGCTTCTGGTCTGAAAGTGGGACAAGTTCCAAGAGTTAAGTTACATTAGGTCATAGTTTCTGTCACACCCTGTAACAGGGTGATTTGTTGAGAATAACTCTGGATATTTCCCTCTCTTTCATCCTAAGTTATTCTTGATAAAATATGATGCAGGCTTTGAATTAAAGTGCTTGTCTGTCATGTCATTTCTTAACTATACATCAATCTGCAACAAAAGAGTATTCAAAGGAAAGAAACACATTCCTCCTACTGAAAGTGATCTCACAGATTGAGGGGGTGGGTTTGTTCTGCTAGCTGTCATCTGCCTTAAAAATTTAATGTACCAGCACCTGTTACTTGCACTGAGAGAGATTATGTGTTTACAGAGTTACTCATGGGAAAAGGAGGATTGATTTGCTCACAGATACTTTCGGTGTTTTTCCTGTTACACTGAATGAACGACAGAACAACAGGAGGAATTTGTTACTCAGAATATGATGGTCTGTGTCACTAATGGTGTCCAAGTGCCTGTGTCGCGTCGTGTTGCTTGTCTTGTGACCATGTGATCATTGGCATATTAGCGTTTCATTTAATGGACGAATGCCTTTCTAAGTGAAACATCACATTTCAATGCCACAATAAAGGGAACAGGCCGAGCAGAAGAAGTGTGTTTTTATCCCCATGTTTGAACTTAATCTCCAGCCTTTTCTAAAAAGCTTTTACTCAACCATCCTTTCGCTCTTGATTGAAGCTGCACAGCTCAATAAAAGGCTAAAATGTCATAATCATCATCTTTGCCTGCAGCTGGCTCCATTCATTATGTCTCTGTTGCACAACAGTGGGATCACTTAGCAATACCTTATACTCCGCAGACAGTGAGTGAGGCCAATGGCTGACGTGAAAGTACAGCAGGATCTCAACCATGATGGAGAAGACGAGATGGAAGAGACAGAGACTGGGTCAGTGATAATGGCAAACTGGGAAAGCGCTGGAGTGAGTGAATGTGAAAAGCGTCTGGGAGGGAACAGTGACCTCCAATTGCAAAGACTCCTGTACTGTGCACCACATGATGCCCCAGTGTCAAAAAGAGTCAACATCAGCCTGAACTTCCTCACTTCGGTCACACAATCCAGTCGTTCCAAAGCTCTGTGACATTTTAAACCTCAATTTTGCTCCGTACCTTTAATCAAAATTAATTGCACATCACCGTGTTTCTACAGCACTTTGGTCAACTCCAGTTGTTTTAAATGTGCTCTATAAATAGAGTTTAAGTTGAGCTGAGTTCAACTTACCTCCAGACCACGGATAGAAAATATTAACCCTGTGAGGTTTTTCTTTTTAATAGCCTGATACAATTTAGAAGATGAACTGATACAGCTTTTTTCTCCCACTTCCAATGCTTTAACGCCATATGACTAAAACATTCACACCTCCAGCCAGCTGATACATTATTAAAGGTTCCATTTTTGCTGAAAAAGACCAAACGGTAACCTACAGTTATAAGAATTGTAGGCAAACTGCTAAAATCTGCCGGTCTTTGAGATTCTGCTTGAGGCTGGCTGCAGAAACATTTTAAACTATATGAAAATACCAACCACTAAAACAAACATGTTAACAGCTGAAAAAAATGAACACTTTGGGTCTGAGAAGCTCATTTCTCTGTTGCTATATTCATAATGATTTAAGAATTTAATAATTTATTTAAGAAATCAAACTTACAAATTTTTCCCACATAAAGGCATGGCTCACTTAACTGGCTGTCTGCAATGAGCATGAAGTCCCACCTTTGTACCTAATCCCAGCTCAATCCTGTACTTATGCATTTGTACTTGTTCTTTTTTGATACAGGTAAAAGCATGCAAAACTACTTATTGTAAAGAAATTTTTATTGGAGGTCGGCAAAACTCTGCTGATGACACGTAGCAAAAGTTCATTTTAGACAGAATGGGCACCAATCTTAAATGGAGTATTAAAGGAACCAACTACAGTCTGAATGTTTACCAATCATAATCTATAAACATGTTTAATCAAGCTCCCAAACGTGATAAAGTATATGGCAAGATTGCTTAGAAAAAACCTTTGGAATTATCATTTTCTGTAGTTGCTGGTTTTTATTTCTCATGTAGCTTCAGTGGATAGAACACAGCAGGCTCTGACACTGCTGAAACATTCAGCTCCAGGAGCCAAAAACTGAAAAAAGTTTGAGTCTATAGCCTATCCCTTGGGCACGAAATGAGCATAACTCAACTGAAAAAACTTAAATGCAGAACATTTTGTACTCTGAGTGCTTGATATGATTTTTTTCTATTTACTCCTTTTAGGGTCATGATTGCTCAACAAGACTATCAAGTTATGGGTTTTGACGATCATAAAAAAAGGCCAGATATCATCTGTAGTTTATGTCAATGGACAATATCATCACCACCAACGACTGCAACAGCATCCAGTTGGTCATTTCCCATTGTAGCACAACCCTTTTGAGCCATAACCAAACTGAACTTTGTGGTGCTACTGAAGCAAACGCTGGCTGTTTCTCTATAATTAAAGCTTATGAATAACATGTCAAGTAGTTAAGTAAAGAGACATCTTCTTAAGAAAGGGGTACAACAAAATGACAACAAACCTCGCCTTAAATAATTCAGTTTCATTGATCTGTGATGCACCAACCCTCTGTTTACATCCGGCCCATAAACACAGGATGATAAAAGAAATCTGCTTTGTACAGCATTTGACTTTAGCATCTGCTCTGTATCTGACTTGGCAGGTTTAAGCCTGCAGGAAACCTTTACTGTGGGACCTCAATCAGTCTCCATCTCCTGGATCAATATCCATTAGTCTCAGTCTTGATGTGTGTGTATGTGTCTGTGCAGACCTCATCCTGGGTGAATGGGTCTGAGTCATAAATGCATGCTCTGGATCAGATTTCTCTCCCTCTCTGGCTTGTCCGTTTCACTCTGCGTCTTGCACACATACACACGTTTATTCAAACATACAGACCTACCTGGTGAACTCCCTCAAAACATTCATTCATGTTGACCCAGCATTGTGGTTAGCAGTTTTCTTTTCCTAATACGAATGATTTTCTGCTCTGCTGATGAGTACTTTATGAAATCGACACTAAATCCGCCTTCTCAGTCATAAATTCAGCCAAATTTATGTTTGGAGTGGAATAACTTGATGACTGACAACCTGCCATAACAACACTCCCGTCTCAGAGCTCTGAGGCCTTGGTATTAATTCCAGTCTAGGAGACAGTGGAGAGAGACAGGGTAAGCTCTTTTTAACAGAAGTTGTCATTTCACATCAGGACGGAGGCCTAACACGAAGCAACGAGACCGAGGGAAGAAACCGACAGCTGTAAATGAATTCTCAGACAGCAGGCAATCACACACAGAGAGGGGAAAAATAAAGAGAGAGGACAAGGGAGAGACAAAAGAGAGAAAATGCCAAAGGACAGAAAAAGAGATGAGAATGAAGCTGGGGATGGAGGGGGGAAAGCATAGCCTGTGGCAAGACACTCAAACTTGTGCATGTCACAACAAGATTCCCTGATCTGCGCAGAGGAAGTTCACGAGAAAAACAAAGAGGAGGGGAGCTGAGTATGACACTCAAGCCTTACAACTTCAGCCCATTGAAAAAAAAAAAAAAAAAAAGCTTTGTGTGGCTTACTGGTTACACTCCTGGTTTCACTATAATACATTCTGGACAAATACTTCAACTTTATCGATCTATAATGTTGTGCTAATTACTAAAATCCTAGAACAATCTGCAGCTAGGGTGAGAAAAGGATCAAAGATTGTGCACAAAAGTGGTCATTCACAACCTTTTTACATCAGTGACATCAGCACTTTGGCAAATATGCCAGGCACTCAGAGAGGAACAGCATGCAAGCAACATCAACCAGTGAGAAAAATATAGCAGTATCAACCAAGACAAACTCAACACATCAGTAACACATACCACATGATCAGAGCTTGTAGCTCCAAAAAGATATTGGTGAAATTAGCATTATTTACTCTGGCTGGACAATTTTGCAAGATGATGATGATAATGATGAAGAGTCTATGATCCATCTTGTCAAAACAGGACATCTGGCAGTGTTGAGGTTGTTGAGCTCAGTAAAATACATTAAGTACAGTTAACATTCAATTTTCATGTAATAAGACTTAAATATCAGCTCATAATTGTGGTCGTCAAGACTGCCGTCTGAGCTACAATTGAAAAAATTACACTGACATTCCTTTTCTGAATATCTTTTGGATTTCCAAATTGTTGCCAGATGCTTATATAAAATGTAGTTTTAGATTCATTATTGTTCAAAAATAGAGACCCTGCTTTAGATCTAACAAGTCAACTTCTTTTTAACAACAACATAACTAGTTTAAGGGATGTTACAGTCTTTAAAGAGTTATTAGCTATAAGTACAAATTAAATAATTGGGCATTTGACAGATCAAAACATGAAGTAGGCTGGCTTCAAATGCAAATTGAAGGGCGACAGAGTATCTTGTAACACGCTCTAGGAGGCAAGCCACCAAATCAGCTGAATGGAGACTGAACTTTCCTCTATGCTCATTATCTCACTTAACACAAAACCACAGGAGCCAGAGGCTTGATGTCAATGCTTGACATTCTTGTCCTTGTTTATACCCTTGTAACCTTATTTCAAAATCTCAGTTCTCCACGGCAGTCCACATGACATTTTGATAGAACAGCCAGTGATTCACACAGTACACGCAGTACTGTTCTTGTATGCTAGAGCTTCGTATTTTAGCACCACAAATAACGAACATATCACCAAGAGATGATACCACTCAACAACTACGTTATATGGAAACAGAAGACAGTGGTTCGTGAGGAAACTTGCCTCAAAACAAGTGAGCAGTGAGCAGGCACAGTCAGTGGGGTTACTGATGGCACCAGCAGACATGACATCAGACACTACAGCTTAATGTGCATCCCATAAGCTACACAACCTAGTTATGACAAAGACCAACGAATTCACATTAATTACAACATGGATACAACAATTCCCTAGAAAACACAAGACTTACAATTGTTTTTGTCTTTGGCATAAAAATATTTAAACTGTTGGGATAGAAATGAGTAACAAATGAGTCATCATTACACATGGCCCCCAGTGTGAAATGTCTGGTGAGTAAAATAAAACTCAACACACATCTTCTTTTAACACTTTCAACCCCTGAACTTCACAGTTTATGAGTCTTTGTTGCAGCTTGAAATCACAGTAGGCCCGCGTTCAGACTTCAGTCACAGTTCTTGCTGATTAATTAGCCTACGCGGCTAATGTCATAATCTACACCAACCAAATGTGCAGCCACTGCCCAAGAACAAAAGAGTACGTGTGTTTGTAATAAAGCAATCCATGTCAGTGGTTTTAGGGTCGTTTATCTCAAACAACAGAAAGTGAGACTGATAACAGGCGAGCCTTTTAGCCTGGATAGCTGTTTGACTGTGCACACCCTGCCTGCCTGTATGTGCCACGCCATGTATTGTTTACATTGCTAGCATAGCTGTGCTGTTATTTTACAACACAGGAAACATGAAACTGATGTTGACGAGATGACGAGTTTCGAAAAGAAGCATAAAATGCATTCGAGTGGTTAATACATCTAAAAACCTATTCAATCACACGCACGCTTAGTCAACTCATAGGGGAGCTAATGATGCTAACATAGCGATGCTAATGCTAGCAGAGTCTCTAAATCTGAATTAGGAGCTCACACGCCAACATATTATGATAAAAACTATTAAGTTAACACAGTGACCTACAACTGAAAAGCTCTGACCTGCCTCAACCATAAACCGACAACAGTAGATTAAGTCTGAACAATATATACGTTATTTTGAAACTATTATAAAAGTAGCTTTGATTCAATTGTGTCAGTTGGAGCTGAAGTGACAACACATTTACGGTTTCTGCGCTCTCTTTGTCACAATGTTAATGAGGTTAAACCTACTTGATTTGTATTACAATCAAAGTTAGTCAGTGCTCTGAGTGATTTTAAGATGTGTTCCGGTGAGGACCAAACATGTATATTGAAGAATAGACAGAAACCTGACTGGCCAAGCTTCAACGAGTTCGGGTACACCTGTCCGATAATGGAACCCAACCGTTTAGCACTGTAGCTTACAATGCCAGGCGACACAATCCGGAGGGTCTGAGCTGAATGTAGGTTAAATAACTGCATCTAAGAAATCTCCTTGTTCACTTTGCTTCCACAACCGTTTAGGCCATTGCAATTTGATGTACTCAACAGTCATGAAATGCATCTGCTTCAGCTTCCATACTGTCAGTGCAAACCACCAACACAAACGGGAACAATGTCCAGAGGGATCCAGAGGGGAGCAGCTCTCATGAAGCTTAAGCCGACCTCTCTTACTTAGTTACGGGCTTACCGGTCTTGGAGAACGCCGCTATGTCGCCAGCGTCCTTCGTCGTCTCCTCCGCTCCTTCCCCGGAGCTCATGGCTGCCACAACCTGCACCTAGTGCTCAATATCCTCTTCGATGATCCCCCCCAAAAATTGTGAAAAGATGGCACAAAAACCCTCCTGTCCCCAAATCAGCGTCATTAAAGACACACGGACGGTTACGGGGACTCGTAGACGCTAGCTGTGCCATCTGCAGACCTCCATCTTGGGGTAACGTAATTGGAAACGATCAGCCGGGGGCACCGGGTTCCTCCTCGGAGTGGAGCCGAGGAGAGAGTAGCTGCTGCGGGGAGGAGGGGCGGGAGGGGCCGGGTCGCTGCTCGGTGAATCTCCGTAAGCTTTCGGAAATGAGCAGACGGTGGATCATCAAGGAACGACGGCTGCAACTGTGAGTGTGTATCTGTCTGAGTGTGTGACCAAAAGTGAAACATAAGACAGGTTAACCAAAGATAAGCGAAAAGTAAACAAGAGCAAGCACAAAGTGTGTAATGGGTGTCCGGACATTACCACAAAAATGTCTAAATATCATGTAAAAACTAGACTGTCCCAATCATGCGATGTATCCTCAATAAAGGGAAGGGTTTATTTTAAAGGTTTTGCTCCAAATATGCATTTTCTTTTAGTCACATTTTTCAAAAACGAAATTGATTATTCCCAAATGAAGGGAGGAGCAGCTGCATTATGGAGTCTACCGGATACAACCTAAAGAGAGATGATCAGCTGTTTTGATTGAGGTCTTAACCTTTGTGATCTGAGCTGTGTCACGAGCACCACCTGCTGGTAGAAGAACAAACTAGGGGGAAACTTGTAAAAACAAAATTCTCGTGACTGACAACTGAATTGGCAACAAAAACTTCTATTGATCAATAATCAAACATCTGTGCATAATTCAATGTATAAGTGCGCCCTAAAAAATTGTGCCCACAATAAACAAAAACTACTTCAGACATTGTAGAACTCACAACCAAGTACAGGGTGGGTCGAAAGTTTACATACATAGGAAAATTAAGAGTTTTACATTGGGCAACTTTATTTATATAAAGTGTTACATGATTACCATTGTTTGGAAAACATATTAATACATGTTTCCCCTTGTCGATGAACTTGCATTTACACAGTTCAAGTTATGCTTGTAAGGGCGTTGGCAATGCATACATTGAGATGATTTATGTCCTGATACACCATGGCCTTAAAGTGCCACCAGAGATAACCCAAAAATAATCAGATGCAACGAACCAACCAAATCAATCATACATTTTCCTACGTATTGAAACTTATGGCCCACCCTGCATATGACTTACTGTACACTTCATTTCATACCTTAGGTCCATATTTGCACAAAAAGTCATTAAAAGAAAATACTGTTTGAGGCAAACAAAGGTAAAACAGCTACAGCTCACAACAGTCAAAACACAGAAAGACATTTTTGTTCAGCTGCACAAACTACAACATTGCTGCATATTTTTGTTTTTGTGTAAAACCATGACACAAAAACATTATCTAATAATTTTTGGCTTCAATACATCTTAACTTCCTGAGACCCAAGCTTTTGTCTTGTGTGCATTTTATATTTCTCCTTGCCATTTGGGATCAGTAAGATTTAATAAATCTGATAGCTTGGTCTTTATACAGAAAGTTATGTTTTTAGTCTCATGAGTTAGCCATTCCTTTTTAGCTATAAGTCTTATTGTTCATAGGTACACTGTTTTTTTTTATTATTGTTTTCTTTTTATTTGATTGATTGATGTTCTCAGTAACGGAACAAAACAAATAGTGCCTACACTTTTCTTTATTTGGACAACTAGCACAAATGTGGAGATAGGGATAATAATATGAATTTCCTTTTAGTTTTAACCAAAGGATTTTGGCCCCAAATTTACCAAATATAATGAGCTAAGACATTGAAATATGTTCACATAAGAAGTTATAGAGCTGAAAGATGTTTTGTGTCACACATCACTATCTGTCTTTACAACAGCAAAACCCATAAACTACTACAGCTTATCATGCATTCTATGATCAGGTCAAATCAATTACTACTTCTTTAAAAAAAAAAGTTTATATAAACACAACTGGAGAAAAATTCTAACAGTCAGTGAGTGTCCTCTAATTAGCCAGATGAGAAAAGATAGAGGTGGCTACTATCAGTCATTTTTAATATAAAATCATAACTGCAAAATGCTTTATGGAGTTTTTTTTTTTTTTTTTTTTTTTTCTTTTTTTGCTGTTTAAAGTGTTTCAGTTTAGAGATTTAATCATATTCTGTTTTTAGATACTGATGTATTACTGGTCATGTCCAGCAGGGGGGAGGCTGACCCTTGTGATCATCCTGAATTCACAGAGGAAAATAATGCTCAATGGTAAATTGAAAGAGATCAATATAATTCATCCTCTACTAAAATGGGCTATAACAGGATGCTTACGTCACTGTTTCAAACAAAAAGATACAGAGAGCTGTAATCTGTGCTAATACTCAGGGGGTAGAGGGAGATTCTTTACATATTCGCTCATTTTTGTACTTTTTAAATGTTATAGGCTTGTTTCAGGGAGGGCACATTGAACAGTTTCAATATCACCAAAGAAATCATAATCGTAAGCATTAGCATTCCTTTCACCAAGCATCAAACGTCCCCCTCTCTTCAAGTCTGCTTTTTTGGGACTAAAATTGACCAGGTTTGTGTCATTGGTATTGAAAAAAGGAATTATCATTATGCTATGATTTAAACTTTGTTGAAATCTGATTGGTTCACAAAAAATTACGATATCAAGTTTGCCACCATTGATTTCAGGCCACTTTGATAAGTAAAAACAAATTCATAAATCAGTCTTCAAATAAAAAGATATTTATCAGCTCAGGTGAGCTAGTTTGTGCACTATGGAATACTTTGCCCGCAAACCTCCCATAATAGCCCTTTTGCAATAAATACAATACAATAGGGAAAAGTATACTTCCTGTAGAACTTCCTCAATAAAACATCATCATCAACAGTTCTGGATATGTAGAGGTGAGAGCAAGGCTCAGTAACAAAGGAACCCTTCTTTAATAACTTTGGACCACAGAAAAGCTGACCTCTGCTTCCAGGTGGTCTTATTCCCACAGTGACACCTACCAAATAGCAATATATCTCTTTAAATGTCAGCTGTAATTACTTCTGTGCCTTGAGACAACCTCTAAAATGAAAGCAAGCAGGTGGGAATCTTTCCATCTTTGTCCACACATCTCCACAGTCCTCTTTGTCATTGTTGATAAAACCTCTTGAGCTAAGCAACTGAGCTACTGCTGGAGTTAGTAAAATCTGTGCCTCTCTGTTCCCAATTCAATACAATGTTTTTGTTGAGCCTCTACATGTATGTGTATGTGTGTATGTGTGACTGTCAGTCCCAGGACTCCCACCTGCTGTTATTGTTCTCTCCTTCCACATAATTATGACAAAGCAGCAGGGGCTGGCCAATGGGAGGAGACCGCTTACTGCGCCATTAATCGGTCCAGACTTGAATAACACACACATTCACAAATAAGGTGTGTGTCACTATGTTGCAGCTGTAATTTTCAAGGTGGTAAAGCTAATTGTTAACCAAATCAGACCACAATTATAATAATGCAGGTCTCCATCATACAGCACTTGCTCTGGATAAGAGACTTATGCAACATGTGATTTAATAGATGGGTATGTGATAATAAGGAGGACAAAGCATCAAATGGCCTTCATTCTTATTTAAAGGCTGTAAGATGAGGTGAAATTTTCTGAGAAGATTGGATGCAGTTAATCATGAGGGAAAATGTTCAAAATACAATAAAGTCCAGAGCTAAAGATGTGAGGGATAATTTGTTCACAACAAATCAATAATATTGATTCATTTCTATGAAAAAAAATTGATCAGAAGATCATTACCAGTCACATGTCAAAAGTCAAATATGAATCAACTGCCAGCTCCAAATGTGCATCTGAGTGCATGAAGACTGACTGTGTGAGAACTGCTCACTTGTTTTGGCCAACTGTCACAAATTTAGCTTCACAGATATACCTTAATTTTCAACTTTGTTTTGTTCATTCATAAAATTTGACTCTGAAAAAAACCCCAAACATGTTTTCATTTAGTCTTTTGTGTCTCTTGGCTTAAGGAATTTTTCTGTTCTTTTGTCAGGCAAGAAGTAAAAGAGACTCACTAACCAAGAACATTTTCAGGGCCTCTATTTCTCTCTTTTGGATTTGTTTGCTCCAAGCCAGGCTACTTTCACCCTCAATCAGTCATTAAAAAAGCTCAACGTAGACATCACTCCCGTCATGCAACTCTCTGAAAGGACACAAAAGTTTATTTCCCACAAAGACACCACTGTGACAATATATATCTTTGAGTGGTTTATTGTCAGATTGCCATGTTTACCCTGAGGCGCATCATTTGTGTCCGCTCACACTGCTGAGGGTTATTCATACTTATATAAAGCCACATATTCACGCACGGCTTGAGGCGAAGTCTGCCCAGTGTTATAAATTGATTCTGCATCCTGAGTTATGTAGCAGATGCAGCGAGAGACCTCTGAGGGACCTTGAAGAGACAAGTGTTGCATAAATAAAGATACTGGTGGAATTGAGCATGCTATCACTGTTGACTTTCAGCAAACTGGATGAAGCAGGTATTAATACGTATACCAGCCAATAAAAAAGGCTTTACCTCTAACTTTTTTGCTACTTTTTGACCATTACTTTTTACCATTACAGGTAAAAAGCCATCCTGGTGCCTAGCTTTTGGCACTTCAAAATTATTATGGTATGTTTTAATTAGAAACGCAAACCAGCAGGACAACTGCCTTTCAATCCAGTCTTTTTATATGATGTTATTGAAACTGTGCTAAGTTGCTGGCCAAAATAATATGTCCTATCAATCACTAATTCTATTGGGACAATAATTTCTCATTTTTGCTTTTGTCCTTGTTAATTTATTGCAGCAAAACATAGCTGCTCCTCCAAATAAAAGGCTGAATTACAGCTTTTCAGATCATAGGCCAAACTTAATACATGTGGCCTTCAGCTTTATTGGTTTGTCAATCAATTACTGTCTGAAGTGTAAAGGGCACACTTAATGACTAAGTGAGCAGTCGATAAAATGAGCTTTAAGTTAGCTCAGTTTGCCTTTATGTAATCAGTGGTGGAAAGAGTACTTAAAATCTGTACACAAGTACAAGTAATGGTACATTGCTAAAATATTACTCAATCACAAGTACAAGTACTGGTGCTAGAAAAATACTCAAGTAAAAGTACAGAGAATTAAAAAAAAAAAAAAAAAAAACTACTCAGATTATTAGTTACTTTTAACTGGTGATGTCACTGTCACCTCTCCAGATAGGGCTCTAAATTTTGTGTTTTGCTTTACCAATAGTTAAATCGCTAACAGTGAATAATCATTAATAGCTGATAAGATAGAAAACAGGTGCTTTTCGCTCATTTTCAGTTTTTTTGTCTTGTCTCTCTGTTACTCATTTTAAGTTTTTATTTCCTTATTCAGCAAAGGTCTCAGGTGGACAAAAAACAAAATTTGATGAGGTGCAGTAGCTGCCACGACTATTGATGGAATATCCATGAATACATTTTGAACTGGTTAAATTCTTAACACAAATCAATTAGCGATCAATCATAAACATCCATTAACATTTTTTGTTTTGTTTTATTTTTCATCCATATTTCCTGGTTTTCATTGGCTTGTTTGCTTTCAAAGCACCTTACTGGCTACAAAAATGCAGATAAAAGGCATAATGAAAATTGTACAGTACTCAACTATGATTTTAAAAGTAACTAAGTCGTTTACATGGCAAAATGATTACTTAAGTACAAGTAAAAGTACAGACTTGAAAATCTACTCATAAAAGTACAAGTACCCCATCAAACTACTTAATTACAGTAATCTGAGTATTTGTAATTAATTACTTCCACCCCTGAACATACTTTGAAAACAAAAACCTGGAGTCATGCACTGCCGATATGACAAAGCACGCAGATTATTGATGTTTTACACTGTATTAACTTTAACTTTGTATTAAACAACTTAAAATGTTTGCTCTTAAAATAACTGTGATGTCCTGTTGTAAAGGCAGACCCCTGAAGGCATCATGTCGGACTGTGGTCGGTATCATAGCAACAAGAAACGCCAGTGCACTATCACATCAAACTCTGGGGCCTATTTTCTCGGTTTTCCTCCGTTGACGGACAAACTTTTGACACAAGAAGATGGACGTAACACTAGAGGCGAAAACCAGACCTCTTGCGACCATATCTGCGTACAGTTACATCCCACCGCGCCGGACTGGACCCTCAGAAATGTCTTTCTACAACAGAAACTCTCAGGTGAAGTGTACGAAACTGGTTTTGTGAGCCACACTGAGCTAAACTTACGGCTAATTAAGGTGCAAAGTGCACGTCAGGGATTGTTATTGAAATTCAGTCTAATCTTTCTTGGTCTCATATAAAACCAAAATGGGTCTCTGGCTTGGCTTTTCGAACAGCAATTTGTCACATTATTGTTATTATTTTTATTTTTAATAATGAACCCTGTGGTGCATAGTGGTCACTAAGTGGACACCTATTTCAAAGTTATTTACTCCTAAATTCAATGGTTCATGTGGTGGAAATTCATATTAGCCTGTACCAGGATATTTATTCTTCTTAGGGCCTGAAAAAATGTTTTCAATTTTTTTCCAAACATATCCTTAATAAAGTTATAAACAAACATTTGAGGAGGAAAAGACTTATTAACTATTAATTATTCAGTGTTAAAATGGATGAAAGAGAGTTAATATGTTCCACAAAGTATTAAAAAAAGATTATTAATGAAATAGCCAAAAAGAAAAGAAGTCAAAAAAGTCATATTTCCATTTAGTTCACACTGTTTTATGTTGAATGCTCAGTTACAAATATTTGAAGAAAAAAAAAAACGAAAACTTTTTTCATGCCTCAAGACAAATAAAAACACTCAAGGGAAAAGTCCTGACACTGACTTTCATAATTCATGCATCAGAGGGTTAAAGCATAATCTCATAAAAGTGAACCTTTTGCAGTTATAAATCAACATACATTGAATCATCGTCAATTTAAAAAATTTCAGTACATCAGTAACACCAGTGACACAATATGAGGGAAACAGCACAACAGGAATAAAACCTTTACTTTGTTTTGTAAGCCTTTAAACAGGAGAAAAAATGTTCATTTTAATTCTCAATCTGCCACTAAACCATGACTCCTTACCCAAGAGACATGCCAAAGTCATGGCACTAACCACGCTCTCTCAGGTTTGTTTTAAAAATGTGCATTACAACTGACATAGGCATGGTTTACTGATAATAAAACACTTCAGTTACAACAAAACATGTATATTTTGTGTCATTGTCCAACACTTTTGAATGTTTTTCCTGGTGAATCATGCAGAGACAGGAAAGTCACTGTTTTCATAGAATGACACAACGTGGGTAACTTCTCTGACTTGTGTAAGATACAAGAAATGGTACAAGGTATCTTTATTTGTCATCGCACATGTTTCAGGTTTATCACATCTTTCTGATACCCCGCAGAAAAGTGATATGTACCATGGGAGCTGTTTATACAACTCACATGTTTTAACAGAGTTTGTTTGGTGTGTTGTGTGTGTGTTGTTCAAGATGCATGTGGAGACTTCTTTTGCAAACTAAATAGCCCTTTGGGGACAATAATGATTTTCCAAATGAATAATTCAGGGAGAAAACTCGTCTTATTAATAGAATAAATAGCTCTGGGTCATGAAGCCACCCAGTGTTCCTGTTTATAAGAGTATTATGTAGCAAAAACTGTATGAGAGTCTCATTTAAGTAAATACCAGTGCTGTTTTAATGGTGTAACTCACCGGGATCTTTAACTTTGGTTTCACTAACCTCCTGCGTCTAACTCAAAGTGTCATTTAATGACCTCATCCTGTTGAAGGAAGGCTGTGAATAAAAAGACCTGATTTTTTTTTTTTTTGTCAATTTCAAGGTCCCTGAAATGTCCACTTATGACCAGATGTTCCACCAGGCTGAGGGGTACGATATGAGACTGCACCGGGATGACAGAAAGCACCACAAAGGAAGAGGATTAGATATAAATGAAGAGGTAATTTTGTTTGTCAGCGGGTTTAAGTTCTTAAGCATCTTTGTGTTTTTTGAGCTTAAATGTTCTTTATAAATCTTTAAAGCCATGGAAATTTGTGGTTCGGACTAGGGCCAGGTGATATGGCATTTTATTCATATCCCTATTTTATTTTAAGGCCATATTACAATATACAATATCCCAATATCCCAATATTTAGCCTTAGCCTTGAGATGATGCCTTGATTCATACAATCAAACCAGAAAACAAAAATCACACACACACACAACAAAAAAACTACTACACACCAATGATGTAATCCAAACACGCTAAAAGTCACAAAACAATTAAAACTCACATTCACACATACTGTTTCACTCTATTCACCAATAGGAAAGGAGCGTCATGTATGTTTGCTTGTCCTTTACAGAGCACGTTTTGCTGTTGGTCATTCAGCACTTTGAATTCAAACCATTAAATAATAATCAAGTCATTATTTACCTTTAACTGACCAACTCTTCTTCAGTGGTGAACTCTGTCTCTGTGTTGTCTTGTCCCTACAGTCTAAGTATTGCGATATGTCAAATTCTTATAATTAAAAAGTTTCCTCCGCAAAATGCACATAGATAAAACGATGAAGCTGATTTCTGTCATGGACACACAAAGAACTCTCTTTCTGCCCTACCTGACCACAGATTAATGTATTTTCTGCAGTAAGTAGTTGCAGCAGTTCCTGAAACACACTGGATATATAATCATTAGTTTACCATTCAACTTTGAATGAACCCCAGTTGCACATGATTGATATAATTCCTGTTTATCTCAAACACTGATTTAGTCACACAGATATGTCAAACCACAACTGAATTAGTAGCTCTTTGCTCCAAAGAAAGACTCTTTACATCCACATATTACTCATGCATATTTTAAAACTGTAGCATGAGCTCTATCTCATATCTTTGCTGTTTGTGGTATCACTTTGCCCCCTTGCTCAATATTTAGGCACACTGCAAGACAAATGTACTTAGTGGTCAATGCATTACAGTTTGCTGTGCCGTTTCAGTGGAGATGTCAGAGGACACTGCCTTACAGCGTTAATCACCCACACAATCGATGCTCAGACTGCAGAAAGCCGCTCAGCATATGAATACTGACACTTTCCTGTACACCAGGAGAAAGTCCTGCTCATTTCTGAAAACTATATCTTGACACTATAGCCTTAGGAACGTCGGTAGAATATGAAAACATGTTGAAAATGTTCTATATTCATGAGTCTTAACATTTTCACCATGTGGTGGCAGACATACATATAAATATACATCTCATGAACACTTTTGATTCTGTTTCATCTCCATTGAGTAATTATTCATGTCAAGAAAACTAGCTCACAGTGAGTTTCTGGGTCACAGAAAGCAGAGAGGGTGCTGAACAAAGCAACCACTCACACTGCTGAGGGTGTAATTACAGAGAGTTGAGAGGCTGGCTATCAGCGCTGGTGACAGCTCCCCCTGAATTAGGACTCTTCTGCTCTGGAATTCACTTTTGGAAACAAATTTAGAAATATTTATCGCTCAAACTATTCAGAGGATTGTGGTGGTGATTTCTTTTTCTGTTTCCACTGAAGCTTATACAAATATTAACCCAGAAATCAATCTGCTACAGCCAGGAACAGGTACTCTGTGTGCTGCATTAAGTGAACCTGACCTACCTTCAGACAGATACACCTGTAGTCCACAGACAAGTAGAAAAAAACTCCTGCTCACACAATTCTTATATACAAATTGAACATATGAAACCATAATGTCAACGTTTACTGTCTGATATAAACACTTTTTTCAAACTAATCGCTATCAGTAACATCAGCACTATATAACTGTGATTCAGTTTCACATAACTAACCTCAGTGGTTCTCAGTCTCAGATACTCAGTAAGCTATTTTCACAGCCCTTTTTTAAAAATCCTTTTCAGCGCTAAAATAAGATATTTCTAGATGCTACTTCTCAGGCTTCCAGACTGGATTGATTTACGGTGCGCTGAAGTCTCTGTGACAACACTTTGCTGCCTGATGAAGTTTAGCAGTTAGAAGAGTGATCTGTGTTTTTTTTCCTTCTGAAAACGATTTTGGTGATTGGTGAGGTAGTAGAAACAGGAGCTGGACTGTCTGACAGAACAGGCTAAAGGCTAAACACACGCTTAAGGCTAAAACATGAGCTTAAGACTAAAACACAGGCTAAAGGCTAAAACACAGGCTAAAGGCTAAAACATGAGCTAAAGACTAAACACAGACTAAAGATTAAAACGTGAACTTATGACTAAAATACAGGCGGCAATTCCAGGGCAGGCGGAGCATAAATACACCACTTTTCTCTGTAGGTCAGAGAGGAATGTGCTGTGAGATTCGAACACATTACGGTTTTCACACCCTCTGCTGAACAAACTGTGATATCTTGTTTTTAATCTTTTTTAAACAGTTTATGTAGGAAAGAATCATGAATGATAAAAGTAGAGATTTATGTTTTTAATTGTCAATTTCTCCTCCTTTTCCTCCCCAACCACAGGAGAAGTCCAGAGTTGTTCCTGTGCGTTCTTCAGCAGAGTACGGCCGTCACCCTGTTCCTCTCCTCTTTCAAACAAACAGACAGTATAAATGGGTGGCAAGCACCAAAGAATTTTATGTGAAAAATGGCATCGTCTGGAACGTGGAGGAAGGATACGGCTCAGTGATTCCTACTTGAAAACCTGAAGGAGATCACAGTGTTCACTCACTGGGAAAGCAGTCAAAAATAAAGCAGTGTTACAGTAGTGTTCACGTTTCACTTCACATGATGAATCCTCCTCTGAACAACAATTTAAACACACATCATTTCAAGAACTGCTAAATCAAATGACTTCTAATTACAATATATTTTACTTAACACGGCTTGGTAGCAAGATAATTTCATTTCAGTGCAGTGGAATTCAGCAAGAGACCATAGGTAATAAATCAGATGAAGGAAACAGGAGTAGTATTCATAAAGAAGCATCAATTATATTGTATTACCTTCAAGTTTTATTAGATCAGTGTTTGCACATTTTGAAAATCCAGATAGTGCAGAGAGTCTATGAATTTAAATAAGTTTTCTTCCAGTTATTGTAGCATTGTGTAAGATACTATATCAAAGAAAAAATATTTTGGTGTTAGAATTGTTTTCTTTAGTAGAGTAGGTTGTTTTATGTAGAACTGAATGTTCTGGCTGATGGTACAATCTGAACTTTATAACAGGCTGAGATTTGTGCATTATTTACAGACACCAAAGAAGTTAGAGTGCTTCAAACCAACGTATAACCACTTCTACAAGTCAGCTGACATACCTGCCCTGAATATTTGAATTCGGATTTTTAGGCATTTGATTTAGTCACCCTTACATCATGTAATTACTTTCTAAAATTATTCATGACTTGAATGCTTCCTGAACCCACACAAGTGACAACAACCTCTTTCAAAACAACCACGGACAGCTTTCGTTTGTTCTTGGTCATAAATAGACTTTATTCTTAGAAATGAAGCATTTTAACATTTGGTGTAAAAAATGCAGTGTTTATCCAAGGGGATTAAATGCTAATGCACAGGATATTGTAGAAAAGGAAAATAGCTGAGTGAAATCAAGATGGTGTAAAAACAGAGACTTCACACCTAAATGAGCAGATTTATCTGCTAATATTTCTGCTTCGTGATCACAGGGAGGATGTTTTTGTGAAGGTAAAGGATCGCAAAATAGTCTGTAACTATTTAAGAGAGAGTACATTCTGTAGTACTGTATCTCTAAAGAGGAAAAAAGAGTATTTTGATGGATTCTGATGTGGTTAATTGTAACAAATACATTATATTGTCCTGTATAAAAACAAATCATTGTTTTTTTCTAACTGTTCACACTGATGATTCTCTCATAGCTCTCTCCTGTTTAATGCACTGAAACAATCACACAGAGACAGATGCGAGTTCTTCATATCAAATGTTTAATGAATAACAAAAGGATGGCAGTGAACATTTACACTCATAGCTGTTGGTTTGTTTCCAGATAAGTTATAAAAAAAGAAAACTCTACTTTCCTCTTGGATCCTGTGCCTGAGTCCACCTCCTCTTCAGTGGGACACAAAGGCAGCCCTGAAGCTATAAATACAATTCACAGGTTTTGGCAAACTACCCACCACACTGGCAACTTGCTGGCATGAGCTGCTCTATATGACAATAAACTATTGTAGCATCCATTTGGAATAAAACTAAACAAACCGGCACACGGTGCCAACAAGGCAGATACAAAAAAGCACGGCTCGGCAGGCAGCTCAGTTTGCTCAAGTATAAGGCTCTGAAGCACTGCATGGCTAAGTAGACCCACACCACTACTACTGTACAGACGGGCGACTGAGCTCCTTCAGGGCTGATGTAGCAGACCTCTCTTAAGTCAGGCACTCCTTTAGACAGTGAGGAGACCCCTCAGTGTTGTCCTCTCTTTACACTTCAGTTGTGAAAAGGATCCAAAATGCACCGCTGGAGGTCTGTTTTGGTGCCGCTCTGCATCACGGCTCTTCACTGTGCTGCTCAGGACAAACCTGCTCTCTCCACTGTGCTGCTGTCCTCTGGTGATGGGTGTTAGTTACAGAGCATGGCAAATCACTGGTACAGCCTCTTTGTGTGTGATTGTGTTCATGAGTCCTATTTCATGTTATACTCAGGGCATCACGGTTCCTTGTGACAGCGATCGGGTCATCTCTGTGTGAACAAAGTAAGTCTTCAGCTCTCCTTTGCCCTTCACGTTGATGATGCCCCGACATGAACACATGTAGCCCAAAGCTGAGAGGATACCACTTGTCTCCTCCGTTACCTGTAGAGATTGAAAAAAAAATGTCAGGATCAGAAGTTGAAGAGCAAACCTGCAGACATGCAACTGCACATCATCAGATGTCCCACCTGTATTTTTCCCAGCACCCCTGTGGTCTCCATCCTGCTGGCCACGTTCACACTGTTGCCCCAGATGTCGTACTGAGGTTTCTGTGCTCCAATAACTCCTGCAATAACTGGCCCATGGTTGATCCCTGAAATACAAAACCACCAACATCGACCCCATAATGGATTGAGACCTTTCGGCTTTTAACCTCTGAACACCCTGTGCCCCTGCGTTTACATTTCTACCTCTCGATCTCATAATACTTCATTAAAACATTGACCTATTATTTAGAGACACCATCCATGTCAATGTTTTTGGTGATATCACAACTTTACACCAGCTTTAGTGGAAAAAAACAAGAAACAAACAGTGTAGCCATTTACAATAACACTTATAGCTAAAACTAATAGCAAACTCATAACATTAAAACACAACTTCCTGTACAAAGAGCAAGTAAAGTTATTATGCTTATTAGATCTTACTTATCCTTAATGGCAAGGAGAAATAAAAACTGCACACCAGACAAAAGTTCGGGCCTCAGGAGGTTAAAAGCACTTATGTTTTTGTTGTGATTATTGCAGTTATGGTCTTTCTCTCTGATGGTTTTTAGTATCATCTTACCCCGAACTTTTGTTTTTTCTTATGCTCTTGTATTTTGAGGTTTCATTGTTTGGAGTTACTCATCTCTGGACCCTTCAGATATGATCTGATAATGATGTTGGGTCTTGAAGCGACAGCCAACTTTTTTAATGTGTCTGCATCAGTCACGGCAGATAAAGGTTACATGACCCAAAACTCACCTTTCTCCGCCACTGTTTACAGAGTGACCAGCATCTTGTTAGGCAAGAATACAAGAGTAAAACACTTGAGACCAGATTTGTACTGATAAAGTGATGAAATGCTTCATTTTTTTTACCACAGCAGAAAGGGTTCAGGTGCTTCACCTGTTGAGCCTCCACATGCAGAGATGCAACTGAATGTTGATCTGACAACAAACTGAAGACAAGATGCTTCTGATACCAAAGAGTCTTCACAGATTTTCAATTAAATGTTTCAAAATTATATGTAGTCAGTATTTTCTTCGTTATTTTGGACTCAAACTGTTCAGCCTTTAAAACACAAAATTACAACAAGGATTTCTCTCATGACACAAACAAAGAGACAGTTCATTATGATGTTAAAGGAGACCAAACATAAATCTACTATGACCAAGCATTTGGTCATATGTCAGCCTCTTTCAGTGGTCTTTTAGTTTTCCTCAAGACAACAAAACTTTCTTTAAGTCTCTGTGTGCTCGTAGAAAAGCAGATCAGCAGGGAAAGTAGGAAAGAGCAAGAGGCACAAAACGTTTAATCTGCACCCCCAAGTGGACTATTGGCTTTATCACCATAGTGTAATGAACAGAGACTCAGGAGACTTTACTTTACTTTTACAACCCATTAAGAGAATCTTGTAACTTCAAGCAAGAACTTCCCCACTGTGAGGACTTTTTCTTACCAATTCTAAGTCTGAAGTCATTGAAAGAGTGTTTGTTGATAACATCCAACTTCCCCACGAGAGCAAAAGCAAACTCCACCATGGTGCCGATGTGCATGTACTGTCTGTCAGACTCCTGAAAGAAAAACAGAAAAAAAAGTCAAAAGTGCTCCTTGAACAAAGTTTATATGCTTTAAATGAGACACAAATCTAAGGTTCAGCAAACGACAGTAGACAGATTGCCGACAAATCCGAGAGATTCTGTGAAAAATATGTGCTGCCCTATTTCTGTGTGATGATCTCATTTGTTGCAGTGGCGACCCTGATGTATTTAAATGGGTGTAGTAATGAATCACTGATGCTTTCATGTTATGTGTGGCACATTTTTCAAAGTGCAACCCACACAAAGCCTCCCAATGTACGAGGACAGGATGAACACTTTGATGCTTGAGCCCTTTCCTGTTTGGTGACCGCTAATGAAGACTGACAAGTTGGGTGAAAACAATCGCAGGGTGCCTGAGCTGCCCTGAAACTCTGAAATGAAACATGTTACAAAAAACTTTTTCTTCTGTTTGTCCAGAAAAAGAGCTGTGCAGTTTATGTTTTACCTTGGGTAAGCATACCTCACACAATTTCCGCAAAGGAATGCTTATATACTGTTATCATATGAAATATATGTGCTTGCATGAATGTGTGTGAAAATAAGTCCATGCCTGTGTGCACTCTGGTCCCAGTGTCACATTGAGTCCAGTTGCAGCCATGTAGGTACTTCCAATGGTCTTTATTTTCTCCACGCCACTGAATTTGGGTTTGGACAGCAGCTGAAAACAAGGAACAGCACAACATATAATAGAACAGACACTGAAGAAAGAGAAAAGACCAGGTCTCTGCCTAATAATGGCACATTATCCAGACATTTTCTCACATTGTCAGACAGCCAGGGTTGTTACAGTGAGAGGTATTTACCTCATCAAAGTCAGCTATGATCTCGTTCAGAAGACGCAGGCACTCCAGTCCCTCCTTATTGACATCAGACTCTGTATAAAACTCTTTGAAGTCTGGGATGGAGGCGAACATCACACACACCGATTCGTATGACTGATGGTAAAGATCCTAAAGATGAGAAGAGGAAGAAAAACAGCTGGATGCGTTGTATTGACTGAGTATCAGTGAAGGAAAGGTAAAGACGAATGTCCTGAGGATTCTCGACCTAAAAAGAAGATCTGAGAGCTGAAAGCTAGGCATTGAAGAATGGCACTAAGTCTTCAAATAAACAAAGTGAACTTTAATCATTTTTGAGGGAGACACTGGGTCAGCACAGCAGCTGAGCAGTGCCTGCATTCATCATGAGAAAGAGTGAGACAGACGTAGAAGAAGAAGAGTTAATGAGAGTGGATGTGAAAACATAAAGAAAATGAAGGAAGTAGGAAACGCAGGTCAAATCTTAACTTAAATAAAGAGTTCTGTAACTAAAACTAGAGCTGTACAATATATAATTTCAATATTACCATTGGGATTTGCCCATGTACAGTATTCATATCTCAATGTATATAATATACCGCAACATATGTTTGTCTACACTCAATCACATTACCATTATATCTAAATGAGCATTAATTGATATATTTTACCACATGGCATTAAAAAACTTCCACAATTAGAGCACCTTCTCAGCGCTCTGTCATCTCACTTGCTGTTATCAGGGTCGGGAAGAGTGACGTGAGCCACTTAGAGAGAAGGAGCAGTGAATGTGAGTGAAACATAGGGATTTGGACAATCTGACAGTTTGCTCATTGTTAGTTTCACATAAGGTGTGTCCTTCAACATTTTTAGGGTTAAAAGCAGCAGCTTCTCTCTGATTGTTTTTGAGGCTAATGTTTCTTTCTTCTGATAGCCCATTCATTGTTTGTTTTATTTCACCTTACCACCTTTCATGAGCTGCCATAAAACTTGAAACAGTCATAGCTGCATGTCCAAGTAAACTGTTGCTTATAGTTTGCTTTTCTTCCTTCAGAAATTGCAATTTTTCTCTTTCCAAGGTGGACCGTCTTCAGTGCATCAAAATGCATTGCGCTTGCTCTAGAAATGTCTCTAGAAATTACTTTTCATTGATTCACATCTCTGAAAATGGTTCATTCAAGCCTATAAAAAAGGCAAAATGCAGGAGGTGGACAAACCCTCTGTTTGCCACTGTACATCTGCTCAGCATGTGCGCTCCCACTGTCCCCTTGGCTCAACCCCCCCTCCAGAAAATATTATAGCTCAAAATCAGATATTAAAGATAGGATATCAATATGATTAAGGTGCCCCCTCTTTACTCTGCTTTTCTGCACAGAACCAGGAAAGTACAAGCATACCTTAAAGTTGATTCTGAGTCTGATTCTGATTAAGACACCTTGCAAATGCAATTAGTGTTCATGGAAGTAAAGAAAGACCAAGGCAATTGGGTGAAAGTCTGTTTTCATCATCTCAGGGAGAGTCGGGGAAGTCAGCTGAGAAGAGTCAAGCAGTTGACAAAGATGTTGAGATATCATCTTTTCCCAGCATTGTGCAGCTTTATTCAAAACAGTATTACTCAAACTTTTGTCTGTTCTTAGGGATTTACCTCGTTTTTCCAGTTTCGTCCCAGGAAGTGTTCAGCGACGTGTGCGGGTAAAACATTCTCCAGCAGGACCCGGTTGAGGTTCTCCATGGTTTCTATCTCCTCACACTCCCTTTTGAACTTGTCCCTCCATAGGAAGTCCAACCTACAGTAATATTCATTCTGTTATAGGAGGACACAGAGTAAAGAGACACCTGTGTCATTCACACCCAACACTCTGCTCCAAAGCTTCAGGCCACAGGGGAAACCAGACCAATATCAAGACACATACAAGGTTGAGAAAGTTTTCAACAATGAAAGACTGAAATGTGTCCAATGAATAGAAAGCATATAAGATCTATGAGACAGAAACCAAATGAGACTCAAGGACTTGCTTAGTATTCATAGAAAATGAACAATAATAATAAGGATTTGCTCCCATAGCTCAAGGAAATCATAACCAAGAGGGACTGTTTTGCATGAAAAAGATCGCAAGTCTATTTGTTTTCCACAGTTTCCTTTATAAAGCTTTAGGGAGTCAGCCATTTATCAAGGTTGAATTATCTTAGGAGTGTGTGTTTGGGTATAAAAATGGGGCTCCTGGATTACATATGTGGAAGCCTGGGGCTTCCTGTGTGCTGGTCCTGTATTGAGAGCATGGATGTGGAAGCTGTGTGAAATAGAGCTCATGTGTGTGCTGAGCAGTCTGGATGATATATGCCCTGAATACTTGTCCCCTTGAGACTGAAGCATGGTGCCAATTTAGGAGGCTCCAGCAGTGTGGGCTCACACTGCTCAGATCTGCTCCTATAGTGATGATAGCTGATGGTAGCTCATTGCCTGAGGCTGAAGTAGAGATGATGACGAGTTTGAAACCCTCTATGGATAGTTAGTCTGCAGCTCTTGATGTGTTTGTACATATGTGTCTTCAGTTAGAGCGGTAACACCTCATGAGGAGAGAGGGGAACTCAAGTTCTTCAAGTTGTGAGGAAAATAGGCCAGAGGAATTGGAGCTCATTTCAGATGCTGTTGAGAAACCAGCTTACAAGCCTGTAAATGAGCTTTGCTCCATCGCGCATCTGTTCTTGAGGGATGAATTACTGATGCCTCGCTCTCCTAACCTGTTTTCTCCTCCTGCTGACTAAATTGCGAGAAATGGGCTCATTAGAGTTGATGATGGCCTTTTTTGCAAGGCAAATTTTTAAAACTGCGTGAAATGCTCCCAGGCTCTTTGCCATCACACTGACACCCATTTAGATTCACATCAAAAGCTTTAAGCGACATTTCGCTTCCTGACCTTTCATTGGACTCTTTTTCAGAAAAACTGATGAAGTATTTAATCACTAACAGAAACAGAAACCAGGGAAATACCTCAATTAGTCCAGAACAAGATGTGAATTTTTCCACAGAGTTAAAGACAGCATACCTCTGTTTCCGATTTGAACACACTCCACCCTGACAGTGACCCAGAATAAGAATAACACATGGAGCTTTTTAGACAAAACATGACTGTCCCAAGAGCCTCAGTTTTGAGTGAGAGGCTCTCAGGAGAGTCCTTCTGTCCAGGACAGCTGCTTCAGGGTCAGAGCTGATGGATGATACCCCCAAAAAGATAAAGCACTGACTCTAAATCTGTGTCAACCAGCTTTAGCTCGTATCTGAAGTGTGTGTGTGTGTGTGTGTGTGTGTGTGTGTGTGTGTGTGTGTGTGTGTGTGTGTGTGTGTGTGTGTGTGTGTGTGTGTGTGTGTGTGTGTGTGTGTGTGTGTGTGTGTGTGTGTGTGTGTGTGTGTGAATGTGTTCATGCTAAGAATTATTTTGGCTTGAGAAAACTGTATGTGGGTTCACTTTTCTGAAATGTCTGAGCGACTTAATAGTCAAACTTGTGAACACTGACCTGTCTCGCTAACACCAGCAGGGTGACGAAGAAGATGAAGAGAGACACAGAGCCCATCGTCTTCAGATCCTTCAACACTCCTGGTCTGGAAGGATAAAGAGAAAAAACATGAGCATCGTTCATTCTGTTCAGAGATTTCTGTTAGAAAAAAAAATGAATCTAGTAAAACTAAAACTGACATTTCATTAAGTAAACTAAGGTGCAATAATAATAAATAAAGCACAAAATTGGATAAGGCTCAACTGTCTAATTGTGCCGTCTTTAAATCAATTTAGGTTTTAGAAATACCGTTAAAGGGACCTGTTTTTGTTTTGGTTTGGTTTTCAGAAGTAGCATCAATGTAACTCTCTCCCAGGCAATAGACAATAATGACATTTTCCTCCATCTTCTGTTTTAGCCTTGTAGCTCATTTAGAGACTGTAAAATTATGAACACTTGATTTCACGTCATGATTAGTGTTTTTTTTGCAATACTTCTGCCTTGGAAACCTTTTTCCTGTGGGTAAAGTTTATATACACCCAAGAACATGCAGAAATTTCAGAAATTCCTTTCACTCTATGAAGCAGTTACATTTACTTTATGTATTAGCTCATAGTGAGTGTTGTGAACTGACCTATTTTTCATTTCACTATTATGTTTCAGTTTAACAGTGATTGGTTCGACCACAAGTTCTGAGTAAAGTACAGAAAAGAAAGCCTTGTGTCTTCTTGAAGAGTTTTGGTACTAAAGCTGTATGGCTGCACACAAGAACATGTGCTGCGAGGATCGCCTTGTGTATCGGTGGCTGGTAACGGTGGCCTTCACGAGTACTCAATACCCTGAAATAAGGTCAGTAACAGCCCAATGCCAACATCCAGTGTCAATCCTAGCCCATCCTTATTTAAAATTGATGATATGCCTTGGAAAAAGAGCATAAATCAAAAGTTGGGTGCATGGGGGGTGGGTTTCTTCACAGGTGTTTCTTCTTCAGTCTTGCCCCAGGATTTTTTTGCATAATGGGATTTCACATCAGTGGCACTATAGCTGTCAGTCAGATATGAAAAATGAATTCTGCTTCATTAGACGATGTGCTGTATGTCAGTCTGCATCAGCCTCCTCCACAGGAGTTAGACTTGGGCAGGAGCACATTTCCTACAGTCTTTGGTCAAGAGTCACAGTGATATCACCACTACAGCAGCACATTTCCCTTTGGAAACCAGGGTTCAGTCTCATTAGTCCAACTATTCTGTGCTTTGGGCTCACAGGCTTGCTGCAAAGTGCGAGCACGAGGAGGAGGTTTTACAGCTAACAGGGTTGACCTAAGGAGGGCTGGACGATTGTCTCACCAACACAGATATTAGTGCGTGTGTTTGCGTTTGTGTGAGTGTGTACAGTGAATTTGTCATCTACCTATCCAATGTGTTTGTTTGGTACAGTGCTCTGCTAAATCCATCCAACAGAGAGGCGTGTGTCTGGAGGATAATGATGTTATAGACCACCACAGCGACCAGCATCACCACCATCTTCAGCTCATAGTTGATCCTGAGAAACACTGAGCATGACACCAGGCCCAGGATGCAGCAGTAGATGAAGTACTTTAGACAGAAAGAAAAGGAGAAAAAGGATGTTTTTCAGTTCAATGTGGCTAAAGAAAAGCTCTGAATAAAATTGACAGAAGCTATTTTCAAGCTATTTTCTTTTATGGTAAAATATAATTCATTACAGACATCCAAATATATTTATAGAAAAGAAAGACATTCATTAATCATTGAAAGGAAATTTGGGTGTCTGGCAGATGAAATTATAAAGATCAGATTTAAAAAAAAACAAAAAAAACATTGAAATAATTTTTAAGACAAAATTAGAATAGGGTGACTACTAAATTTATATATGACACATAAATTCACATTGACCAAATAAGTGATGAATTCCTGTCCCGTTGGTAAAGAGTGTTCTGAATGTTAGAGCTAATGTTTTTCAGAAACTGAAAATAAACAGAACACACCTATAAAACTCTCATGTCATATCAGCTCATCATGTAAACTGCTGCTCTGTTTCTCAGCGGGTGCGATGTAACCATTAACGTCATACGTACTGGTAGGTAAAACTTGTTTTCTCCAGAGTCTTCTTCCATATAGTCCAGCAGGGTCTGATTAGTGAGGTTCACAGGTGGAGCATCTGTTTGGACCTCCTCCATGGATCCTCCTGGATCTTCTACAAAGAACTTAAGAACAAAATCCCATAGGTTTAAAGCTAAAGGATTTAAAAAATACTCCTTGTTCAGCTGAACATCCTTTGACTATATTGGTTTTCATCTTCCTGATATGCTTTCACAACTTGTTGAGCATTTGAAAAATCTTGATGAAACAGACATAAGTGATGATGCCAACAGAGCTGACAGGTTCACAGCAGAAACAGAGAGCCACAACACAGCAAAATGTATGTGTGAGTGTTGCTACAGCAACTGAGGGAGGCTAGTGAACAACCAGTTAGATAAAGTGGAGATTAATTACCAATTTAGGCAGTAAGATTACCTCTAACTTGTTGAATTTCTGTTGGTTTTTTCATACATTCTGAAATGAATGATAACTCAATCCCAAAGCCCTGACAAAAGTTTCAAAGGGTCTGAAAATAGTTTGGTATTTCAAAGTAGAGTGTGGTACTCTGAAGTTTGATAAAAACTAATTAGGTGAGATGAAAGGAAGATGAATGGATTTTGACTTTATTTCATTTTTTTTCTTTTGTTGTTTTCATTTTAACTGGGTTCAGATAGGAAGCAAAAAATCAAAGCTTTCAATCAATGTGTATAAGGACACTCATTTGAAAACTTCTTCAAAAAAGGGACACCCAAGAGTTATTTTTAACTATCGTAGCCCTCACACTTTACTTCACTTGAGATAGGAGCAGACCTTTAATTAAAGGCCACTGAGTACTTAAAAAAGACCTAATACAAAGCTGTCTGACCTCTGCTTTATTCAGCTATGTGCATACTTCTCCTTTAATCAGAAAATGGACTGGTGATCAGTTTACATGGTTTCCATTTTTTTGTTTTGACTGGTGACACTAACCACATGAGCTTCGCAAACACATAGCACTCCGTCACATTTGATTAGATGATCAACAACCACGAACAGTCTGTTTTTCAAACATGATACAAGTTAATGTGCATGATTCCCTTTTTAAAAAGTCTAACAAGGCAGCCTCTGTAAAACATGAACTACTTCTATTTGGCTTAATTTACCAATGAGCACTGAAGAAAAGCTTCAAGTAGCCTTATGAAATGTGTCTAAAACTTCAGAATCATGTGTTGCTGTATTCCCAATTTATTGACAACATGTCCTCATGAACTGGGTGCTGATGCCAGTTTTCATTAATTAGCAGAAGTTAACGCATGTCCACTTCCCATATGAGACTGAAGGACCATGTGCACACAGAAACACACCAGATTGAAGGCACAAATAAACAGATAGTACAGATTCCCAAAATGAAATATGAAATATGGTAGAAAACCATCTGGGATTGGGTTGCAAGAAGTCAGCAATGAACTAACTGGTTTGAACAAATTGCAACGAGCAAACTCAGGAAATCAGAAGAAATTAGAATATAAAATGAATAAATAAATTTATAAAGTGGAGGAGATATTCTGTTTGAGAGAGAGAAAAACACAAGATGAAACAAAATTAAATACATGAGCTGAAATCTCTAGTTCTTTTTAGAATGATGGTGATTAGGAAGTTTACAATTCAAAACACCTTATGCAGTGCAATGATGGGACAGGAGATGAGGTATTGTTAGCAAATGCTCTGTGTGAAAGAAAAGTGCATTTAAAATCCTACATATGTGCTTTTTTTAAACACAGTTTTCTATTATCTATCCAATCTATATATCTATTCATCTAACTAAAAGAACAGTGAAAGTCAGAGTCTCTGAAGGCAGGGTGAATGGATTCAAGTAGAAATTTTACCCCGAGATCTGTCAGTGAAAGAGGTTCATTGTTGAGAGGTTATTAAAATCAGAAGCACAACAGTCATGGTAACAAAAAAACAAGATTAGTGGAGGATGAATGATGTGAATGAAAGACAACAGAAAGGCTGAAACAACAGTTAGTTCTGTATTCTGAGAGTAATAAATAGAAACTGAGCACTGTCAACACAAAGAGATAGCTCAAAGGTAGTGATCAAACAAGTTACACACAGAACTTTCCGAAAACATTTAGTGTTCACTTTCTGTTATTTTCATCAGATCATGAATTTTAAAATTATTGTTGGTCTTTTTCTCCTACTGTTTATGTACAGTTGTGCTCATAAGTTACATACCTTAGCCATTTATTAACATTAACTGTGATAAGTCTTTTTAAATCATAATGACAACAGAAACGTCCTAAATGACCCTGAGAAAAGGCCTACAAATCATAAATACTGCCAGGGTATGTAAACTTATGAGCACAACTGTATCTTTGGCTACGCTTTCATTGCTATGACAAACTAAATCTAATCATCTAATAATACAATATTGAATATCACCATGTTTATCTCTACTGTGCTCCTGCAGTGAGTCACCCTGTCTTCAACTTGTTTCAAACCAGTGTGGTATTTCCAACATCTTCACCCGTGAGCACTCCTTACCATATTAAAGACAGCCATCACCAGTATGAGGGCCGTGGTTGTCATTGTAAAAACCAACCGCAGCCAGGGGTTATTGGTCACGATGATGCGGGAGGAAGTTGGGAACCAGGTGAGAGAGCAGAATGAGCCCTTTCCTCCCTGCTGAGGATGGAAATAAACAGTATTTAAGCAGAAACTGGTGCATTTAAGGCTCAGAATACATCTTATAACATTTCAGGAGATCAGAAGTAAAAAGTCAAACACCCATGACCATTTCTTACATATATGCGTGAAGTATTTTAGTGCTTTTTCATAAACCTGATCACAAATAAACTTATCCCTGACAAATTGAATGAAAATTTTAAAAAGCAAAAATTATGATGTAACATAGTGGGCTGGCTGTCAGTCAGCTTTGCTTTGAAAACAAATAAAAACCAGAAAAGCAATTGATCAGAGTCATTGACTGTAAAATCAATGGACGTAATGACGTTTGGCTCTAACTGAAGCTTCCAGCAGATGCCCTTCCCCCTGGTGTCTGGCTGCAGTATAGGTCATAAGCCCCGCCTCCCCATGCATTCAGTATATGAGCCAGGAAAACTTTAAAAAATTACGACACCTGGTAGAAATGTTCCACTCATCCTTAAGCTAAGGTGGTATGACGATGTAATTTGGCTGCATTGTGTTGGCTTATATATATGAGACTATTCTCACGTAAATAATTTATAAAACAACATCAAATATCCACAGAATACAAAGAACACAACCAAAAAATTGCCCTAAAACAACCTCAGAATGAGTAACTTTAACCTTTTCCTCCGTTTGATGGTGATTTTACAGTCAACAGCCAAACTTTAAGGCTCAGTAATCTATAAAAGGTCAATATTTCATCTTGTGATAGTTGTACGCACTACAAAATGCCCAGAGGCTGTCCAGTCAGCTTCTTACTATTGAAGTGGTGCTTTTACACGCTCATACCACACCATGTGGAGAGATTTGCAGGAAAGGACATTGTGTTATCAGACAGTTCAGAGTGGTTCATGTTGTGTAAGAAACTCATCTGCTTGAGTATCATCAGATATTTTACTGGGATTCAGAATGGACTGTCACGGTCTCTCATGAATGATTACATACTTCCGTGTTATGTGACTCATTTCATTTTTACTTAGAATTAGTTCATTATGATGAGAAAGTGCTTAAATTTCACACAGGAAACTCTGCTGTCATCAGTCCATAGGAGACTAAGAATTTGTTTTTTTCTGTATCCATGTAATCTTTGAGAGTTATGTCAAGTGTGCAAACAGGGGTAAGCTTGTGTAGAAGTGTGTTTTCATGTGTTAAATATGAATCTGACCAAACCTACCAGAATGTGACCTGCGAAGCACAGGAGCAGGATTAAAGCCAACAGCAGGAAGGCCAGGCCAAAGGAGATCCCCAGCACAGCAGTTCTGCAACACACACACACACACACACACACACACACACACACACACACACACACACACATTACTCCTATCCCAATGCCATCCAGGCCAATAAATGTAATGAATGTAATGAATGTTCTAATGTATTTTCCCTCAGAGCTGCAGACCATTTACATTAAGTAAGCACAAATGTGGATGGCTCTGCCACACAGCGAAGGCACTTGGTAATCAGTTATGTTCATGTTTCACTTTCTTTAAGAAGGAACACAGTTTCCTGATTTAAAAAAACCACTCCATCATCAATCACGTCTAAATGTGACATCAGCACGGCAAACCGAGCAAAGACAAAAGGAGTGAGAGACAAAGGTGAATTAGACAATCGATAACTACTCATGAGCTAAATTACACCCTTGGCTCCCAAAGGCAGTAAATTAGCATGACTGTGGATTTGTCTCCTTGTCACTAAAGAGGTGATGCACTTCGATTCACAGATCTCCCTCCCAGACATGGTGCCTTTTTTTCCCATTGCGATCTGCTCTTAAGCCCCCTCCCTCCTGCCCCCCTCCCTCTTTCATTTCAGCGTGGCCCTGCTGACGAGCCAGCTGGCGTCTAATGGCTTTTTCACATCAACTCTCTGCCCACAGCTGGAGTGTGCTGATGCGACAGGGGAAAGTGCAGTGTAAATCCTAAGATGGACTGCAGACTTACTTGGGCAAGACGAGAACCTGCACGATGAAAATACAGCAGAATATGAGACAGGCACAGGTCACGTAGTATTTGAAGGCTGGTAAAGTTGTCGATCTGTACTGTTAAGAAGAAGGAGCAGAATTACTGAGAAGATATTTAAAAAAACAACTGTAAAACATGCTTGACTTGTATCTGTAAGCAGTGACTGAACTACACAGTGTATGGAACAGTTTCACAAAGGCTTCTGCTGCTTCTTGACCGACTTTTGTTCTTCCAAACAAAACCTTTCTATTGATTTGTTGCCCTCATATATACCACTGGCTTGTGTTGTATTCACGTTCCTACCTCTTTCTCCAGAGCTTTGTTGTGAAAGAACAATGAGATCCTCTGGATGTCCTCAGACTTAAGCCACTGCCTGGAGACACACACGGGAAAAAAATTCACAGTCATTGGAAATTCAAGAGGTGGGCTTTGAGCCGCCTCACTAACAGCTACAGGGTGCCAGACCTGTCACTCAGCGGGGCTGAGCTGTGCCTTTAATTGGGCAAACTTGTAATCTTTCTTCTGAACAGCAGGGCCTCGAAAAAAAATCACCACCTGTACAGTACTTGCTGTTAAAGACATTAGCTGAGACCAAAAAGATTTTAGTCCCAGGCTGTAAACGAATTTATTTATGTCACAAAATCTGCTTTTCGGTAGAAAATATCTATGTGGTTTCTGGTATCAAGTGAACACTCAGAGAACTGCAAGTTTTGGCACTTTTCTTGGTTGTCCTGACACTATGAACTGGAGATAAGTTGCTTCATAGATACTTTTTGATTTATACATCTCAACCCTGGGCTAGCAGCTACTCTTTTGCAGCAAAGTTGCAACATGTGAATGAGATGCCAACTTTTCTAAAGTCGGGAGCGAAGACATGTGCAGTGACTCTAGGAATTTTTGAAACCTCATGTTGCATCTAAAGTTGAAAGTGTCATAAATTTTAGTCACAAGTGTCTTGATCTCAAGCAAAAGAGTTAAAAAGTGACACAAAGAGAACATGAATGGTAGATGTCCCTACTTTTGTGAGTTGATGCCATCGATCGTACGAATCATTCTCTCATTAAGTTCCTCCTCAAACCTCCTTCGTTGAGATTTGGACCTGGGTTATAAGAGACGGAGGACAGGTTTAATGTGACAACGTGTCAGAATTAGAAGGTGACGTTTCTTCTGGCTCACCTTTCTCTTCTCTGAAAGTGGTACTGCCCCATAGGAACATCCTGAAACAGGAGTTAAACGATCAGTGCGTGAAGTCCACATCTGTGTGGGTAAAGACTGAGAACAAAACACTCACAGTTGTGTTGATCTTGCCATTGTCAGTGGTCATACTGTCTCTGTGGTGGAGGTTGGCAAAGGGCTTGGCTGCTCCCCAGGACTCCAGGTATCGTGTCATTCTCACAGACGCCCTCATCTTACCGCCGTCCAGGGAGGGACGAGAGCGCACCCCCAGCAGAGGGCTGTGCCTCTCAGTCTGAGGAGACGGGAAAGATTGAAGGGAAAACAGGTGATCATTGATATTCCTGTGTGAGTGAAACGAGATCAATCCAGCAGAGTGAGAATGTGTCTCACATTGATCACAGGTAAGAATAATATGATATATTCACTAAGCGGTGTCAATGTGCGGCATCAAAATGACTTCACTTCTGTTTCCTCTGCTGCTCAGCTCAAACTTAGCCAGTCACATCTCTTGGTCTGGACTTGGCGCTAACCAACAACCGAACTTATTTCGAGTGCAACACGCCTGATTTAGACGGATGAACAAAGCAGAGAGTATTCCTGCTTTGCAAAATAAATATGTAGTTCATAGATATGTTAACTTATACACTGCAGAAACTGAAATCTAAGTAAATGTTAATGTCTTATTCCAAGTATCAAGATCTTAAAAGACTCAACATGAGCCACATTCATTGACATGCCCCTGTAAATGCCTTTATTCAAGATATCATGAGACAAAAAAGTTGTTTTTATTGCAGAAAAAGCAATAAAAATTGGGTAGGAGAACTGTTGAGTCCCCAGTGCCCTGTTTCATAAGAAGGAAAAGAGTACAAGAGGAAGGAGGAGGGGGGGAAAGGCAAATACCAGACTGGGCCCCTAGGGGTGGGGGCACAGTTTGGGATTCAGAATGATTTTTGTGGAGTCGTGTATTCGTTGTACTTTTTTTCCTTTTTTTTCTAATGTTGTTATTTTGAACTTCTGGAGGTGCAAAACCTCCTCATTTTTCCAGTCCCCACCCCAATAGTGCCGTTCGAGGTCGGTGAGATTTGTCCTATTCACCATCTTTTACTTATTTACTTATTTTTGATTTAGTGAATTTTGTTTTTTGTTGCAGAAACTTTTAGGCATGAATATCAGGAAGGTCTGTAACTTCAGTTGTGGTTATAAATAACTGTAACCACTTTCACAGAACTAAACATCATACAGCTCAGAGCCAACAGCCTCCTTAAAACCTGAGAGCACCTGCAGGACGGAGAGAACACAGTGTTTCTACCTGACACACGCTGTAAGTGAAGAGAAGAGATTACTCTTTGATTAATTCAACAGGTCCAGACAAAACAACTGTCTGTCTCATACTTTTCCGGTCAACGATTACTCTCTCTTATCTTAATCCACTTTCATCAATTATCCCTTCAACAAACAAGCTGCTATCACTTTTTTCTCTTTGACTGTTATTTCTCTGCTCATATCACATTGAGCAGGCTGACTAGTCTGACATTGCAGACCTACACTTCCTCCTTCCTTCAAGTTACACCCGGGTGTAAAAAACAATCAACAGCAACACAGACGTGTGGTCTTTGCCGACAAAACAAGGTTTCAGCAGGAAATCTACAAAGTGTGAAAACTTGAGCAAGGGAGATGTATTTGCAATTACACCAAAATGAAAAATAAAGTCTCTCTTTTCAAAGACAGACATCTATCTCTGGAAGATGTTTTGTCTTTTTGAACATCAGGGTGCATTTTGACGTATCTTGTCAATGATCGGAAAAATGTATATGGATGCACTGAGGACAAAGAGATAACATGCAGTGGGACTTCGAGATCACAACACTCACGGTTTCAAGCACATTATGCATCACTTGTTCAGAAAAAGATGCTCAGACTCATAGAGTTTGCAGTAAAAAGGACTTGTTTCTTTGGGAACAGTGGTCAATAGACAGCTCCTGACATCTGCTCTGAGCCTGATAACACTACAGGCTGCTTTAAACACTCATGGAGAATGAAGCTGTTCTCTTTTTATCCCCGCTGAGTGCTTTTCTCTGACAAACACGACACCATCTCACTGCTGATAAAAACACTGCTGTGCATTTAGTCACACAGAGGAAAGTTTTGTCTTTTCCAACACTGTACAAAAACTGATAGCTGTGTTCGACAGATGATTTTTCCTCTTCCATTCCCCTGGTGATTTATTTCAATTGCTGATAGAGGCAGGTGCTGTGAGTCACCAAACACGATACGTAAGCCTGCGAGAACTGAAATAGACCAGTGTCCGTAATGTCGGTGTTCATTTCCTGCGGCTGTACTGAACAGCGCTGACAGTGACAATCAATGTCAATGACAGCGGAGATGACACCTCCTGAGACCCACGCTTCATTCGGCCTCCATCCATTCATGCCTCCTTTAAAAAGCCACGTAGCACACGCAGCCTCTTTCTAATACCTGATGAAGTACTGAAAAGGTATCTGTGACACAAACACCCCGAGGATACACAGTGAGGTCAGACCTGCAGAGAATTTCTATCTGGTCATTAGGTCATGTCAAAAAAAAAAAAGAAAAGAAAAGACACAGTACCACAAATACACAGTAGGCATTTTATTAGCGCCACCCTGCTAGTTCCAGGTGGGACCCTCTTTTCCTTCAGAACTGCTCGGCTCACTTTATTGCAAAAAGACTGCATTTTGAAGACAGCTAGAGTAACAATTACTCTGATAAATTTGTGAAAGTAAACTCAATAAACTTTGACTCCTGACAGGTGACCAACACAACACTAAACTTGACATATTCAAACCTTTATCAGGGAAACTAGGGGGATATGGCAAAAAAAGTAACAATACATGTTTCAATATCTGAGCTTAATTATTATCGTGATTTCTTATATTGTTTTAAACTGTCAGTTTTTAAGCATCTATACTGAAAGCTAATGATACTAGAGATAAGTTCAATATTTTATGAACATACAAAGCAAAATAATTTGCAGGTAAGCAAGACCCAATATAATCAATCTGCTTCCTTAAGAATAATGAAGACTCCTTAAAACGTAAACATTATCAAAAAGACAAATTATGACATCTATTTCTCTGCCCTCACCCTCGCTATCAGCTCCACATTTGGTTATTCTGTTTTGTGGCAACTTACAAACAGAAGTGAGGCAGGGAAAAATCGACTCTGATTGGCTGTTATCACACTCATTTTCACCACGCTTGATCGATTCAATACACATCTGATCACTGTAATTGATCTGAAATTCATCATGACCACTCATCATGATCATATATTTGCCCAGCTTTAAGGGACACAGTTTTTAAGTGCCAAGAACTTTTAGTAATAAGTTATTTGATCTCTTCAAGATGAGTAATCCTCCCTCTGTCAAGCTCCTTCCTGAGGAAATCAGAGGAAATGTAAGGAGGAGCAGATTTTGAGAAGTCAACCCTGAAAAGTCACAGTGACTTTTTGGCTCACTGATGTGATTTTTGAAAATGCAAAGAGATTCACATAGGGAGCATGAAGAAAGAAAGCAGCAAGTGAAATAAAATTGTGATCAGGAAAAAGCGCTTCAATGCAGGTATCTATCACTACCTACGGTATGAACGCAAGCAACAAATGTAACACCAGGAAACATTTAGTTGAGTGAGGAGGAGGCAGATCTCTTCAAATCCTAAAACCAGTCTTGTATGACCTGGTTTAAGGAGAAGAGCTGCAAGAAGTTTTCCGGCAATAAAATAAAAGGCACCTCAAGCAGCAACAAGGATTAAAAAAATGGAGCTCTACTCATAAAAGGTTGGCTTTATACATTCATTTTAATAAGATACCTGTTTTTCTTCATTCCCCGTACCTTACTTTCCTAAACCTGGTATCACTGAAACTGTCTCCCTGTCTATTGTGCTTTTGGCAGAATGACAAGGTGGCGTGGGATCTTTTATGTTAACCTGACCTTCAAATCGAAAACTTTCTAAAGCAGTGGTGCTGAAAATAGACCCTTACATTTCTGAATTTAGGCTGATTATGTCATCATGACCCAACGCCTGCCAATAAGCAGCCAGAGCTTCTGCAAACCAACAACTTCTGAGTGAGTGTGTATTCAAACAGGAGCACAAATGATGACTTATTGTGAATGTTGCTGATGTCTAAACAATCAATTTCCATTGACTAAAAATATCTGCAGCTTTATGACAACTTGTTTATCCTCTTGAACACTGGCCTCTTTTTGGCCCTCTGCTCGAAAAATGACATACTCAAATTTAGCAGAATTCATCTTTGCATCTACAAGGTCTATTTCACTCATTCTGGTGTCATAACAAAGGAAACACCAGTGAAATTTTGTCAGAGGTGTCAGTATCGGCATTTATGTCACTGGCCCACAGCAATAACTCAAGTATCACTAAAATAAAAACAGAAATTCTGGTTGAAGTATGAGTGATGAGTCATGTGGCTACACTTACATGTGATAAGTGCTTTGCTTCATGCATTTTGTCATAGAGTGACTTCAAAGTCGCCCAATTTGCAGAACTAAGAGTTTAAACCCTGAGGTGTTTTTTTTTTTTAATTTCAGTTTCCATAGCGTCATCCTCTGTGTGTTAACTTTCAGCATTCTGACTTTTTGTTTTTTTAGTGCCAGTATCAATGCTCTCTCACAGCAGCTCTTTGGAGGTTGTAAGAGCCATTGCTTAATAATTTAAGTTAATCTTAAACATAAGTCTGAATTCATTGCTTAATTCACTGTAATAATTTTGCCATCATATATTTTATAAGTCATCCTGTAATTGTTGGGGTAATAATCTTTTGGAAGGAAAAACTCTACGTTGATTAGGCTCCTCCCTCTCTATGCCACCCCTTATATTTGTGTGTGATGCCTTTATATGAATGAGAGACAGAACTGTGGCAGGCATGAGAGCAGATAGTTTTTCTACTGTATGACGTGCATCTGTTATTCAAACCTCTTCAATAAAAGTTCAGTTAAGAAACATTCCTCGTCATTCGCTTTGGAATCAAGTTGCCATGCCGGCAGTTCTTTGTGGCTTTGACACCCAAGGGAAACACTGCTACACAGAGGTCTTGTAGCAAAGCTTAGAAAAAAGGAAACAAAATCATCTCAATGCAGAGAGAGTAAAGTTGTCAGTGGGTGATTATCATCGTAACATGCCTTTTAGATTTCCCAATTCTTGAAAAAAGAAGTTGAGATTTTCCATCAAAAGTCATATTGATTGTATTGAGTAGATGCTATGCTGATAGAAATGGGTACTGGTCAAGCTTCCACACTTTTTGTAACTTAACTGCAAGTGTTCGATGTACATGCATGCAAAATAATATGTCCACCCTGTCTGGGACATTCTCAAAGTAGAGTAAACACAATGTAATTACGTAGGTTAGCTGACAGGGCAGACATTTTTGTTTTCATGTTATCATCTTCATGTTAATGTTATCATTTAATGTGCACATGGTGGACCTTCACTTGGCAACATGATTCAATTAACAAGCTGACTGTGTCCTGTCTAACAAATACATTTTGACTCTTACATGTAACGTTTATGGCTTCTTTTGTTGCAAGCTGTGACGTTTGAGAAAACTCTGGTTACTTGCTTTAACATGACACAATGACACCAGAGTTTTCCAAAATCTTCACTTTGGCCAGAGTTTTAAAAAAAAAAAATCATTTGAAGTTTCTTAAAACTGCAGTTTGGTGTGGATGACTGGCCTAAACAAAAAAAAATAAACGCCTTTTCCCTGCTACCTGGCTACATGTGGACATGGCCTGAGCAGGAAGAGCAGTAAGAGCAGGGTTGAGCTACTGCTTGGAGATACTCAAGTTGGTGGAATTCACTTGACGAGCTTCTAATAATGGAAGTTAGTTAATTTATGTTCATGGGCAATTAAATAAGAAGCTCAGCTTGGGAGCAGTGTGGTCATAGTGCTGAGTGAACCAGAAAAACAGTCTCATGTTACAAATACAAAGTCTCTGTGGGCGCCAGGATGAATATCCACCAAAATCTCATTAAACATGTTACAGAGACATAGTTTGTCAGACTGGCTTCAAGTGTTGGACCTTTACTGCTTAGTAGTCTAAGACGCTAAGAGACAAAGGGGCTCATTACATGCTTGCTATTGAGTTCCAGGAAACCTTTTATTGAGGGATCCGCATGTCACATATGAATGAAAAAAAAATCAATTAACTGAACAGTCTCTGACCTTGGGGTTGATAACCAGGTAGGTGACGACTCCATGTTCTTTCAGATAGGAGTCTCGGCTCTGCCCGTGTCCAGGCTCCACTTTATAAGAGCCCTTCAAATGCTCCAACGTCACAGAGGAGATGTGGACCCTCCTGGAGATGAGGCAGGGGAGGGTAAGAGGGCGGATGATGGGAGGTTAAGAGGTAGCAACAGTGTGCCATCAACAGCATCAGACAAATTACTTCCTTTCCAGCTTTATTACTGCCGCACCCGACCACTTTCAATTTTCAGCTTTGTTTGTTGCACTTGCAGAGTGGATGGGGATGGGGGTATTTTTTTTTTTTTTCTGTGCGCATATTTTCCAGATACCTTTCAGCAGGCAAGATGAAGCAAACCATTAGCAGCCCAGTGAGAAAACATGCTGCCACTTTGGGTGCTGATTTTCAGTGTGAAATACACAAAAGCACCCGGAATCAATTTCCCCATGCTCATTACAGAGAGACAGGACTAATGGACACTTAACAAGTGTGGAGATGATTGGTCAAATAGGACGGCTGTAATTATCTAAAATGTTTCTGATGGGGTAGAATAAGAGAACTGGACGTTAGATGTCAGTCTGTGCTTCCTGATTAATAAAAGTATGTAAAGTGGAGAAGGTGCACTTGTTACTTGTGTTTGCAGTGTTCATTGAGTTTGTTTCCCCCACTCAGAATAGTTTGTAGCAACTGATCTACAGTGATCTCTGCCTAATACTGATTATAAGACAATTACACCACCGAGAAATGAAAAAATTAAAACCAGCAAAACATCTTGATCCTCAGTAAACATCTTTGAGGTATTGCTTACCCTGGAACACCTCCTGCCTCCATATGGTTGGCCAGTGTGACATCATGTGACCACACATCATACTGCCACTTCCTGAGCCCGATCACCCCACAGAGGACATTCCCAGAATGAACTCCGACTCGCATGTTGATATCAACTCCAGTGGCATCTCGGACCTTCCTGTTTGGGAGCAAAGCGCAGAGGATGGGTGTTTAAAGGTTCAGTTCAATGTTTTTTGGAGAAAGGACCTTTTATACTTGACTCGTGACCAGTGTGCCATAAAGACGATAAAAAAGAGCTGTAAGATCTTTCAACATTTTCCAGGCAACAAAAGTATGTTCAGTAATGTGTTGATAAACTGAGTCTTGAAAGTAAAAGATGTTTCCTATTTGGAGTGGGTCTGTCACGACTAACTCTGTCAGTGGTCAGGATTACATCTTCTTACTTGTGCCAAAATGATTCAGTGTTTTTTTAGGAATTTTTTTCATATCAGGTTAGAAAATCCTCCCAGGCTGCATCAAAATACAGACAGTGGTGCACCATGTTGGAGATAAGAGGTGGTGACTGGTCCCTTTAATCAAAAAGTCTCCAAAGGTAAATGGCATCAAGCAAACGTACTGAGCCTGTGCACTTCCAGCCATTAGCCATGAAAAGGGATTGATGTACCAATAGTAGAAAAAATCAATAAGCAGTATGTACGAGCCAGGTTAGTGCCCTAACAGAGCATCACATTTAATGGTTGTAGACCCCACTATTACAGGCGCTAACAGCAGGGTTGCCACATGTTAGGCTGTTTGAAGGATGGCAGATATTGTGCTTGTGAGTAACTGTCTAAGACAAAATATGCAAAGACAACAGATATTCAGGGATTGAACAAATCCTTTTGGAAAAGTATGACAATGTGTAGCTTTAAAGCACACTTCGATTTAGGTCAACATTTTTTACAGATAACAGATGAAATAAGGGAGGAAATCAAAGTATCAAACCAGTAAGGCTTGCTGCCTTCAGTTTTGCAAGGTTTGCTTTGCCATTCCCTTTGCTATGCATCTGGGTTCTTTCAAGGTGTGTAGTGAAATGTTGGAGTTCATGAAACAACGACTTTTACGGGTTTTTTTATCCAGACACCGGGGCATTGCTATGGTGCTTGCTCCTCAAAGCAGCTTTTATGTTGCTTACTTTATTTTGGAGGTCTTAAACTGTCCACTCTGAAACACCACACACATCTACTCTCTTTAAGTTCTCTACCCAAACGTGCCCCTTTTGAAGTGAGCATCTGAAGCATTGTGTTTCTATGTGGGAGAGACTTGATAGCCATATGACAGACTTCCTGTAAAAGTTGACTTTTTAATTTTTAGGAAAATCCTGCAGACCCTACCTTTAACTGGCCAGTTCTGCAGTTGTGCATGTAGCCAAACGGGTCGTTTCATAACGATACATTGAGACAAATGGTTCCATTTGTGTAAAGACTGGACGTACATGCAGGCCCTGATCCGTAAAACTAATGTGTCTGATCATGGATGAGACAAAGAGCAGAAAGGGGAACTGGCAAAGAATATTTGTTTGAATTTCTGTTTGTGCAGTTGGGAGGCTTATCATATTGAACTCACGTTGTGTTTACTCCGGAGCTCAAACAGAGCTGTAATCAACCCTGGCATTCCTTCTGGTTTATCTGTTTGACAGGCATGTGTTTGTTTGTGAGAGAGTGTGTGAGTGAGTGTGTGTGTGAGAGAGAGAGAGAGAGGGGGGAAAGAGAAGAGATCTGGAGTTTTACTTGATGGCCTCACACATATCCAAGCCCATCTTCACACAGTTCCTGGCGTGGTGAGGCAGTGACTCGGGCAGACCAGAGACACAGTAGTAACAATCCCCAAGAATCTTGATCCTCATGCACTCGTTCTCCTTAAAAAAGAAGGAAAAATAGGGATTAAGGTGACTTGACAAAAACTAAACAGTGATTATACTTAATTATCTGTCTGATGTGATTAATATTCTCAGCCAGGGTTTACTTTCTCTTTTATAAATTTCTAATGCTCTCTCTAACCTCAGCACCAACCTCTCTCTCTCTCACACACACTCTCACATCCATCACATCCAAATTCATGCACCCACACACATAACCCATTAGCTCTTATTCCACATGTGGGATGTGTTACAGCTCATCGTTGCTCCAGGTTTATATAACGGCTGCTTCGTCAGGCAGGAGGACAGACTGCTGGCTACAAAGCAGAGAGGAGCCTGACTCAACTGTTTGGGCCCGAAAGCAAAGGGCCCAAGAGACACAGAGATACACTCTGACCAGCCCACACTGCAGCACCTGCAGCCCTGAAGCCAGCGCGGCTCACGCAGAGCTCTGAGGGGCAACAATAACGAGGCCGTCACTGGCCGCAGGACAGAGAAGACATTTATTTCAAGGCCACGCTACGAATGATTGACAGCACAAGACAGAATCTGTTCTCTACACTTGGTCATTGTAACTCATGTAAAGAGAGCTCTAACTGAAGCAACATGAGTAAAGTAGCAAGAAGGGGACCATCATTTAAAGTGATGCTGTTGAAAACTGAGAAATCTATAATGGATAATCTTTAAATCTACCCAAAGCAGAAATATCTGAGAACCCCCCCCCACCACCACCACCACAAATCTGCACCTAAATCAGTCAAATAATTCACATGATGAGATGAAATCAGATGAGAAAAGTAACACAAGAAAGGTGAAAGAATTTTTGAGAATTAAATATAAAAACATTGAAACAAATATCAGCTGGATGAAATCAAAACTAACCAGAAGATCCAGGACTTTGCCTTTATTCCTTCTGATTTTGGACAAAAAGATGGATCTCACCAGTGCATTTCATAGGGAACAGTTTCACTGTTTTCTTTTAACAATTTTTGTTTGTGAAATGATATAATACTATCCATGAACTTGCTTTGTTCACCTTTGCAATCTGGTCGAACTTGCCGAAGAGTTCGTTCAGCATATGCACCAGTTCACCTGGAGAGCAGTCACTGGCCAGCCTGGTGAAGCCGACAATGTCAGCATACAGAATGCTGCAGAAAAAAAGAAAAACATATCAAAGAAATGAGTGATGCAACCATAAAGTCAAAGCATGCTCGGTTTTTGTTTGTATCATGTAAAGAGACAGAAAAGGGGCATTAACAAATAAAACAAACCCTTTTGAAAAGCCCCAAATCCCAGACTACAGATAATGAACTGTTACCTTATAATATGTTTCTCTCATTTAAAGGAGCAGTTTGACATGTTTCACAGATGTTGATATGTTTTACATTGTTGTTGTTCAAAACCAAGGCCTCACATCTTCCAGCATTATCTATTTCCCTAGACTGTTTTCATGCTTAAGGTTGGAAAGTGAGATGTAAGCACACCTAGACTGACCCTGACAGTTGTGTCAAATCTATTTGATTACTTTTCAATGATAAAAAAAATCTTAAGAGTTTCCAGAATATCGTTCTTATTTGTCAGCCTTCCTCCTCAAACATTTCATTTAAAGTTGTTTCTGTGAGTTGCAGGGATCCATCTGTTTCTTCGGCTTTTGGTAGTCTGTATAAAGATGGCTACAACTGCTTTTCAAACCTGTGGTGGGTCAATGGAGTGAAGCCTACTCTTTATGTCCACTTGAACTGGTTTAGAATCACTTTATATCAATTTAAATGTATCCATTGCCATATTTGGCATAATTTCTAATATGACTTTTTTTCAAGGCTGTCCTTATAATTAAACTTTAAAAACACTTCAGTCTCTTTACTGGTTTTTTTGTTGTTGCATAAATTCATGTGTACAATGCTTTTTAAATGTTTGAATAGTGGCCAAATATATGTCTTTATTTTTTGTATTTTAAGAGTGGTGTATTCAGAAGTCTTATCCATCGATGATCCTTGTGTAATCAATCGCACAACAGCTCTTTCCCCCATTTTTCTTTTTATAATTTTCAGACTCTGTGACTTCTGCTTTCTATGACTTTACATGTACACCCCTAAAACTGTCTTGTCTTTAAACTTTTTATTTTTACTGTGCCCTTTATCCTCTTTTGCAGAGCGAAAGATGTCACATCTATGTTCTGACAAATCGCACCCTTTGTGATTGATCATGTGAAAGTGTGTTAGCTTTTAAAAGATGAGGGGCAGATAAATATGCAGAAACACAGATATGTTGGTACCTACTCTAATTAGCTGTACACAGTGACAGTATTCTCTTGTGGAGCAGAACAGGAAGAAACTCTTACGGTAAGTTTAGCTTTGCCTTATTTCTCTTGATCTCGGGGATATAGAGGAGGCTGTTATCTACAACGTGTGACATAGGCTCTTCTTCATTTGGCAAAGGGACCTCAAGGCGCAACGGAAGTGGATTAGCTCGAAATTAGATTTAGCCATGACAATGAAAAGTGTCAAGAAGAGATGAAACAAAAGTAGCTGACAGAAGGTCACAGGAGCATGAAGTATAGAAGCTTTCCAAATGTGGGAGTAAGTAGAGAGAAGGAGAACAAATGAAGATGAGAGGGGGAGGATGAAAGGGTACAGGGAATTCAAGCCCTGAGATAAGAGCAGAAAATAATAACCTCAGAGATGTGGAGGCACAGATATAGAAGGAACCTGACCTGACGTTAGTGTGCCGTTGCACATAGAGGTTGTGGAAATTGTTGGTGCTTTCAGTTCGACCAAAGTTGGGTCCCTGCAGCCGCTGGATGATCTCGGCTTTCATCACCCGGGCTATGTGGGCGGGCAGTAAGGATAACAGCAAACGTTCCTGCAGACAAGACGTGGGTGAGGATACGGGAAGATGTAAAACAGCCCGGCAAGTCAGTGAAGGATAGGAATAAATATATATACAATCTATCTCGTACTCTAAAATTGTTTTTGAATGTTTTCCAAATTTGGCATTGGACATTATTTTTAGTTTTTGATGTGAGAAAAGGAAGTAGAGCAGAAACAGGGAATAACACAAAACAAAGATTAACCAGCATTTGAAAGCCTGGTCCGTTTTTCTAAGATTTAAGAACGTCTGTTCTTTTTTCTTTACCGACTAGAAAAGCATTCATTTTTGCAGCAAAGTATAACAAGCTGTGAAATAAATACATTTCAATAAATATTTTCGGTATTTCTTCTCCCTCATGACTCAAGCTCTGCAGTAGAGTCCACTGAAGGCTGTATCAAAAAGCTCCCGATTGAGCAGAACATGAAATGTGCATGAGTTAAACAGAACGGAACAGGATTGAAAAACCCAACAGAGAGTAACGTGTTGTTTTTGTTTATACACATGAAAGCTGCCGGTGATCAATCACCTGTTGCTGTTGTTGTGTCGCCATGCGAGCTGTGGGTTTTTTTACTTTGATCAGGCATCATGTTGTTTGAGGTTGATTTGAGTGTGTGTGTGTTTGTGTGTGGGTGTGTGTGCATAAGAGTGCATATTAGAGAAAGTGAACAGCAGCTGCCTTCGGGGTGTGACTCATAAATGCATCTCACAGCAGAGAGGGTCATTACATTGTTCACACACCGCAAGCTCATTTCCTAAAACACAACAGCAAATTAAATAGAGAGCAAGGTTTGGAGAGATGTGTGTGTGTCCACGTATATCATTGTGTGTGTGTGTGTGTGTGTGTGTGTGTGTGGAGGGGAGCAGGCTAAAAATAGAAACCCAAACCAACCGTGCTGTTTTACTAATTCATTACTGGAGCAGTATGGAAACTCTACAGTGAGTGTGAGGGTGTTATCGCCTGAGGAGGTTTGGCTTCAAAAAATCCTGAGTTGAATTAATGAACAGCAGCGATTTGTTCTGAGCCTCTAAATGAGATTTGGATATTTGATAAGTCATGCACAGACATTTGCATGGATCCTCTTTCAGACAATATACCGCACACACTGCTGAGAAGTTGTTTTAAATCAACTATTAAACAAATGCTCTTAGGCAAAAATAAAGTGTCATTTACCATCATATCTCTTTACTTTGAAATGAAGAAGATGATGATAACTTTGTTGTTGAATTTGAATCATGGTGATTATTTTATGGCTACAATATAAGAAAAAAAAAAAGAAGAGCGCTTCTTCTTGCACCTGCGGCCAATCACCTTGTAGCACTTCATAGGACTTATGAAGGTTTTTTCCTCCAGTCTTAATTTTCGCTTGTGTTGAACATCCTTATGGGCAAAAGTGTCTGTTAAATGAAATTGTAGAATTGTAGAATGATGATAATGACATGTTAATCAGTCCATATTGTAAGACATAGCTTCTAATAGCTAAAAGAAGTGCTGTCAAACTATTAAAAATTTTAATCGGATTAATCCCATGGTTGCTGTGTGATTAATTATGATCTATTGCAACCAATTAAATATGATTCCTTTTTTTAATCTTTATTAAGTGTTTCATTTTTCATGAGCAAAATTACTTAAGGAAGAGCAGGATATAGTACGTGCACTTCACATGACAATTAAACACACTTAACACGTTCTATTAAAAAAAAAGTGCTTCTTGATGAAGTCTTGTACAATTTGTCTTGGGAGGCAACTTGCAAAACCTTTGTAAAGTCTGTGTCCTCAACAATATTAACAGCTCTGCAGTTTGTTGTAATCCACTTGGCAATCAAGTCTAAGGTAGACTTACTGAGGCCCCAACATTCACTGAGGGTGGTTTGTCACAGTGCGAGCAGAATCTCTGGTTAACATAAACTTTGCGTTTAATTTGGAATTTCATTCTAAAAGTTGGGCATAAAAAAACAACAACAAACCTTCCAGTAGAGCGTGCCTGTCATTCTGGCTCAACTGCCCATTTGTCCACATGATGCACTCAGTCTACTTGTATTAACTACACAAAATGCATTGCCATAAACGCTTAAGGGATTTCGAGTCATTCTGCAGGTGGTTTAAATGTGTTAAAATTTCTAATCAGATTAAACATGATGATGGATTAATCTGCGTTGATGCATTAACTTTGACAGACCTAGTAAAAGGTTGACTAATTTATCCTTTTACTCCTCTTATTTGCACCAAATAATGGATGTCAGTATCAATAAATCAGTAAGCAGTATCAATCCCAAGAAGCCATATTAGTATTGATGCTGGTATTGATAAAGCTATAACAACAACCATCTCTAGGCAGCAATAAATGCCAACTCTGTGGTAGTGCGTCATAAAAGTCAGGGACTGGGTGAGGGAGTCAAAGAAAGGTGTAATTGAGGAGAGCAGTAAAGCCTCCAGAGGAAGCCTGTAAAGGATGTCATTAAGGACTGATTGTACCTGTTGATTACGGCAGAAGATGGGTCAATAAAGACACTCCATCAGCAGGTAAGTTAGGGACAGACCTTATGTTTGTGAGGTTTCTTCTGCTTCTCTGTGCCAAACAAAGTAATAAAGTGGTTGTCTGAAGCATTCTGTGATGTAAATGTGACCCACAGCTGATAAAATGTCTGAGCACCTGTAAGATTTGTTGGTTATATTGAGACAAAAGAGATGAAAGCAACTGGACCAAGTGTGAGGTAACATTTGGACAACATCACACATTTATTGTTTCCATTCTGTGTGTGTGTGTTTTCACCTGCTGATGCTTCTCAAACTCCAGTTTAATTGGGGACTTGATGCAGTTGCATGTGTCTTGGTAGGTCTGTTTCAGAGCGAGATCCATCAGATGTTTGTGGTACGCTCCGGCCAAGTTGCCACAGGTAAAGATGATCACGTTAGCTAAGATCTGCCTCCACGTGTTCACACAAAAGCAGAGAGAAATAAAGAAAAAAAGACATCAGAGTAATGTCAGCAGGTGACGCATGTTCCACATATACCTGTACGTGTAATTCCTCTCTTATCTGCCTTCCTCTCTTTACGCTTTGATTATTGCCCCATAAAAGCAAGAGCACACACTTCGATCGTCCTTTTCCACCGATATGTCAACCTAGAGCTCTTTAAAATGTGGTCTTACACATCAATAGGCTGGCTCTGTTGCTGTATATGAGACAGGACTGGAGAGACTTGTCATTATCCCAGAGTTTTATGACTCAGACCAGCTCACTTATGTGATCAACGTTTAACATTGTAAGATGTACAATTTTAGTCTAAAACACAAATCCAAAACAGTTAAGTTTTTTTTATAACCTTGTTGTTTGGATTGAAAATACAAAACTTTGATAAAAAAATTAAATTTCGGGGCGCAGATGGCCTAGTGGATATGGCCGCGCACCATGAGGTTTGCCCTCGAGCAGGTGGCCCGGGTTCGATTCTCGCCTGTGGCCTGTTTTCCGCATGTCACTCCCCACTCTCTCCCCCTTTCCTGCTCGTTCCACTGTCCTCCTCTATCCAATTAAAGGCAGAAAAGCCCAAAAATATCTGAAAAAAGAAATTACATTTCAAAAGGTATAAGCTTAAATCACTTGGCTTTAGTTTGTATTCTTCTCATCCCTTTAAGAAAAAAAACCTACATTTACAAATTTTCTTTCAGTTCATAATCCATGATCAAAAAAAAAAAAAAAAAATTTTTTCATTTTTTTAGTCATGAGATTCAGTACCACAATTACAACACGGTAGTTCACCAATGTTACTGTTTTTGTAGTTCGCAAATGGCAATGCCACAATGAAAGTGAAATGCAAATACACAAAGGGGAGTGTGACATCAGTGTTCCCACTGAAAACTCTGGCTCACTATTTCTATGGCAATGATGAAACTGGGTTCCAGTAATATTCTACTCTGGAGGCCATTTTCAAAAGTCTGCATTAAACTTAGGCTAAAACCCTGTTTCCGTGTAAACAAGAGGCTGAAACACAGCAATACTTTTGCGTTTCACCCTAAAACTATTGTCAAAGTGAAGCCTCAGTCTGGGACAGCCACATTAGTTAGTCTTACTACTGCACTTCATTTTAGAGCACAGGTTTTATAGTTCTCTTTTCCATCTGTGCTGTTTTAGTTTGGTGTTTCTTCTGGGGCAGTTTCAGGACGTGTTTGTACTGAGTCTTTGGTGCACTACTCCATCAACTGTGAGTTCATTTTGTGCCTCTGTTATAAGAGCTGTGTCCTGGGTATATTAAAATGCAGTTTCATTTGACTCTGGAGGATTTGCTGAATGCCTTGTCATGATGGTGCTGGATAAGTCTTATGCTTTACAGCCTCAGACCCTTTTGAATTTTGTACCTTATCATTTCTAATCCTGCATGGAACAGCTGGACCAAAGCGACACACTCACTCCTGTTCTGCCACTCAAAATCAGGCCTTCAGTGGTCAAAAACAAGAAGCGAGGAGTAGAGTCATCTTCAGCAGCAGGAAGTTATGTAAATTGTAGATTTCAACAGATGCATCAGGCTGTATAAGGACAAGTATTGCGGACTGAGCATTGTTTTTTTGGTTTTTTTTTCAGTCTTACCTGCCAGACCAGAGGTTCCAGTTCTGTGACAGTGAAGGCCAGACAGACGCTGAGGGTGACAGTGTGAGAGGTGCAGGTGATGGCGCTGGCAATAATCGCCCCTCTCATGGAGAAGGGGAGCATGGTGTAGACGACAAACACAATAAAGAGGAAGAAGGACACCTGCAAGCAAAAAACAAATGAAATCAGAGCAATGCAGCAGTATCAAAGTTTACCCATCTTATTAACACTCAGTATTAACTACACACTAAAGCATCAGAGAAGCATTGTTCAAACATTAATACTCATTTGTAAATCATGTGCAAACACATTAGACACAGATATGTATTCAACAGAATATGAAAACAGACACAACACGCAGTTAAAGTTGATTTAATATAAAGGATATGACCCCTGTTTACAACCATGCTTATCAAAATAACTCTTCATATGAATTTAAAATATTTCATAACAGAAAAAAAAAAAAATCAAACTTTAAGTGCCTAAAGTGGCAAAACTCAAATGAAATATAAGATATCAACTGGAAGGGGGGGCCGCATTTCCTTTTGGCAAATGCAGGATGTTGAAATGCTGAGCCCCATTTCAACATTAAGCCCTTTCTTGCAGAAATGGCTCAATGTTGAGATGCTAAGCCATAACCCTTACCTTAACATGTCCACTGCTCCATTTGAGCAGTGCTGAACTGAATGACATTTATGAGTCCTGTTTCTTAAATTTTGGTCTTCAAGGTGCTCAGCATTTCAAAATAATTATGTGTAAAAGACAGTAACATTTAAGCATTGGCTGTATAAAACTATTTGAAAAAAATAGCTTATAAATGGTTTATAACTGGTTCATAATGACTATAATAGCTCATTTCTAATTGGTGACTCCATCATTCACAAAGTATGAACAAAGAGCTAGTTTACACATTATTGTGGGTCATATTCATCAATATTAAAACATGTATGAATGTGTTTGTTCATGATATACAAATGAGTATTAATGTAGAAACAATGTTTTACAGATGATGACTTAAGTATTAAACAATACTGAACTAATGCTTAACTAATGCCAAAAAGTGTGTAGTAAACATAAAGTTTTTTTTCTTTTTGGAAACTACTGCCAGATTTTTGTGACTGTGACTGGTTTAAAATCCCTGTGTTAACGATAAACATTTAGTAATAAGCTCCTCTGTAAGAGGGATCTACAAGCTAAAGAGCCATCCTCCACAGTTCTGCTTTAGGAAACAATATCTTCTACAGAATTGTAACATTTGGGGCTGTAATCATGTCAAGCATTAGTCGCCGAACAACTCTGGCTGATTTTAACTGAGACACTACCAAAAAGTATCACAGAAAATGTTCAAATACAGATGAGGCGTTCAAATCCCAGCAGAGGTGTGACGTCCAATGATGCACTGCTGCACCTGAGCGTATAATAAGATGAGGAGGCTGCTTGTTATGCAGTAAAAGTCTCAAAGTCATGTGTTGGCCTCCCTAAAAAGTAGCAGAGGATACAAGAGCAGGAGCATTTGTGTTGTTTCCTGCCTGTTTGCTGTTGAGGTTTTAATCAAACTGTGGACTTCCCATCTGCTCTGACAGCAGACATATCTAGAAGTCTGTTTCCCTCTGGGTTAGTCCTTGATAACTTGTGACTTATCCTCCTGCTTTGTCCCTGTCCACTTCCCCTCCTGTCCGGCCACCCCTTCCTGTTGTGGTGGTACCCAGAGAAGAGGGGTCACCGTTTGAACTGGGAAACAAGATGACCTCCGACCTTCCTGCCTGTCTGTCTGTTTATTTCCTCGACTTTTTAGGTTCAAAGCGCTGCGCTGCAAACAGGAATCTTCTGCTCAGAATGGACTAGATCTACTAAACAAAAGAGCTGACATCAGTTGGTCTTGGCAGCTTCAAATGCTCAGTGACTCATGGTACCAGACAAAATAAAGACAGAAATGCAAATTTAACTATTTCTGTCCTCTGTTTTGAGTCCTGAACTGCTTTGTAGCAAGTGCTAGCCAAGATGAGCTGTTCACATGCTTCTCACAGAGTGTGTTGCACCAACATTATCCACAGAGAGAGAGCACTTAGTGATGCATTACAAAGTCTGAGAGAGACACACAGAAATGAACAGAACACTGGATAAATGGGATTATTTGGTTGACTAAGTTCAATTTGAAGAAAGTTTTGGGTGTAGAGAGTGCAGTTGAGGTGTTTTTGTGTTTTGATCCTCCGAACCAGCAAAAAGAGAGATGCTGGCATCAGTCCTGAGGCTTTTTATATCTTTTAGAACGGCCAACACCTGAGCCTCAGCTCCTACCTCTGGGAAAATGGGTGCAGTTTGAATCTGTTTAAATGTCTGTGGGAATAGAGAATGGCAGTCCAATTCCAGGTGTGTCACCTGCTCCAATCTGACATGCAGGTAACCAGACACACTCCATCTTCTCTGCACCCCAGCCTGAATCCTAATACACACTCAGAGACCTTCAAATGGCAGCTGTGACTCTCTCATCTCTCCTCAGCTGTTAAGATGTTTTTCCTCCCTCTGTGTTTCAGAGCACACATTCCTCTCTCTGTGTTCAGACCAAGGCAGCACAAGCTCACTTGCCTCAACGCACCCAGACGCACAGATGTGTACGCTCTACTACCCACAACAGAAACATTTGGCTTTTTGCTCCCTTCAGGTCTTTTCAGCACTAAGAAGCTCAACACAAACTCATCCAAACACTGGTCCTCGGGATCTAAGAGATCTGTGGCTTGTTAAACCGACTGTGATAAGATAAAAGGATGTGTCTTCAAGGTAGAGTCTGCAGGATTTTCCTAAAAAATAAAATGTCAACTTTTACAAGGAAAATCCTGCTCAATCATCATCTATGGGCTTCTATGCATGTGTGTCAGTGTGCGTGTCTGCCTCATCCCCCTCCTCTGCCTGTATGTTGATGTTTTGGTTGTCTCTGGACATTTCTGGGCAGAGAATAGACGTTTTGGCAAGCCAATCACAACGTACATATCAGATTGTTACTTTACGTCCATATGGCTAATATGAAGAGTATAAAACCTCTCATTTGAGTCCGCTTATTGTTTTCACAGATATGTAGGGTTAATCTTTACTCCTATTATCCAGCTGCCCACCGTGTTCATTGCCTGGTCTGCTGTTGGGACTGGATAAGAAATATCTGATTTCCAAGTTGACCCTGAACACAGCATAATTACCGTATGAACCCAAGTGGGGAAAAAAAAAAAAAAAAAAAAAAAACATTTGGCACGCTGCTAACATATTCAAAACCTTGTTAAAGCAAGGGATCTGTTTCAAAGGCTGGAAAAAAGGTTGATGTCAGGCATTGAGTGTTTCAGGAGACGAGGAGAATGATTATTTCTGTGGGGTTAAAGGGGAATCACACCTGCCTCTTATAAGAGAAAGTTGATGTTCTGAAGGAGTTTAACCTCATGCAGTGCCATTAAGCTGAACATGTGAAGCAGTATGTAAAGTATCAGAGAGATAACGAGCTGCACTGCTAAAGAAGGAGGTGCCAATACAAGAAAATGTGGTTTAAAGAGCAGAAAGGAGGCAAATCAAAGAAAAGGTCCAGACTTAGTGATGTCTATCTCAAAGCCATACTGAGGGTCATTGGACCAAATGTGGCTGAGTTAATCTGAGAAGGGGCGCTCTCAAGTGTCTCAAAGACAAATGTGACTGTAAAATAGTTTGTTTATAAGTGTAGTGAGACACTTTAACAGTTGAATGTTTTTTTCACCTGAAGTGGCCTCCTTGTGACAAGATTAATTAGTTTACAGTTAGTTAATAAATACAAGGATGTGAAATCAAGGCATTAAATGGTCAACTATGACAAATATTATTTATATAACAGTCAGATATACATCTCCATACTTCTGAGTTAAGATCACTCATCATGTTTTTGATTGATGTAATCTACTATGAAGAATATGTTTGCTGACCCGTCACTGAAAGTGAAACTCTGCTTCTCCTCACACTCCATATGATCCCATCTTTGCAAGTGATGCAATATGACAGTCGGTCTGTTACGGACGACTTTACACCTCCTCAGAGCTAGGTGTAAGATTTAAGATGTAACTTATGCCTGTGTTAAAAGGTGTCTGAGACGTTGGTTGGGTGTGAACTCCATCCTCAATCAGAAATCAGATAAAAACTGGGCTACGTTTGAGCTTACACACTGCTGGTGTAACCCAGACGAGGTGATGTAGTCGTATTCAGTCTCTCTCTGGTGAGATCCACAGCTCCCAGAGGAACTGAAAGAATCCCACAGCGCCGTGCAGACGGATTGTGACACGGCTCAACGGTGTATTATTCATTTTTAGAGAAAGAGAGCAATCACTCCAGCGTGTTAGGGGTTCAGAGGATACCAGCTTCTCTCCATCTCTCCTCTCGATCAAACCCACTCTCGCTCTTTTTTCGGGGCTTTGCTGTTATTAGCTCCGTGTTCTTCATCAGACATGCTGTTCTCTCAGTAATCACAATCAATCCAACATGCTGGGAGCAGGCTGAACTTCCAGCTGTTCTTTTTTCACCAGATTTCTGCTCTCAGACAAGTTATTTCCTTTCTGCAGACAGACAGACAGACAGAGGGATAGACAGACAGAGAGCCAGATAAAGAAAGAGAGATACAGATAAAGAGAGAGGAGAGTCATGGGAGGTGATTAATGCAGAGTGATTATGTCCTCACAGGTGGCTGATGGTAAAAATACCTCCACCCTGGAGCAGCAAGGGACGGAACAAAGCTCTCAAGGGGCACTGAGAGTAAATTTGGACAGGGTGGGGTGTGTGTGTGTGTGCCGGGTGGGCGTCTTAGCTAGAGAAGGCAGGTGGAGAAGCTGGAGAGAGAAATATGGGATTTGATGAATATGGGGAGACAGGGTGCTACGAGGAGAAAATAGGATTTCTGAGACAAAGAAAGGGAGAGAGAGAGAGAGAGAGAGAGAGAGAGAGAGAGAAAGAGAGAGAGAGAAGGTGTCTGACACTGAGAACTAATGTGTCTGTCTGCTGCTCTGCTCACCTCCAGTTCTCATCAGGCCTCATTAACACTTGTCACATGTGGAATTAATTCTTTGCTCTGGTCTGCACAATCTTGCACACACACAATCATGGGATGTTGCAGCACTGACAGATTAATGGGTAAAGAAAAACAGCAGCAGACACTTGTGCATTATGAAAACACACTGTTCGAGCGAAGGACACTCCCGATTGTGAAGACGCAGGTTATAATTCTTTTCATTATGTGGATTTAATCACACTAGATACTTTCTAAAACATCAGTCTGGATAATACATGGAAAAACTTGACAATCTGGCACATTTTACTGTTTGATATAAAGTAACTCTAGCTGTAAGTTATCTTAATCACTTAAGCTGCTTTATATCAAAACAGATTAGCTGTTTGGGTAAATATATATCCAGAGATATTTAGAAAGTGCTTATCTTTCACCACTGATCACATGCTGTCAGGCTTTTTGTCTGTCTGTTTATTTGGTGTGTGTATTCCAAGTGTATCTGTCTTGTGGATTTATCTCATCTTGTGTTTCTATGTATCTTGGGTATTTGCTGTGTTAATCTTAATGTTTGTTGTCAGATATCATCCCCTTGTGTCTTCTTCCTTTTAATTTAGTAGTTCTTGCTCCCTGTGTGTCTGGTTTAGTCCTGTTCTGTGTTGGCCTTTTTGTTGTGTTCCTTGTCTTTAACCGTCTTGTGGATTTATCCTGTGTTTCTTTGTGCCATTCTCTGTGTTGTTGTTTTTTTATTATCTTGTATATTCTCCATGTGGTTCTACATTAAATCTTCTTTATTTCCTGATTATTTTATCGTTCTTGCTCCTTGTGTGTCTGGTTTAGTTTGACCCCTTGACCTTATGTTTCCTTCCTGTTTTGATTTCCCCTCATTTATTTTACTTATGTTGATTCACCCTGTTTATATAGTCTGATTTCTTCAGTAATTAATTTTGGGATCTTGTATGTGATTTTATCTTTTGGCTTTTGGATTTTGGTTTCAGAAATTATTTGGTTTGATCTGCAGCTGAGTTCTTCTGTATTCGTGTTTTTGTCAAACCTTGGCACATGCAGCTTTAGCGCGATCATCTTGCTGGCTACAGGAACTAATGATGAGATCATTTCATTTATCAGTAAAATGCATCTTAAGGACACACAGGGAGGATTAAAATTACTCCTAATTACTTTGTTCATGATCCTCTTATGAAGAACATCCTGATCCTCTGTGCAGGTAGTGTGTCTTTGTAAAGTGCTGGGAGTCATAAACAAGGAGGAGGCAACATGAAGTACAGGTTTTTGTTTCTCACAGAGGTAGCAGTTCAAGTTTGAGTTCAAGGATACAACTAATTACAAGGACAGAACTCTGCAGGTTCTTCTCAAAGTGTTGTTAAAACTTGAGTTACTGAGTGAGTAATGGTTTAAGTAGGGGCAAAATATGGAGGAGAAAAGTGAGGATGATGTGAGGGTAGGTTTGAGCCCAATATGTAACAGCGACCTGAAACGTGATCAAAAAAAATTCAAGAACCCAAAATGTTATAACTGGTTGATGTTTAGCCCAAAATGTGATAAAATATATGGTAAAACCCAAAATGTAACAACTTATTATATCAAGATATTAGATATATATTATCATACATTTTTCCATTGTTACACTCTGAACCTAAAATTAAGGCCAATCTTGATTTTGTTGCTGTTGGTACAAAGTAACAATCAAACAGAGTATGTAAGGATAAATTTCTCCAAATTTGATTTTTCCATCAAACCTAACACAAGCATGAGTGATGAGCACAGGCTCTTAGTGCTGTATCCTGCCATGGTTTCAGGAGTACAGAAAATAAAATGAAGACAGGTTGAAACAAAGAATGAGTCTTGTCTGTAAGTGTTTGAGGGGACTGTGATAACAAAGCCTATGTGAAATAAAGAGAAAAATCAATCTGACAACAAATGTTCTCAACACACAAGCAAATACACAGATTGAGCTTGTTCGCTCCAGAGAGGTGCATCATCAGCCAGCAAAAGAAGAAAGCCTGAACAACAGCAAGAACAGAAAGCTTAGCAGGCTTTTAGCAGCAACAGTGAGAGCGAGAACTAAACTCAGCACATTGATTTTTCTACCTGGTCCCAGGGGCTGAGGATCCCTCCTGAGAACATGAACAGGTAACCCATGGTGACCAGACAGGCCCATATAAGAAGAGAGAACAGGCCGAGCATCCCGAACTTCTGGCTGAGCTACGTCTGCTCCTACTTCTACCTGTCCTTCTCCTTCTCTCGTCGCCCCTGCCACTAATCCTTGCAGTCCACCAGGAGACATAAGACACCTCTCTTTCTTTCTCCTACTCACACACGTCGAAAATCGAAACTTTTGTAGGTCCCTCAGTGCGTGTGTGTGTATGTGTGTGTAGTGGTAGTGAAGCATTAAAACCCACGTAAAGACGGTCAACTTAGGTCTTTATTGAGATTAATTCTATAGCTTGTCGGAACTCAGCCTTGTGCTCCATTGTGTGAGTGGATCCCCTGACGTATATGTTAAATTACAATAATATAACAAAAGTTTGATAAAAATGGATGCACCATATGAAGCGTCATACTACACAAGATTTCATCACTGCTATGGCCTGCAGAGCTGATCTGTCACCATCCTAATATGCAACATCAACACTGAGGAAAACATAAATTCTACCACCTCAAAGTTGGAAGAGAACATCCATGATAAGAAAGAGCGCTCAACTTTAGTGGCAGACCAAAAAAAAAGAAAAAAAGTGCATTGCAAACTGATCTAAGGTACAGGTAAGACCACAAACCCTCCCCACGAATACCACCTCCTAGGACACACAAAACAATAAATCACAGCCCCAAACTAAGTGTGACCCCCAGCTTCAAACTTTCATGACTGTTGAGTAAATAACACACACACTTGCTTCTTTTAGTGTAAGTGTAACAGCATCATATATCAAGGATGTTTGACTCTGCATTGACTCAGCATGAATTTTTAATTTAATGGATATACCTCAATAAAACTTTCAAGCTTTTCAAACTTTTTTTCTACTGCTCATCTCGTCCAGGGTCGTGGGTGGCTGTGGCCTATCCCAGCTGTCTCGGGGGGGGGGGGTCTGTCAGTCATTGGGCTGACACTCAGAGACAGACAACCTTTCACGCACACACACTCACACTTGAGCCGTTATCACAACCAGGAGAACAAGGATCCACAAAGGAAAACAAGAATTGATCCCAAACATGCTTTCACTTGGTATTTCAAAAAAATGAGGGATTCAAAAAGCTTATCAAAGACCTAATCCCAGATAAAAAACTAAGAAACTGTAGTTTTTCTTCAGCTTTTACTCAGAAGAAAAAAATACCTTTGAAACCAATTGGAAATAATGATTTTAAAAGTACAACATTTATTGATATCTGCTAATAGGGAAAACTTTGATTATGGCAACATTTTTGTTACTATCACCATAAAATGGACCGTAGCTGCTCCTTAAACAAAAGAAGAATATTGTACAATTTTTAACAACTTGTATTTGTGCAAGCCTGAAAGAAAAGTGTTGAGTTTTGTGCACTTATAGAGCATTTTTGTAGTCTTCAGACTACTCAAAGCACTTTACATGATGTGTCAGCATTTATCCATCCCGATACACACTGACGAACACTGGAGACAGCTGTGCAAAGACTCAAACTACCCAATATGAACTATCAGCTTTTTTTAATAAATGTTTAATTCTGATGGGGTGCTTTTGAGGTCAACTATCCAAAGGAAACATTTGACGGGAGGAAGACAAGAACTGAGCCAATTGGAGGTCACTTCACTGTACCTCTGAGCAACTGTGTCTTCCTCAAAAAAGGAAGACACAGCAATACAGGAAGAAAGTGAAGCCCAAACTACTATATGGAGGAAAGAAGTGAAAAGAAAGAGATGAATATATTTATGCTTTTGCACAACATTGCAGTCAGTAAGTTGTCATAAAGATGTAACAAGTAGAACATGACACACGCTCCAACAGACAGACGGCAAACAGATCAACAGATAGACAGTCTGAGCCCAGAGAATGTGCTACAGCATCACTTCTATGCTCGCACTGTCAAAGTCAGCATTTAGCTGTCAGTTTACACACACACACACACACACACACACACACACACACACACACACACACACACACAATGTGTGTGTGTGTGTGTGTGTGTGTGTGTGTCTTCCACAGTTCATTTATGTTGAAATATTAGGCTCACACAGCAAAAAAGCCACTTCTTCAAAAACCCTTCAAATGACAGCCTTGGTTTTTAGAGTTTGAGGAAAAGTCAATGTTTTTTATTTGTTTAGGTAAGAGAAAAAAAACTTTCCATAACACCTATTGGATTTTTTAGAGTCGTGCAGTTATTGCAGAAATATTATGAGTTGCAAGATCTGAAATTAAAATTGTTCAAAATTCAATGAGTTCGCTTTGAAATGGTATACAACCTAATTGAAACTTCAACTTTCCTTATTCCTTATTCCACAAAAGCACAAAATTCAATTTCAGCTCTCACAATTCAGATTCAGTTCAACAATTTAATTTCTCTTCAGCGTGGCACAACCATTACTTCATCTACGCCAGTGAGGGAGAGTAACTGAGCACAGATTCACAGAAAATGTCTATCTCTGTACATCAGCTATTCAATTCAATTTTCTTTGGATGTGGTCATTTTTGCATTACAACTCAGCAAAAACTGAAATCAAAGACCGGACTTTTCAGTTGAACGTGGCTTATATCAAGTATAACATGACAATTTTTACTAGCAATAGGACACAAACGCTTGCTTAGACTTCAGTTTTTGCAGTAAAGACAGGACAGGACTCAGTAACTGTGGTGGTGGACATCTGTGCAGAGCTGCAGGTTTGTCACCAGTTTTGAATAAATAAGCTGATCAGCTTTTCTGGAAGTTTATTACTATGCTTATGAAATGAAAATACAACTAATGATAAAACGTGATGTTTATAGAAGCTCCAAAAAAAATGATGAATAAAAGTTTTCTTGTTTGAAAGTCTTACTTATGTAACTTGGATTCATATGTCTCATTAGTATTCATGTCAACATCAGCACCTTTCACTTCCTCTTAATGTCTTCATCCTGAGCACTTAAATCTCTCTGACCCACCTATGACCTCTGCATCTTCCTGAAGCCTGAAACAATTTTCTAATTATTCATTCAGAGGCAAAAGTAGTACGCTTCTGCTGATTTCTGCTAAAACATGATTTGCAGTGCAAAAAAAAACCCTCATAGAAAAACATGCACACAGAGAAAGTGGTAGGAACAAAGACTCCACTGTGTCTCTTTGCCCTTTTGGGTCAGAGTAGATAATGGAAGAGCAGTGAAATCACCATCATTTGTTCAAGGAGAGGGCTGAAAGCTCTCACTGAACAAACGCTCTCACAGACTTGATCCTCGCAGACACCCACATGAAGTATTTTAAGTTGTTCCTAAGTCATGATGGCCCTGACGGGTCCAGTAGCTCTAAATGTTAAATTAGCAAGTCACTGAGTGATTGGATGTCACAGCTTTTGCAATAAACCAACACCGCAGCAGGCATGAAAATGACTCCAGATTGATTTGCTCAACATACAATTTTGTCGGGGTAGCTTTTATATAACAGAATGAAAAGGTGTCACAGAGTCGAGCCTTGAGTTTGCGGCTGATTTGACAGTTTATCGACTCTAACTGCTTGTTGAGAGCAGCAGACGCTGTTTGGATGGAGGAGTAGCAGGAGAGGGAGCATTTTGTTGTGTATAAGTGAGGCAACAAAATGTAGCAGAGGTGGTATGAGTCAGGGTCTGGCAGAGGGGTCCCATGGGATCCGGCTGCTGACGCCACAGAGGCTATACAGTCAGCCCTGGGCACTGGCTGAATCCAAATGAGGATGTAAGCAATAGTGCAAACACTGCAGGGAAACCTGTGTGTACATTAGTCACACACTCACGGGGAAGGAGCTGTATGCTATCGCTACTTAAGTGTTTTCTTGTATTTATGCGAAAACAAAGAGCATCTGCACTTTCCACATTTCTGACTGAGAGCCATCTAATCCTGTTAAAACCTTTTTCAAAAGCACTTTCCTCAACACAACATAGAGAGAGAGCGTTGAGCCCTGCTGCAATAATATACTGCATTGTCATCCAGAACAATTCTTTCCTTTTTTAGCCCAGTCTGGCTTATCCCGCTATTATACTGGGAGGAAAAAGGGGGGACATGGAGCTATAGCAGCAGCAGCAGCAGTGTAAAGAGGTGGAGGAATGCTGTTATCTGATTATTCAGAGGTGATGTGACAAAATAACAAATCCATGATGTAAGAATGTGAAGCTCAGGGGGCTGGTGGCACAGATGCTCGGGCTGAAATCATGAAAATGTATGAGCTCCTCATGTTTGGGTTTCTTCAATATTTGTTCAGGCTGATGAAGCAGCACTCGCGGTGAATTTCTTTAATCTGCTCTTAGCTTGGTTATGAATGTCAGCAATAATTAACCAACCTTTGCTGAAGTGCTTCATCAGTGCAGAGGAACGTTCACTAACACAGAGCATACAACATCTGAGCCCAAAGGTTGTGATGTGATCATATCAGCTGGCTTGAATTAAAGTTTATCAAAATTAGAGAATAGTTCACTGCAACTATCCACAACTTGAAGCTCCTGCAGTTACACTTCATAGTTTAACAATTAAAAGTAAGTTTTAATGAGATTTCAAGGAATTTGTAGCTCAGCTGTGAGATCTTTCATCCATTCAACACCAAACCCTCGGGGAGATCTTCATCTTTATGAGGCGTGAGTTTGTAATTTCATAACCATATAAAAGATGCCAGAGCGTACAACAGAGATGGGCTTGCTGAGAGGATTACATCAGTTTGAATCACATCCATTAGATTTTAACTGGCCAAAAAAAGGAAAAAAATCACAATCCTGTGAAAAAAAGAACAAGCTAACAGGGGAATTTGTGAAATATTAACAGAGAAAAATGATTTTCTGTATTTTGAGACTGGATGATTACTTGAGGGTTAATCAATCAGAATTATACAAGATCAATAGAGTAACTTTCACCTTGCAACCCTAAAGTTGTTTTTATTAAGCTTATCAATACTTTGCACTAACAGCCACAGTACTATGACCTCTTGATTTGTAACAGCGTGAGACTAAAAGCGTGGATATTTTCTGGTGATAGCACATGTTCAAAAGTGTCACTCTGCCCCCTTTGTTGTTGAACAGAGAAGGAAATAAGGTCTTTGTTTTTTCACATCTTTGCATGGCTTATTTATCACACATACTGAAGTAACTATCAGGTACAAAAGTTTTTTTTTCACTCTTAACTCAGCATTTTTTTTTTCGGCCTGTTATCAGCATGTACAGCATCGGCTCTCTTTGTGCTTAGTGAATGATGTCACTCTGTTTCTCCTCATTCATTCACCTTCCTGCCTCTACTCACCAGTATTTCAAAGACACAAAGCTTTAATAATCCTGCTGTGAAACTCATGCATGAGACTCAAATTGTTACAAAAGTTCAGTTAAGTTGGTTTAAAAATGACACAAACTCTTGTTAGTTAATGCCAATTAATTTTGATTAAAGGCCCTGTGAGGAATAAACTTGTGGCATTGATTGCAGTTACCTGAGAATAATTTTCCTCACTGATGTTCCATGGTCCCCTTTTTAGTGATGGATTTTATTCTTAAGCAGCTTCAGTTTGGTTACTTTCTGTGTTTCAGGTCTTGTGTACATGACACTTTTGTTCCCAGGTAAAAAAAAGACTGGATCAGTCACAACAAACTAACCTGAGGATGTCCCTTTGACCTACAGACTTCAATAGCGCATTGACAACACCCCCCACCACCTACCCCCACTGCACCTGTACAGGTGGTATCTCAAACTTAAAACTTAACAATTATTTATTTCTTAACTCTGTTTGATACAAAGTGAAAATAACTTTTGACTCTTGAACTGAGCGGCCTCAAAGCTTGTTTGTGTGATAGTTGCTATTTCCAAAAACAGCAATGTTTTTGCTTTCCATCATGGTGGCAATTATAATGCTGATACCCTGACAGCCCTAGTAGTAATTAATCTGAGTTTGAAAAACCTAAAGAGAAATAAAGACTGAAGCCATTAAACCGTGTGATGAATGACACAAACCATGACATTAATGAGAGCTTTAAAGTCCAGTGCATGGATTTCCAGTGTCTCATTACTCAATATTGATCTCTATTCAACCATCAAACATGTTCAAAATGTCACATCACACACATACACAGCTACTGCTGGATCTGCATGAAGACAAGCACATTTGGTCTTGTAGATACACACACACAGGGGTACAGGGACATCCCAAATTATACAAAGAGGAAGAAACATCAAGAAAATTATTTCTCTAAAAAGTGCAGAGAAGCTGAAGAAGGAAATGAGAGACTTCCTGAGAAAAACACACCCAAACAACACAATAACAAAAGTAAGACATATGTAGCACACTCAAACACTCACACACACAGACACACACTCACAAACACTGTATGTAGCGGGTGGGGGGGCCTGTGTCTGATAAATACCACATTCACTCCAACCTTGATCTGTGGAGAAAGATAAAAGCGTGCAGTAATTTTGGAAGCATTAGTGCTGCTTTGGTTGGGTTTCTGCCGGCTCACTGATAAAGCCAGAACACTTAAAACAACATCCTCTCCCCCTCCACCTCCAGGCCGCCAGCTCCAAACCCACACTATTTATTCCTGACATTCTTCTTCATCCAGCAGATGTAAATACTCATGCAGCACTGAAACACTACACCATAACCACTCACATTTCAACCTTACATTTAACAGAGACAGATACTGGAGAAAGAGGTAGATTTTTGTTGATATTGGGAATAATGGGACATAATCATCAAAGATTGTTATCCAAAACCTGGAGAACCTAATGGGCCTGCTTGGGCAATGAGATCTATTGATCCAACTTAAATAGAAGAAAGAGATCGATTTAGATGGAGGTACTCTCGGGGAAAGCTTGTTATTGAGCTCAGTTGGATGATAAAGGACTTCAGTGACTGCCCCATCAAAGAGCTGAGGGCTTTTTGACCATAATTATCATCAAACGCCCCCAAAAGCTCAAAAAAGCAAATGGTTCAAAGAGTCAAGATCTCTATGAAGTTTGTGTGTCGTGTGTAAAAGCTTCCATCAGACTAAAGTTAAGCAATTGTCCCCAATTTGCTGTTATGACACCACATGAGCGTGCAGAGAGAAAAGCACACATCTACATGTTGTTCTGAACACATTTAGCAGCAAAACAATCATTTTGAAACAACAACAACCAAATCAATGAGTGGGCCTTCTTTTGTACCGCTACTTCATGAAACCACAAAAGCAGTACTTGAGAAACAATGGCTTGTGTTTTTGGTTGAGTGTTTGTGGCCAAAACAACACTTTTCGCTCAACAAAAGCACAGACACCCACACAGCTACGAACTAAACTCTCATTCCGCTCTCAATCCACTTTGTAGACCCAGTTTTACAATTTCAAGTGCCGCTTCACAGTCTCTTATGTTGTGACACATACTCGCACACATGAACCCACTCACACACATCTACACATGCATGAACAAACACACACACACACACAGAGGGGTCTCCCCGTCTCATTCAGCTCCGTGCTGATAAAACAACTTCCATTCTCTTCGCTTGTCGATGATCTTCTGTCTGACGATAATGGGATACAGAGCTGTAGTCACTCAAATCTTTAGCGGTGCTGTGATAAAATGAAAGCATACCAAAGCATGAAAACACACTGGGGCTTTTATCTTGAGCAAATGAAAGGTGATTTTGTTACGATCAATTAAACTTTAAAGTAACCAAAACAAATCTGAATCTGTTCAGTGGTGAGAACAACGCTGCCTGCCTCTGTTTGGAAAAGAAGTCTGAGAGGGATAAAGTGAGGATGGACAGCTTCTGTTGGATCGCAACAAATAAAAAGATAATAATGTTCTGCAAGAATCTTTATAATTTCACGGTCTTACAATATTTTTCGGCTATTACCTTTTATTTACACTATTATGTACTTTCACATCCCGGCTCTTGGTTTCTTTGCAGGGACATGAACAGGTGGATTCCTCTGCACAGTTACCCAGATGTAGGAGCGAAAGGCTGGTAACTATCGTATGTAAAATGTTTATTGATCATTGTTTTCTAATGTTTTCACTCTGGTTCTAATGTTTGTTTACAGAGATTTCAGACACACACAGCTGACAATCATTACACCTAAGAGTCAACTCTAATCTGTGAGCTGCGCTTTTGTACAGCGGTGCACAATAAAGGTTCACTCTCAAGTTAAAAATGAACTTTCTTGTGATGCTGTAAGAACGGGCTTTTTTTTCCTCCTGGTTGATGCTGATATTTGATCGCTACCATACAAGGTTGGTTCATTCAGCCTGTTGCGAGTTGACGATATCATTCTGTATCTTTAATTTGTTATTTAAAAATTGTGGAATTTTTTCTTACCGACACCATAAATTTGTATGGCAGAGATGGACCTATAATTGGCCCAGACTGCAGAACAGGTAACAGATGGGAAAAAGCATTTAGTAACAACTTATTTTAGCGCTGATTATCTTATTTCAAGATGTGAATTATGTTCAGGCATATATCTGGATTTTTTTAAGATCTCGTCAAAGTTCCTCACAGTCCCTATATTAAAAATATGCTAAGATGTGTTTAAACAAAGTTAAATATTGGAGTCTGAATTATTCAAAATTTTGGCACCAGTATTTTCACTTTTACTGCAAGTGAATATCAGCTTCAAATATCAGTTATCGGCTTCATTGACTACTAATAATTGGTATCGGTCAATCTAGAGTGTATGGATTGATTTAGAGTTTCCTTTGAAGTCTTTCTTTCTATTCTAAGTGTCTGAAAAACATTTTAAGTTTGACGTATCACACAGACAGAACTTTTTCTGCTGTAAATAATATTAAAATTATAGGAGTTTATATCATCCTATAGGTAAACATTAAAACACATCTTCAACTTTTAATTTGTTACTTGTATGAATTTTAAATTAAAAGTCTATATCTATATTTTAGTTTTCTTTGAAAGAAATCAGGACTAAATCATATCCTGAACCCAGCACTATTTATAAATACCCAAATGTGAACTTCCCTGTCCAAAGCCAGGTGATTTTCCTCCTCTACCTTTCATTCTTATCTGGCTCATGACGCTAGAACTGAGGAGCCATGTCCTAAGATGAAAAGAAAAGCAAAAGCATTATCTGGCTGTTGTGACTGTAATAAGATACAAGATTAAAAAAATGTTGCAACATCCTATGAACAAGTAACTTCTTCTTCTGTCTCTAATGGACGCAGAGGAAGTTGTTTCTGCGGCACAAATATGTCTCTATGATAGCATCAGGAGACGATGCTGCTCCTGTGACTGTCACAGTAATATTTTCCTGTTTATTTGCACTGATGTTCTGGAGTTGCACCACATTAACTCCTTCTTTCTGCATGAATGACTTTAGCCACACCCCAAAAACAAAGCCGACTAAACTCTTACTTCTGCTCGCACATGAACAAACTCACCAGTCCTGAGGCGAAGAACACCGCCAGCAGCGCCAAGCAGGTTCCCATGACAATCAGCAGCAGGAACACGATGAGTGGATGCTGCTGGCTCATTCTGTAGTAGGACTCGTACAGCCAGTCCTGCGGTTTCTCCACTTCCACGTACACCTCGCCCTGGAACCCCGGGCACCCGTCTGCCAAGCTCTCAGGCCCCTCGGTGCACTCGGGGACATCATTCTTCTCCAGCAAGTAGCGTCCACGGGTCCACAGAGCGTCCTGCCACATGGAAGGAAGTTGGTCTTTCTTTCTGAGTGACCAAAAACAAAACCACAAAAGTTGCCGGTGTCAGGACTGCTCTCACTACCTAGACCCCTCACCATTCAAATCCCACCTCCTCCTCCTCCTCTTTCTCCTTTAGCTCAGAAAACTTTGCTCACTTGTTCTGGATGATTCAACAGCAGAGCTTTGGAGCCAGGAGCCAACCTAACTTTTCTGCTCCTCCACTCTCCCTTGCATCCTCAGCAGCTACTTCCTCTTCTCTCTCCCTCGGTCAAACTGTGCCAGGGCTGCGTTTTAAATCTCTCCTCTCCCTCTTCCTCCACAGCTTCCTTTCCTCCTGCAGAATGTGGCAGGGAGGGGGGGAAAAAAAGGAAGAGAGATGACCCTTCCTCCTCTTCTTGTTGTTTGCTCTGTGTGTTTGGTCAGTGAGACAGAGAGCTGGAAGCCTGCGCTCAGCACTCTGAGCTGGAGCTGCAGCGAGGAGGCAACATGTTACCGTGCTGAGGTGCAGCTGAGGACTGAGGGAGAGAGAGAGAGAGAGAGGGAGAACGTGTGGCTGGGAGGGAGGCGAAAAAGCAAAAGAGAGATAGAGCAGAAAGGGTGTGTACCAGTGTGTGTGGTGGGGAGAGCTTGTGGGTAAAAGTGTGTGTGTGGCTATCAGAGCGGGTGGAGATGTGAGAATAGTGATGTGTGATTAGCTAATGTGAGGAGAACTGGTATATGACTCAATGTGTGTGTGTGTGTGTGTGTGTGTGTGTGTGTGAGAGAGAGAGAGAGAGGGAGAGGGAGAGAGAGATTTTGCAAGGTACAAGTAAGAGGAGAAATTTATGTAAGAGAGAAAGAGGACAGTGTGAAGTTGGCAGAAGTGAAGAGAGAAAGAAGAAGTGTGCGGCTGTCAGTGTGTGTGTATGTGTGTGTATGTGTGTGTGTGTTGAAGCAAAGCAAAAGTGAGAGAGTGAGGGTTGTAACAGCTGTGCAAAAAAACCAAAAAGTGCATCAAAGTGCGAAGGGAAGGGAGAATAAAACGCCATCAAGCAGCGGCTGCCGAATGAAAACGATGGGCAGGAAAAACACAGATGGGGAAGGACTGAGAGAGAGAGACAGAGAGAGAGAGAGAGGGAGAGAGAGAGGAGGAACAAAGTCAGGAAGGGAAAAGCCTCATGAGACAGAGAGAGAGAGTGTGTGGGAGGAAGAGAGATTGGTGCTCTGAACAGGGGGTGGTAGAGGAAAGAGAGAGAGCTGGTAATGAGTGAAAGTTTGAAAGCGGCAGCGTGTGTGTGTGTGTGTGTGTGTGTGTGTGTGTGTGTGTGTGTGTGTGTGTGTGTGTGTGTGTGTGTTGGAGGGGGTCTGACGTACCAGAATCTCACCACCTTTTCTTCTCCAAGCATTCATTTCTCCTCTCCATTTGATCTCCTCTACAGCAGGCTCCTTCCCTCTCTCTCTCTCTCTCTCTCTCTCTCTCTCTCCTCCATGCCGTGCTATCTGATGCTCTCCCAAGTGTGAAAAAAGGCCTGGGCCACCACAATGTGTCAAATCCACATCATGTGTCATTTCTGCACAGAGGGAAAAGGAGAAGTCATGATAAATCCAGACATCAGCACTGATCAGACATGAATTCATGATCGCTGACAGCAACATGGAAATCACTGATTAGCATGTTACCTGGCATCCATCAGTAGGTGGAAAATGCCGGGCAGCAAGTGAACATTTCATCTTCCAATCTGGGTGGGAAGCAGGAGAATTGGCATTTAAGCATGAGCGACTTCAACGGGGATGAGTACAAGATGACTGGGTCAGAGCGTTCTCAAAGGGTGCAGCTCCTGGACTGTATCAATCACATCCAAGCGTCAGGATCATGATCAGAAAAGGCTCAGTGATGTGCCTGAGGAGGGACTGTCGGCCTGTGTGGTCCAGCCCAAAGAGCTACAGGGGTCGAACTGCTAAAAGTGTCAGAGTACACAGTGTTAAGTCAAGCACAAAGCAATAGAAGAAGTTAATCCAAACTAGGGCTACATAATGTTGGTGAATAATGATATTGCAATATTTTTCAAAGTTTACTGCTTCACTCTCACTCCCCTGACATAATGTGATTTAATTTGATGTAAAAATGTTAATCTAATAATTTATCTATGCACAGGTTATGTATACTTTTGGTTAAAGTCTATTTTTGTCTTTCTTAAATGTTATATGGGCATGTGGGAGGGGATTTTGGTTATAACCTCGGGCCATTTGTTTGCAAAGAGTCTTAATCATATTGATAACTGTTAATTATTAAAATTGATCGATGATATTTCTACAAGACAGACTTTTTAATAACACACTCTTGCATAGAGGTTCCATCATTTAAATTTCCCTCCACAACCAAATAATATTACAGGGATATTCATCAAATATGTTAACATTATGCACCTCTCAAGTGAGGGCACTGGAACCAGAGAGTTTGTCCTCCTCCTGTGTTTTGCTTTTTTGTAGGCTTGAATGATCTTTTGAATGATCTTGAATGATCTAATGATCGTTTTACAGAGGTGTGAATTAATGTAAAATGTATAGAGACATTTACAGAATAAGCACAATGCATTTTATGAGGATGGTGCGCCTTGGAAAAAGAAAAGGGGTTATTTCTGCATGAAATAAAGCAAATCTTCAGCAACAGTTTCCTTGGACCCTAAACACAGATCCGGAAGTCGCTACTTTTAACCCTGAAAGTGTTAAATCCAACACCTTATGTGATTTTATTAGACCATTAGCTCAACTAGTCACGCTGTACGTCACACTGCCTGACCCTGTTAACAGGAGGTGAGATGACAGATTGCTGAAAAGGTGCTCTAGGTTGTTGCATGTAATGAGGTAAAATATATTGACACTCATTTAGACCTATTAGTATTGTGATTGGGCGTAGATAGGCTAAAGAAAATTCATTGAAAGGCTGAAATATAAGACACAACCTTGCAATATGAATATTGCGCATGTTGCAATCACAATACTAACAGGTTATATTGTGCAGCCCTAATCCTAAGGAACCCAAAGTGTTGCTTTGGCCTCCAGTTTCTCTGGAGTTTAATGTAAACGAATATCTTAGGATGTGCTGAAACCAACTAAACCAAAGAGACTCCAGCAAATAACTTGCTGCTAGAGTCTTGGTGCAATGAAACACAACACAAGAACTGGGTCCATTTTTGGATCTGTTTCAGAGAGCCCCCTACCTGTGGATAACCTGTTACACCTCATGAGCACTGAAGGACAGAGGGACTGCACAGCCACTTTTCGCCCACACTAGGACTCAGCCACACTCTGACATCAGTGTGCTAAAATGATCATGATAGCAGAGCGAAAAATCTCTCATTTAGCAGGAGTCTTCAGCTACTTACCGTCAGCGTTTTAGCCCCTGCTGCCAATTGACATTTCACTGTGGCCTCTGGTGTGACTGCGGATGTATGAATTACTAATATCAGATATCCTGGTTAGAACATCCTTTCTGTCCACTGGCTATTGTTTACAGTCTGAGGAGCAGCTTGAGACACAGGATTGAGTAGTTTTTAAAAGATTAAATCTGAGGCTGAATTATTGCCTTTACATGCAGTTATGTGTTTCTAAATAAAAAGAAAACTGATTCTGTGATTGTATTTCAACCAACATGTTCCCCCTGTTTGCTTCTTAGACTGACATAATTGGACAGTGGGACAGAGACTTTAGACTGTGCATAAGTTAAACATGTAAGCACGCTTTCTTACAAAACCTCATAAACCATTCATAGTTCTTTTTGGGAGCCTGGTGATGAAGCGTGACATTACCAACATCACAATCGTGACTCCCAGGGGATATGAATGTCTGTACAACATTTCATGACTTTACATCCAGCTGTTGTTGAGACCTCCTGTACCCTTCCCCCGAAAAAAAAAGGAAGAGTCTGATAATTACCAAGACACCTGGATTGCCCATAATTCATCTCTGTCTAGCTGTCAGTTTCACCCATGTCAGGCTTTAAGTTTAGTTTGGTTTAAGTAATAGCGTGCATCACAGGTAGGCATCACACAGTTACGCAATTAATGAACTGGAATCTTTTTCCCTGGAATTTTGAGCTTTATGTCTATAAATGACCAATGAAAAGCAGATTAAACAGCAGGTAATCAGAGACAACAGTTGTGGCTGTTCCATTTGTGATATGATAAAGAAAGATACCACAAAGTTTGCCATTTCAGAAACTTCAGGGCTCAAAAAAGCTGCGGAGCAAAGAAACCAGAGAAAGTGACTCCACCAGTCTGTAGCTCTTAGCTTTATGTACCAGTCAGGCATCAACCCACTGACTAAAAATATTGAGTGGAAGTGCTAAAAACTGCAGCTCTTTGAGATTCTGCTTGAGGCTGGCTACAGGAAAACTAAAAACCACAAAAAACATCAAACCAAAAAAAGCAAATTTTTTACAGCTCAAATTCCCCAGCTTGGGTCTGCATAGGTCATTTTTCCACTCACACAAACTGTACAAGGGGGATTTTTTTATATAACTTGATTTTTTTAAGTTATTGAAATAAAGAGTTCAGCCCAACTAAGGACGTGACTGACCTGACTGACAGGTGGTCATCCTGTAGAAATATGTAAAGAGGCTTAAAGCCCACTTCTTTGCTTTATCCTAACTCGAATGAAGCTTGTTCAAGTTTAGATAAAGCAAAGTAAGAGCAAGTGTTGTGTTGCAGTGTAACAATTTCAAAAAACTGAGGTAATTAAAGCAAGTATAACTAATTACACTTAAGTTTGACTACCTAAACTATAGTTTGCATTGACGAAAAAAAAAAAAGGCAGAAATGGATAATCACTTACCATTTTAAATTTTCCAAAAGGCAGTAAACTCTAAGAACAAATTCAATATTTAACAGGTTTTGGACCCATTTTTTCTATTTATGCCCCCTTTTCAGAAAATACTTTGTTATTAAAATTCAAGATGAGATAAATGGACAGATAATGCGATCAAGATCATGTGACGTGTTGTTACCACATCAGTGCAATGACTGTTTTGCCCTGAACATTTGATGACTAGCTCATCCAGTGGCTGATCATAAATGTGACAAAAAGGGTCATGTATTCACTGCCCCCACCCCCCCAATGCTCATTCTGGACCGTCCACTCTGACTCCTCTTCTTTTTTTTTGATCCAAACTGGTGTGAATGTCTGCTTCAGTGGTGTTTAAATGTCTCCTCTTTGGTTAAGAAGGCATTTGACCAGCACAAGAAGTGCAGTGTTTGCTGTCTGGTTTCTCTGACTGTTTGTGTGAGGACTCGGACCAAATTACAGAATAATAAAGGCAGACTGTTTGGCCGTCTTGAATTACTGTGAAATACAATCTAATTTGTCCTGCCTTTACACGATAAAGACCAGATTAATGAATAGAGCTCAGTTCATCACACACACAGCCCTAAGGACAGCTTAATGTTTGCGACTTTGTTTGTGTGTTGATCATTTTCAGCTGAAATGAGCAGTTTTACTTCTTCAACTTTCCTCCTGCTCAGTGTCATAAATCAGATTTTTCATGAGCCCTAGAGAAGAGTCGGTCAAATTAAGGGAAAACCCCCTTTTGGCTCCAGACGCACATTCATGCAAACTTCTTAAAGTGGCGGAATTAATCCATGAAGTGTAACGTTTTCTGTGGAGGGAGGAAAACCAGGATGAAAAACACCCAAAGAATGACCTTCAGTTCACACACGTACACACTTAAAGCAAGACCAAGGGGAACAAGTAAGTCAGTGCAAGACTATATATAATATACCCTGAAGCCTTTTTTATCATGTTGTCAGACCACATCCTTTGTTATCATGTATGTGTGTTCAATGTGCTATAAATGGGACATACCATGTAAGCTCTTATACTCAATCATATTAAAAACAGGTGTGCTTTTGCTGACCACCTGCTCCCATTGCAAGAACACACACACAGACACATACACACACACACATACACACACACATACACACACAAGGCTAAAGGCGATGACAGATTGAGAGCATGTTGAAGAAAAGGGGCCTTACACTAATTCTGCATCAACACCCTCCCACATACAGACAGAAGGAAAGTGTCAGGATGGAAGATGAGGAAGCACAAGCAGATGGGGACGCTGTCTTCATTTGCTGCAGGAAACACTGTGGATACATGAGGATACATATCAACGTGAAGGTTAGGACTGAGGGCCATCACAACTTACATCAGATCTTGTTCTGAGGTTTTCCTTGAATTTTTAGATAAACAATCACGTACATCTGAGCGTCTGTTTTGGGGTTATTGTCAAATGTTTTCAAAGATGTTTGACATTCTTAGTGTTGCATATTCAAATTTTACAGACAGTAAAGTCAGTTTTAAATCAGTTCATTTAAAGATATGTCAGAGTTATTCATGTTGGCTATAGTGACAGAATCATCCTAACAACCTACTGTTTTCATTCGTGTTGTATTGATCCATCTTTTAACTTTACAGCTTCTCCTGGTTGGGGTCATTGGTGAGGGGCTGGAGCCTGTATCAAGCTGTCATTGGGTGAAAAGTGAGGTCATTCCTGCACAGCCAGTCCAACAGAAATAATATTCTTTCAAAATTATGTTGATGCATGTATGGAGAACATAAACCAGAAACATTCTGTTTACTCTTTACTACTGACAGGGGAAAAAAAATCCATATTTGTTTTTATCCTAAAAGTTTCATTTTCTTCAGTGTAAACAACCTAGCATGCAAGTCTCTGGAGGTTTCTCAGAGAAAAGAGCAAAACCAAAACAGGTTCACAGATTCAGAGGTAAGGGGCAGATCTGTTCAAGTAATGCCTCCAACATTACACTGAAACAACTCGAATTAATATCAATTTTAGATATTGATCGGAGCAAATTCAATGATGGGAGAAATGATACATATAGAGCCTAATTTAATTTGAGATATCAAGTTCTGATGCTTACTATGTGCTCAAATACATTACAAAACATGCCACAAAATTCGACCCCTCTGTGAAATTTTATAATGGCAGTGTTTTTGCGCCAGTAACAGCTCCACAGCGCCCCCTAGCCACTGAGGAACAAGCCTGGTTAGCTTTTTTGAACTAAATACCTTAGATTATTTGTGCATAACTATCACGACGAGACTTTCAAAAAAGTCTCTTACAATCATAGTGAATTCTGATCAGGAAGTTCAGACAATTTTTTGGGTCACATTTGAACAAACTTGCCCCTCAGTTTTCATCAAATCATCCTAGAATCAGGTGTGTGTATAATTGACACACTGAAGATTCAAATTCATCAAAAGGATTTTTATAACTCAATGGGCGTGGCCAGGGGAGGCAACTACAGATGAAGATTTTTACGCCAACATGCAAAACTTAACAGCTATTATTTACAATGTTGGAACTGAACCAAAATGCTCACACCTGTTCAGTATCACAGCCTGAATGCATAGATGTATATTTTTTCCCATTAATGTAAGGCGCCCCCTACTGGCAACAGGAAGTGATGGCTTTTTGCTGACACTGACCTTGCCAAACATGCTACAGCCGTTGCATGCAATTGTTTTTTTTAGTAAGGTTGAACTTGCACATGTGAGGGTGACATGCCTCAACAGGCGCACAAAGGCTAGGGTCCACTCATCACTGCTTGTGGCTTTAATTGTTTTGAAATTGTAGTTATTGATGTTTGTCTCTGTCTGTCTGTCTGTCTCTCTCCTTCTGGTCTTAGCAGATGTCTAGAATGAGTCTGGCTCTGCTCAAGGTTTTCACTGCCAAAGCAAGTTTTTCCTTGCCATTGTAACTTGTTAGATGTTGAAAAGTGCTCTCATTATGATGGTTTACATATTCAAATAAAAAAAAAAATGTAAACATGTTTCTGAATAAAGTTAAAAAAGCACAGTATACATGCGTTGCAGGCATCGAGTTTGCTAGTGCTTGTGCAATTTTAACATGTGGCTCCAAGACATCTAGTCTGTCCTCAAGAATTTGTGTTTTTTATCTGTCTCATGTTATCAAATGAATAATTTGGTTGTTCACAGCACGCAGGCTTGCTGAGGAAAACCTGCTGCTCATCTGCAGCTTTTAAAACAGACAGCAGCGTGAGCGCAGAGAAAAAGAATTACATTAAGATACTGGCAGAGTTTTCTCCGTGTTGCTGTTTTGAGTACACCATTGAAAGCAAAGTCATACACCCACTAGGACTAACATAAATCCCCTTATAGAAATCCTTTTTTCATGCCAGCCTTGAGTCGAGCACCCTACTTACTCATGGAAATGTACGAAATCAAGCTCAGTCTTGTCTGATAGATTCACTGAAGGTCACACGTGTTCAAAAGGTCAAGCATCTCTCCTTCCTGTTTGAAATAAAGGTGTCAGAGATATTGAGAGCTGGGAAGGATCTGGGTTAAAAACATCTAATGAATATTAAATTGGCCGTGATCCCAGATGCAGCTGAGCACCAACAATGATAATTACAGCAGGACTGCTGATGTGCTAGAAATTAGGCAGATTTCCCACCTTGATGAGAGAAAAGTGGGCTTCATCACCTAACTGGGTCTTTCTCTACCAAGCAGTGATTAAAACACACTGAGATGACCTAGATAAGTGGCAATCAAGGTGGGAAGGTGGGAAAGAGAGAGAGAGAGTGGTGGGGGAGATACAGAGAGGTAGAGTGAGGAAGAGAGAGAGGAGAAATACCACCCACACGGAGAACTCCTGAATCCTCATTAAGACAAACGCAGTGGGATTCATTAGGTATGAAATGCTGTGTTTTTCTCAATCAGATGCGGTGCTTAGAACCACACATACACGCTCAAACTGTTTTGCTCGAAATCCCTTGATAAAAATGTTGTGTTTAAGAGACACACAAAGTATCTGGCAATTGACAAATACTCAGTTAATCAGGCTTTTAATTGTCTGTGATCGTTATTGTTCCGGGGGCTCTTACAAAGCTTGTTAAAATGTTGTTTGGCTCTGTTTCTTGCAGCACAAAGATTTGAGAGGTGAATGATCATTATGTCTGAAGACTCCCTGGATAAATACAAGAGTTTCATAACATCATTAAACACTGCTCACTGTGACTTCACAATAAATACACACCTCATTAGGATGAGATGTAATAAATGTCCACTTGTTTGTTTGTTAACTAGAATATTTATGAACTCAAATATTGATAACCAACATATACATCATTTTTAGATGGCTCACTTTGGGTCAGGTCTTTTAAAAGAGTCACCAAACAGACATTAAGGTGATTACAGGAGAGGTTGTAAGAAGAGGATAAACTAGGTTGACCAAACATCCACTTTTGCCAGGACATGTCCTCCTTTTCGGTGGTAAAATTGTATCCTGGGGGATTTTATAAAATTCCCAGAATGTCTGGGTTTGCTCTGATTGCTTGCACTGCTCTCTCAGACAGAAAAAACTGAAGTGGAGTTACACCTCTGCATACAAACTACGATGCACAGTAGTACCCCTCTTTTCCTCATGGTTGCAACCTGGTTTGAGATTTTTTGTGGCCCAAATAAGGTCAAAATAATGGGAAAATAAGTCAAAATTTTGCATTAAGAAGATGAAATTTTGAGCTCAAAAGTCAAAGTTATAAGATAAGAAGTCACATTGTGGGATTAAAAGTCAAAACTATGAGATATAAAGTCAAAGTTTTGAGATAAATTGCCAAATCTGTGGGAAAAAATGTTGAAATGTTGACTTTTTGGCTCAAAAAATTTGACTTAACACGTGCAAAAGAATAGAAATCTCAACAAAGACAGTTTTTAGTTTTCTATAAATCGATAGAAAATCAATATCTTTATCAATATTTAAACAAGTGAAAATAGGCTTCAATACTTTATTCATGTTTACTTCATATAAAAGGTTTACTTCTAACAGAAAAAGAGTGTTTTAAATAAATGTGTTGGTGATGAAGCTACTTTGTCATTGTCAAGTATCTTTTGGCATTCTCTCCAATAGCTTGGATAAGGGGTCTTCTTTCTGGGCTAATAGTATACGGTCACCCTAGATACGCTCATTTAGGACGTAAAAAGTATCAGTGGGGATTTTGTTGCCAAATTGAAACCACATAATTAAGCTGTAACAGAAACATTTCATGATGCAAACACTGACAGGATGAACTTTGAAGCACAAAGGAAGCTACATCAGCATATCCTGCAGGAACAATTCTCCCTCTACGACTAAAAAAAATCTGTCATTCTGCACCAAATGTTCTGCAGCCACATACTGTTGTTGCCTGGCTGTGTCTTAATGCTAAGCAGGGAGCAAACTGGGGTATTAGAAGCGAATTAAAATTAAAATGAAGATGATGCTCAAGGGCAGGTTAAAATTAAAACATCATGTAAATGTATCTGTTCCGACGCCAGAACGTTACATTCAAAAGTGTCAAAAAGAGGTTATGTGATACCTCTAGTTGTCATCTCCTCCTCCTCTGATATATCCCTGTGACTCACCTTTGAACAGGTAACTACTTCACAGCTCCAGTGCTCATCCTGTCTGGCGTCTCTGACCTTGCGTCACTGTTTCAGGACTTTCTCTCTAAGCTTCCTGCGCACTTCAGCGTTATTACTGTTCAGAGGTAATATCAGAGAGGTTTAGACAAGTGGATCATTTCATCATAAAGATACACGGGCAGAAGCTCAAGAGTTACACCATCAGCAGACAGTACACCTAATCCTGAACCAAAGCACTCACTCACACACATCAACCCCCTGACATCCACTGAAGCTTTAAGGGGACTAAATGTACAGCTTGTGGACAAAGTCTGGCAACATGGAGTTAACGCCTCTATATTTGGTCTGTGGGTTTAAATGTACCAAGAGACAGAGATACACCTAAGTAATGTGGAGACAACATTTTTCCACATCAGCAGCAGAAGCAGAAACAGTCCATGAGCGCCACCCAGTGTTGATGAGAAGACTCACTTGTTGACAGCTGAAGATGTCAGGGTCGCTCTGACAAACACATAATTACTGATATCAGGAGTTTAACCTTTGACTTACATTAGCATGAAAAATTACAGGTTTCAGATGCACCAGTGGATAAATAAACGTTACTAATTACTGTTGCTGGGTTAAATGAATATGTGTAGTTAAAATAGGCCTCTCTGTGGCAACACCACTGACAATCATCAGCTCCACTCAGTTTTATTGAATGCTTAGATTTCTCTTTGTTCTGAAAACTGCCCACATCTTAAAATAATAATTAAAAATAACATTTCTTTGACCAAATTTTTTGCTTAGAGCAGCCAAGCAGCAGCAAATTATCTGAAAAATTAATGCCTTACATCAGTGTTGCTCAAAAGTGCAGTCAAAGGTAACTTGTTGTTCTAACTTAAAAATATGATGTAAAGGGCTGCTGGTTTAGTTGACTTAGACTTGTTGTTGTTGTTAACTCAACTTCTTCAGTTAGTTGTTTGTTATGATTACTACCGTAACTCATTTTAACACTCCAGTTAAGTAAATCTTTTGTTTTTGCTTTTTTAAATTATAGTTGTTAGTTAAGTTGTCACACATCTTTAGTCAGTAAAGCAAAGTCTCATGTCCACTGTGTTCCCTCCTCACTTATGGTTGGTTAACATTTCACTAAGGCATTCTGGTCTTACTTGAAAGCTGTAGCTCTATTTAACAGCTGGGAGGGGCTAAGGTGATAGTCAAGTTGACATCGCTGACTTATTTAGACATTGAATATATTTTATAGTTGAGACAACTCCAACTTGTATTCAAGTGTTATCACAACAACTTGAGTAATATTTTGTCATATTGACAAAGAACAACACATTGGAATAACAATCATGTAAAATCACATTTTAAAGTGTTGGGATTGGAAAACACTGATGGGGAGGGGGTCACAAAATGCCTTCTAAAATCAAAACTATTTACAATTGCATATTTTATTGTTAATTAAAAGAAAGAGTTATATTTTATTTTAAAATATGGAAACAAAAAACATTTGATTTCACATTTGTTTTTTGATACAAGTTCCCTGAGGTGACTAAACAGAGACAATGATGTTATCTCTGGCAACAGATTAAATAACGAAACAGTGAGAGGTGCACACAGGTCGTCCATATTTACAACAGACAAGTTTGATTAAGTATCTTAGATTTTGATTGCTCGGTTGTACATGGCATTGAATTTGTATATGGGTATATATATGGGTTATAATTTGTCAATAATTAAGAAAAACACTGAGTAGTTGAAGTTTCATGTTGAAGAAATTTGTGAAACAACTTTGATGTTACGGTGCAAACAGTTGAAAGTTGTTTTTACATACTTGCTTAACTTTATATTTTGAGAAATGATCTCTGGTCTCTGGCACCACTTTTTTGATAGTTGCAGGCTAAAAAGATGTTGAACCACTACTTTTACATGACCTGTGCTCCTGCAAGATGAAAAAAACAAACAAAACACATTGATCGGCAGTTTTAAAAATGTTTATTAAAAAATAAAATAGAAAAAAATATATTTACATAAAAATGTCAAGAAAACAAAACAAAAACAAAAGCTGGGCTGTGGTTCCCACCGGCCACCAGTATCTAGGTGTCCTTTTTGAGGGCCACTGCTCACATGAACCAGCCAGGGTAGAGGGGCTGCCACCTTTTTTAAAACAGCAGCGCTAGTTTAAAATCCCTCATTGTATCCCAATGGGGGTGGTATTACATTGCATCTACATGTACATGTGTATGCCAAATCTCAGTGGGCCTCACTAGTCTCTCCTTTTCCCATTCGTCTTCACTTCACTGGAGAAGTGAAGACAACCCAAACCTTTGTTCTTTTTTTTCCCCCGACACACTGGATTGAGAGAAAATGATGAGAGTGAATTGAACACAGAGAGTTTACTGTGTAGGACCACTGAGATGCACAGAGATTTTAGGCCATACAGACTTCCTCGTATACTGCATGTCAAGTCTTGAAGATGCGGGCAACTCCAACCCTGTCAACAACGTCCTTAACCAATTCATCCTCGGCCTCTCAACTTTGCTGGTTCTGATCTCTCTGGGAGCAGTAAAAGCTGGAGGAGACACAGTTTGAAAGGCCAGAAAAGGGCTTTTACACCACATCCAATTTGTTTTAATCAAATTTATACTGGGCTGGTGTTGTTTAATCATTCCTGGAAATTAAAGTTTGAAAAAGGAAGACGGTATGTTTGGAGCCATCTGAAAATAAAAACTGTCTTTCCTGCCAATCAGCTACTATCATAATGCTTCCTGGTTAAATCATTAAGAATGTCTCAGTGGTTTGAGCTGATAACTTCATAACTTGAATCGTCCGCGAGCAACCAGTCCATACATAAACCCCTCGTTAGACAGAATTGATGCAAGATGTGGTGTAACAGGGTCAGAGTTGCCATGGTTTAAAGAAAAAGTAAACAAAGATAGTGTAACACTTCTGAACTGAGTCAGTAATAAAAGGAAAGAATTGTTGGTAGACGCTTCGGCCACACTGGAGTGCACCTGCAGAGTGCAAGTCGCCGTCTGGGTGCACTGGCTCATGAGATGCTGAGTGTCTGATTTAAAAACCTGTGGTGTCATGAGTCTCAATACTTTCTCACACACATTTCACTATGTCACACACTACACAGACCCAGACCCAATCACTGACATTAACATCCCTCAGGCTTTACATTTGACGGATACATGTAGAAAACTAGATTTTGAAATATGTCAGGACCTTTGTACAAATACAGGAGTGTCAGAGGATGGGGGTTGATGTTCACATGAGCTGGCTTGCAGGTCAGACAGCAGGTGACTTTACCATCCAACAAGCCAGGGACAAGTAAGTTGACACACTAATTTCAATGATCCACTTGCATAGTAATAACACCAGTGTGTGTAGTGTTCTGGGCGAGTCACAGCCCCCCACAGTCTTCTCTGCGAGTGTGTGTATTAGTGTGACACAGTGTGCTCGCTGAAAACAACGTACACACACTCAAAGTAAGCACAAAGAAAGGCATTGCAAACAATTAGCGGAAGTACCTGGCAATCAAATGTACACGAGATTCCTGAATGGAATCAAAAAATAATTCCCTTTCATGAGGGCCCTTGGTTTAGGGAGACGCTCCTCTTTCTCTCCCTGCTTTCCTTTGTTCATGACTATAAAGGAAAAACCGTACAACTGAGCTTTGTAGTGATGGTCTGCAAAGATTTTACAGTAGTTTAACCTCAGCCCAGGGATCAGTTATTCCAGCCTCCCGGTGGTTTCTTCCACCAGAGAGAGAAAGAGGATTTCTCTGACATGAAATCAGCAGCTTCTGCTACCAAACCCTAATCTTGATCTTCAAATTCAAGTCAGATAAGCTGTAGCCTTCTCGGCCTCAACCTTCCTACGACACGTTATAAAAATAGACAAGCATGAAAATAAAAACACGACAGCATATATGTTGAACAGAATAGGCTCTCTCAGACCAAAATCCTGCACCGTCTGGAGGTTTGTCTTTCAAAATCCTCAGAGAGAAGATGGCTGAGAAAAATAACTAGCAGGCTGATGCCAGCCTTCCCCTGACTGACAAAATATGGCAACAGCAAAGCCCCACAAAGGGACACGCACACACACAAGGAGCCACACACACAAACAACTCCGTTATCACTGCTAAAGCTCTATCTGCTCAGGGGCTCCCCTTTTTTGGGGGCGTTTCTCAAGATACCCAAGGGTGCAATTTCCTTCCCCGGCTTAGACAAACTGGACTGAGGAACAAACTTCCAAAAGGAATTTCGTGTTCAGCTCGTCCATCGTCACAACACAGGTGAAGACAAAATGTAAGGGATATCACGATGAAAGCTCTGTTTCCCTTTCTGATCATCTGCCTATTATCAAACAGAAAACATGAGCTACAGTGGAAGAGAAGAGGAAAAGAGGGAGGTGAGGCCTGAACTGAGGTCCATCACAACCCGATGACAGGCACATACACTCCACCTCTCACACACACACACACACACACGCACGCACGCACACACACACGCACTCAGCAAACAAACTCCCGAGATGCTGCCAGGGGAAAGGTTTCGTAAACAAAATTTAAAATACAAAAATAAAACAGTATAAAAATGCCTTTACATATACACACAAAAAATTAAATAAGCAAAATAACATTATTGCACAAAATGAAAAACCATTTGTTCTTAAGTGTATAAACCGTGAAAAATAAGTAACACTGAACCACAGGCAGCTTGGCTGCAAGGGTCAAGACGAGGTCAAGTGAGCTTGGCGATGGCCTCTCCTCCAAGTCCTATTAAAACAAACAAAAACAAACAACAAAAAAATCTAAATAAAAAAGGCAGGAACTGACCTGAAACAAAACTGAGGCGACTGAAATACTGAAAGTAACATAATACTGAAAAGACTGAGAACTGAAGTCATGCAGAATTGAAAAGCTTAACAGGAGTAGGAGAAAGACGCAGGCTGTTGATCCGTGTGGTGGCAGCCCCAGAATGAAAACTGCTGGTCTCTGGTCCTCTGTCTGCCGCTCCGTCCTGCTTCAAGACGAACGTGGAGCCAGAGAGGAGAGGGAGGAAGAGAAGGGGAAGAAGAGGAGTGGTTTTTATCTGCTGATGCTGACTGGTAGGCTGTCCCTCTTTCGGCGTCGCCAAGTGTTGCGGTGGTACTGTGTGTGCGTGTGAGTGTGTGTGTGTCCGCGGTTAGCCAGTACTGGGTTGTTGACCAGCGGCGGGTTGTGGAAGCCCTTCACATTGAACTTTACCCCATTCTGAGGAGAGAGAGGTGACAGACAGACAGACAGAGAGAAATAAACATTTCATTCAAACATCTTTTCATCTCTTTTCTGATGATGAATTATTTGTGACCCACTGAGCCCTGTAGACTGAAATTCTGCAGAGTTATCCCGCAAAAAGAAATGGAGCCATACAAGCAATGTTGATTAGCATTAAACTGCACTCGACGATTAAAATCCATGCGTGTGAACATTGTTGGAATGGAAATACAACAGACTGTTAAACTCCTTGAAACTATTTCAGATTATGATCCAAAGTATTATCGAAGTGACCATGACAGAAAAATCAGACATATGAAAGAGCTGAGACTTTAGAGGACAACAAGAAAACATGAGATGGATGAGAATAAGATTACATGTAAGAGTGAAAGACAAGGATTCTTTCACAGTGTGTTTGGCGCCGGCGCCTACCTTGTGTGTATGGCTGGAGTGGGGGCTGGGCGGAGGCTGGGGGCTGGAGGGGGCAGGGGGATGAGCATGGGCTGGGGGGGGCATGTGGAAGAAGGGAGGGAGCCCGGTGTCTATACACACCTGTCTGCCAGGTATGGAGTGCATTGTTAGACCACCGGGCAGTGAGACGCGAGTCTGCAGGACACAGAGTCAAAGTTTTAACCACAATAAATACTTAAACATGACAATTTTACATCTTTGACTAGAATAAAGTATCTTTGTTTTCAGATTAACCCTGTCACTTGTGATACATTCAGGTACCCTTGGACACTTTGGAATTATACTTTTTTTTTCAAGTTTGGATCAGACAAGCAGTTTTTAAATGCTAATCATTTAAAATTATGTGGTTTGGTATCCCAAGGGTTAACCAGGTTATGGTTTTGAACCCTGACCCTGCCCACCTGTGATCCTGGATGCATGAGGAGATGGTGTCCTCCCATGGTTGGCTTGCCCATGTTAAGGCCTGGTGGCAGAGTGAGGCCCAGAGGTGGGAAAGATGGGTACGGTGGCAGGGCTGGTGGAGGGACTGGACACGGCAGTGCTGAATCAGAGTCCTTTAATGTATAACACACAAGAGACAAACAAAAGATGCTGAGTTTGATACACAACTCTATCTGATGAGTTTGGCACTGATTGTGGTGTCACCTTTGGTCAGAATTGGTAGTGATTCTTCTGGATGAAGAAAATACAGGAGAAAAGGTGTGCGTTGGTTTTGTCTTTTCTTAAACACTACTTCTTTCTCTGTTCATGACATTTTTTCACAGGATGCAAAGTGACAATGTAATTGTACCTGTCAACAAGATTGTAGTACTGTTAAATAAGACAGTTCTGCAGCACAGGTTTCGATTGTTTTGGATGTTTTCTATTGGCTTTTGTTGATAGTTTTATATGAGTAAAGGGTTCAACATAGTAGTGGAACATTGTCCATCTTAGACTCTACTTAACAAACACTTTTCATTTCTTGTTGTCATTTATTTCCTGAACTTTTAAATGAAGAGGGTAAAAAACATTGTGAGTTATGTGTCTATCTGCTCATCCTACATGTATATGTGTTCTTACATTGTCTGATCCAGACAGTGAGGAAACGGAGGAGGCTGAGGAGTGCTGCTGGGGGCTGGAGATGGACATTGGGGAGTCAGCGCTGTGGGGTGACACAGAGTCTCTCTGCTGCTCCTCTGGCCCGACGACACCTCCCAGCACACAGGGCTCCTGCTCGGACACTGTCTCCTTGGGGGGTGAGACTTAAAAAAAAGATACAGAGGCTCAATAACTTCACTTTTTTCATACATTGGCTTCTTATTTCATTTCTATTAATCCGTGAAGTTATAGGTTAATTCTAACATATGTAGGTTGATAGTTTATCCTCTACTCTTACCTCTGTTGTCTGTTCGGGCCAGATCTCTGCCTCCCCACTTTTTGATGATCCAGTCCCTGTAGTCGATCACTTCCTGTGTCAACCTGATTATTCTTCCCAGGGTGCTGCAGATGAAAAACAGGAGGGTTTCAGAACAGGACCACTAATATTCAAGATTATTTTGATGCTGCTGAATGGACTGAATACTGACCTTTCAGAGTCTTTGTTGGGATATGACCGGGCCAGCGGGGACACAGCGTGACTCAGGACAGTGTAGGCGTAGTCAAACACCTGCTTGACATGCATGGCACCATAGGAACCTCTTCCTACGTCATTACCTGTGTTGAGAATGACAAAACAAAACAGCGTGAAATATCCATTAGCATTTTCATTCAAGGGGCCTGAAAAGTTTTGGATATTTTTAAATCTTGCTTTTGAATTTTGACAACCTTATCCTGTGCTGACACAACATAAACACAGATGTGCAAGCTAGAACAAGATGTGCTGTTGCCATTTGTAAAAGTTACCACTGGGTGGCACTGAAACACAGTTTTCAACAGGTTACTAAAAGTTGTGTTTCTTACTGACAAAAGGGTTTTAAAACACAAGATGTTTTTTCTAATTTTAAGGCTTCTGTAAAAGCTGTTTTACAGCGAATTAATTACATTTACATGATTATACTTTGTGAAAGTATCCCTCACTTTACAAGGTTCAGAAACTACTGATGAATATGTGGGATTTGACACTGATTGGTATTTTCAATTTGCACGAAGACTGCAAGCTTCAATTATCATTCAATCTTTCAATAGTGTGATGTAGAGAAAAATAAATAAGTATAAAATAAACACCTGGAAGCAGTGGGTCCTCTATGCAGAGCATGGATGGCCTGTATCCATTTTTCATGAGCTTCATGTCGTCTTTGGCAATGTATGCACCTCCGTTTTTTATTCGAATTCCCGTTTTCAAGTAATTGAAATGGCGGCCATACAACTCAAAGAACTCAATCAGCAACACGCCCAAATTCTCATTGGGATTTCTGGCATCAATACGAGGATGGAGCTGAAAAAGGAAACGCAAGAAGGCAGGGTGAGTGATTAATTACATCAAATCTGACTGAAACAAATGAAAAAAAACAAAAATAAAATACACTGTTTCATAGCTTTGCCGCCTTAAAAAACACTTGTTCATGATCACTGCATCTGTGGTCAAACTACAAACTCCTGCTGCAGAGTCCCACTCATACTTTACCTGCAGGAAGCTGATGACCATGAGGATGAGGCTGTAAGAGCTGATTCCTCCTGTGAAGACTTCATTCAGATCTCTCTGCAGCAGAAACTGCTTCAGCACAAAGATCAGATAAGGCAGCACTGGATACATCTAAAGAAAAGGAAAATCACAAAACTTGAGTATTGCCGTTTCAGCCAAACTCTGGATTTAGTTGAGGCAATAGTGTGAAGTAGAGATTCCTTTAAATGAGGATTTACATTTCAGGTCCTTTATAAGCATCTTTCTTTCTCAGGGATCACTGATGAGATGTACGGAGTTCAATCCGACGGTGAAAAGTAAAGAAGACACTGCATAGCTCCCTTCAGACATCACAAGTCTCTCTTCAATCTCTTGACTTTACTGGTGAAGACCACTTCTCCACATTCAGCTTAAGTCACATCAAAGTTTGTTTTGGGAAGGGGGCAAAGAGGAGAATCTCAACACTAAAGAGGGCCTGATGGTTATGGCTTCTCGTGGAGATTAAATCAGGAAAATATTTTGCTTTCACTGCCTTATCAGCTTGATGGTATTTTAACCAGTGGTCCCTTCAGATTTCAAAGGAAACTGTGAGCTTATCCTACTTCCACTTACGCTCAGCTTTTTCTTCATTCCCAGCCTCGCATTCTAGTTATGTCACTGAACTGGGGCCTGAATTGCAAGAAGGAGCATAATGACCTGAAAAGCACAGACTTTTCAACATATTGAAAACAGAAAAACTAGATGAACAACACAAAGTCAGGACTAGAGTTATGTTTTCAGAATTAAGACGTTTTAATATGTGGTTTTGTGGGAGGCCTTGTAAGAATGATCTGTGGATAGTAACAGAGACTTTTACTTGAGTACTGTACTTAAGTACATTTTTTGAGTATATGTACTTGAATACTTTTATTTTTTTTTTTTGAAAATTATGACTTTTATTCCACTACATTTCAAAAGACAAACATTGTTCTTTCAACTCCTCTATATTTTTAGGAAGCTCGTTGTTACTTTTTCCTTTTAGGCCCAGCTCAGCTTTGTAGTCAGCCCTTAGTGTTTCTCTTTTCTAAAATGCAATTGGCCACCGCTGTGCTCCTCACTGGAGTGAACCAATCACGGTCACTGCCCACACCTGGAATGGATTTTGAAATACATCTACACCACTACATTTGCATAATCTTTTAAGGATTTCCATCACTGTCCACAGACAGGGGAAACTGCAGAGTGGATACTGTGTGTGGTTCACAGATTTTATTAAGATGTGTTGTGTTACCATGGAGCCAAGTGGTTCAACAGGATGATGAGTTCTTGAAAGCAGAGATGTAGTTTGTTCACCATAATGAACTGAACAGTAGACTTACAACTCCCCCAGAGTAGGATAATAGTCCCTCCTTATTTTTGGGTGGGAAAATCTGAATAAAAAATGAAATGACTGTAGCTGTCCTTGTTGCTTTTCATGCATAAGTTTTCACTTTAGAGTTGTTGTAGCAGAGAGGTTCTACATGTAAGCCAGTTTATCATCCTGTGGTTTCAGAAAGTTAAAAGGTTCATTAAGAGCTCTGAAAAAACAATACAGCAATTCACTAGTATTAGAGCACTTACTCCGTACTTTTGTATACTTAGTATTTCTTAAAGTGTGCACTTTGTTACCTGAGTAAATTTTTGACAAAGCAACTTTTTCTTGAGTAAAATTTGACCATGAGCATCAATACTTTGACACAAGTAGTGGAGTTATAGTACTTTGCTCACCAATGTTAGTCATTCACAGTAAATAAGAAACAAAGGAATAGTGGAAATTATTGAACTAAAGTTGCCAGGTATGAATTTTGGGGTTTTCATTCCACTTTGTTGACTGCAAAAAAGACAAGGCCAGAATTGAGCAGTGAGGGTTTGAAGATTGGCACAGATGGCACAGAGGTAAAATCCCACTGACTTTATATTCAGATCATAATCCTTCCACGAACTAACTGTTTTTGGTCTGAAAAGCTCCTGGACAGAACTTTTTTACAACCATAATACAGGTTTTTACAGGAGAGACTTCGGTTGTGTTAAAGGCTGCAATGTTCCTCTAGAAATACTGTGGTTTGTACTTTTTGTACAACTCTAAACTTACCCCATAATACGTTGTAAGCTTTTCAATGGGCTAGAGTTAGTCTCTTGAGTTTTCAGGACACTGTTACTTGATTGTGAGGAAGAACCTCAAAGCACAGTGGGAATGGAAATCACAACTTTATTTTTTAATCAAACACAAGCACACACTCCTGGCAAGTATATGTGTGCAGGTATTTGCCGGTAGTGCAGCAGGACTTGTTTAAGATTTTACAACATGTTTTTAAAAGGGTGAATAGCACATAAGGCTTCACTGCACTGGAGTCTGTCACACCCAAGCATTAACAACATCAGCACCTGTGAATTGATTCCCAGTGTGGTTGTCAACTTTCGAGCTGTAACATGTACATCCTGAGAGAAACTACAACATACAAAAAAAAAAAACCCCGTCACAACAATAACACCGGACCAAAGCCAAAACCAGACAACGTGCTGGAACATCAGCACCTGAATTCCTCTCCTGTAGCTACAGCAGTGACTGAAACAGGCAGAGCTCCACCTACAGCAGGAATTCTGTCCACGCCACGGGGTGGATTGCACTTCCACTGAGAAGAATTGGCAACAAGGTTTTCAGCACCACGCAGGCCCAGTTTAATGTAAGTGGAGATTATACTGAGCAAGGTTGCTTGGGTCTGTTCCAGCTTCACTTTGAAAATGAGAGCAGCCAACTCAAGATTGGAGTGAAGTAAAGTATGATGTTTTAAACTGCTGGCTTGCTTGTTTTTCAAAAGGAATTTCCATAGCGGGAACTTTAAAGCCCATTGTAGCACGGTAATTATGTGACTCCTGTGGTGGTTTTTATCACTCAAGTGTTCAACATGAACTTTTCTTGCACTTGTCTCCATCTTTATACTTCTGATATGTGCACTAGATGGAGTTCAATTTAGTCATAATACTTCAATCTGCAGCCCGGATCATCACCAGAACCACCACAACACCCTTGTCCTATAACAACTGCACTGGCTTCCCATCACATCACATATTAAATCCTGCTTCTCACCTTCAAAGCCCTCCACAATCTTGCACCTCCATACCTCCCTGATCTCCTCCTCATAAACAAACCCAGCAGTACCCTCAGGTCTTCATCCTCCCCCAACCCACTTGACCACCATGGGGTCCAGAGCCTTCAGTTGTTCTGCCCCCCATCTCTGGAACTCCCTCCCACTGACATCAGTGACATTGACTATTTTCAGATTCTGCCTCAAAACCCATCTATTCTGCTAAGCCTACTCACTCTGACAGCTTCCAGACCTTTTTTAATTCTTTGAAACTTTTATATTTCAAATTATTCCTGAAGTGTTTTTAACTTTGCTCTGTACGGCGTCCTTGGGTGCCCTGAAAGGCACCCTTAAATAAAAAGAATTGTTACTTTTACTATTATTATTATCAATCCTCGTACTCAACACAGCCTTTACATGCACTTTCAAACATTGAAATACAATATCTGTTATTTGAGAACTTCTTCTGTCATTTCAGGATAGAGCGCTAGTGACAGACACAAAGATAACAGGTCTTTCTCACCTTTACATAATCTTTGATGAAGCTCGCTGCCTTCACTCCAGTCTCCACGTTGAAACTTATGTCCACCTTCACCTCAGTCTCCAGGTCTGTCAGTTTGATGATTGGCACCTTAAGGGAAGAAAAGCGGAGATCTTTCATCAAACCAAATGTTGAAGTCAAAGGCAATAAAAACTTTTACTGTGGGGAAAAACCTGAAAAAGGAAAAATCCTATTTCTTAACTGACAGTCTTCAAGCAGGGGGTGTTTAAATTCAGCCACTTATCATCTTGTCAGTCAAGACAACACTGCAGCTTGTGGTGGTTTGCCTGGACTTGTGCTCACCCCACAGGATAACTGTGTGTTCTTCTGTGATACTCTGCTACTGTAGCTGTTTATCCACTACAGCAGGCACCAACACTACTGAAGGCCTGGAGTTATTTTTAACTGTAAATAATTGTTCAGCACTATATAAAGACTTGGAATGATCAATTTGGCTCAAACAGTAGACTGTGAACGTACAGCTAAATAGAAGAAATGACCACACAGCTGGCAGAGTGTGCCACCTATCATGCAAACAGATGGAAGACACTAATTGAGCTTTTCCTTTTCCTCTCACATTTCCATGGAGATAAAAGAGTGACTGAGCCAAAGCTTTCTACTTTTTCCTATTTGAAGTCCAGAGGAATTTTTAGGGATTTAAATCAAGCTGCCAAATTGAATATTGCTGGGTGCATTTCAAACAGTTTCCTATTAACTAAAGCTGCGATATTTATCACCTGTGAAATCTAAGCCTCTTTGGACACCTGAAATTAACCATCAGACATTTGTGCCACAGAGTCAATACTGCATCAGAAGAATATCTATTATATCTATATCTAGCTTTTTAAAAAAAGACAACTAACATTTTTGATATTTGCTGCTACAAAACACGAAATCAGTGTCTCCCAAAGTTTGAGCCACAACCCACTGGTGCTGCAGGTGAGACTCCAGGAAATCCAAAACTTAACCCTCACATCGCTAAAAATCTGATTGCGCTGACGTACGTTTATACAAACAAAGAGAGGGTCATGATTTTTACAGCTCTGAATAATTCATTTCTTTCTTAATTTTTTCCTTTTTTTTAATTACAGATATTGTGTCATCAAAAATACGCCAGGCAGTGTCAAAGTGAATACTTTGTAATGCCAATTATGTCCAGAGACGACAAGAAGGTGTTTATGCTGTGGTGTCCAAAACAACACCAACAAAAAAAGTCTTGATAAAAATGACCAAAATGCTTTACTGTAGGTGCAACCCAGTTTATTTTGAAACTTTTCTCCCTCGTTTCCGGGCCTGGCAGTGGGGTTGCTTTGCTCCTGAATTCTGCAGAGGTGGCAGTCTGCAGCCAGACTGTCTTGGGTAATTTTTCATCCTTTTTACTGTTGCCTGGTTGTAATACGATGTTCCAGTTAAACGGTGGCTGTAGCACACACTAAAGCTGTTTGCTAAATGCATAACACAATATAAGAGGGAATAAAGAATGGTAGCATCGAATAGCAAAAGGAGAGAAAAACATTAGTTACAGTTGCTGTAAAGACGGGTTTGGTGTTGAGAGATTTAAACAGAAAAAAATAACAGAGACTAACCAAAGTGCAGGGCAGCATGCCCTCAGTGATGAAATCCAACTGTGAGCTCATTTATCAACACAGCACAAATACTAACTGCGTGAAATAAATAAATAATGTGAATATATTCACTTATAAATTATATAAACTTAATAAAGATTAGAAGATTAAGATAAGACATCAGATATGCAAAAGGCATGACCAATTTCTGCATACTGACTAACTGGTCGGCTGCAGGCTATCTATATATAAACAACACGTTACTTCTATCATTCAGCCCCTCCGATGTTGCCCACATGCTTTTCTGAGAAACACACATACACACTGGAGTGAGGAAGAGGGACAGGAAGGGGTGGGGGTCTGCTCCTGTGAACGTATTGGATGTTTAATATAGATCTCGTAATGTCACGGTGTCAGACACTTCCATGTGCTACATCTGTTTACATAGATGTCTTCAAGTAGCACATTGGTTTTGATCATTTTATTACATGTGCATAAGCTACAATGCTCTTGCTCATGTTGCCTAATCGATTCCATGGGAAAAGGAGAAATGGTAGAAATAATTCAAAAAGAAAGACAGTCTTTTTCAACAATCTGAAAACTAGATGAGCTGAGAAACATGCCTGAACATGCTGATTACTTACTGTAGCCTTGTCCAGCACTTTGATAGAGAAGGGTTCTGCCACATTATGCTTACGAAGAGCTTGTTCCAGCTCTTGCAGTGGGGGACGCTCCCATTTCCCAAACACCACCAGGTCAATATCACTGAGAGCAAAACACAGTCAGAAGATCAGGATACTTTAAAAACACATAAAGAAATGTGACAGGTGGAGTTTTCAAGATATAAAACTTCAGTCTTACCTTGTTGGAAGGTACAACCCTGTGCTGAAGCTGCCAAATATCTGAACCTGAAAAAACAATGTTGAAAAAACATGACATAGATGATTAAACACCGTTGAAGACGAAACCCAAATATTACTGTTGAAACACTCAATGGGTTTTGCAACATGTATGTTTAGTGCGACACCCATCTGTCATGATGATGTACAATTTATATACAGTTCAAACTACAGGAAATTAGGTATTTCCGCGTTCCGCCTGAGAGGCAGCAAACCCTGCCAAGTTAAGTAGGGTGCCAAATTGAGTATACAATAGTGAGGAAAAAAAGAATACTGTGTTTTGGAGGCAGCAAGTGAAAGCTTTCCAAAGGAAGCAGAGTAAAGTCCTTTCCTTTTCCGTCTGGTAAATACGACAAGGCAATAGCACAAAGACAGGCTGAGATTGATGGGTTGAAATGAAAAGGGAGGCTGGTACAAATCAGGAGCTTGATCCATTTACCTGACAATCTGACTCACAGAGGAAGAGGGAAGACTGGCAGCCAACAAATCACCACAGCGCATGGTTTACATGATTAAGTAATGAGAGGGGCATTACATCAACCCTACAATTTTGCTCTTTCCACTAGCTGCAGGATCCTCTGTCACTATTTCTGGGGAATAGAATGAACATTTGGATAAGAGGTCAGTGAAGAAACCAAAGCCATCGTGCCCTCATAGCAAAAATCTCTATTGATTCGTTATACAGTTTGTCACATGGTCGCCCATGGGCATGGTCACTGTTAACTCCAAAACACTGGTTGCTCTGTGTTGGTCGTGATCCTGTCAGAACTCAGTAGAACTTGAGCCCATAGTGTGGTAGCATTCCTGGCCAACCTAATTTTCCATGCCCCTAAGCCCCCCCAGCTGTTTAGTACAGCTACAGCTTGCAAGCTACACACTGAGCGCCCCTGTGAACTGTAAGACGAGCTAACTGGCTGAGGTTGAAAGGACTGGGTCTTGCCTGTAAATATTGCCATATTTTATATGGACCCCATCTATCCAAGAGTTTTCTTACTAATGGTTGATTTTGTTTCCTAACTTCTGTTTATTTATGTAACAAAAATATTATAAATTTTTCACCATTATTGGTAAGACACCTGAAAAGAACCAGAAAACGTGGAGCATAGAGTGGGGAAAGACAACAAGCAAAGACGTTGAGGCTGAGACCTTATAAACTGTGCTTAAACCACTGTGCTAACATCCCTTCAGGTGGGCAAATCTCTTTTATTTGCCTGAGTGGCAGAATCCAAAGCAGCTACACAAGTGTAACATGTCTCCCTCCTGGGTAACTTACAAAATTTGACCCCTATTATACTACCTAGCGTACCTGAATTGATGTAATGCTAAAGCTATTGAGATACACGTTGAAACACAAGTACATGTATAGTGGAATGTTAGGTAACTTTGTTGTGAAGAAAAAACAAAAAACATTTAGGTTTTCTCGAAATAAGGGTTGCTGAGCTGTGTGGGATCAGTTTGTCTGTGTGCCAGTTTTCCCTCCTCCAAAACCAGACAAAATGATGTGAATTAATATTCTATTAGCTATATCAGGGGTTTCAAATGTAGGATTATGTAGGATATGTGTGTACATCTTACATCTGCTGTGGGCCACAGTTCCTTGATGATCATCTCTATCCGGTTCACAACCTCCTTCCTCATTGCTGCTTCCTCTGGCCGAGGAGACATGAAGTTGTAGAAGTCCATCACCTCTTCATGTAGTCTGGTTGGAAAGAGAAAGAAAGATAGGGTTCAGCTTCACCCATCAACATCTATTCACTGCTCAGTCCTGTATGAAATAGATTGAGAGTGGGAACTGCACAGGATGTGAAATGCGCAGTATGATTTGGCTTACATTTTGGAACAACAACAGAAAAAAACACTCTCCAGATGGCCCAAGATATGCTTCCTGCTTATCACTGTTCTGCTTAACCCCATCATGCCAGACAGGCAAAGCAACAGATTACAATTTTCGTATGTGAAATATTCCACAGTTTCTGGTTTATCAGCTCAGACATCACTTGTCCTGCCATAATCCCAATAGTGTAAAAAAAAAAAAAAAAGAAGCATTCCGCTAGATTGGTAAGGTTACTGTAGCCACTGCATTTAGGTTACTTAAAAACACTTTACATGGAGACAGAATTACTTTTCTTTAGGAATTATTTCAGATAAAGTGAATAACACACAAAAATGCAAAAAATACTAAAAAAGGACCAATCAAAGTGGTGCAGAGGGAAGTTTGCAGGATCCTCTTCACACTGATAAGCAGGGCACCTGGCTCTCATGGAGACACAAATACACATCTTAGGCTTAAAAAGAGTTTTTAAAAATACGTAAAGAAAAATATTATTTAGGAAAACAACGTTTCTTTAGATACATTCAACTCAGAGCATATTTCAATAAACATAAATTTAAAGGAAGATTGTTACGCAGACCTAATTCACATCATGATTGATACAAATAAAATCAGACCCAACAGAAAAGTAATTGGTAGACTCAACTCGAGCTTGTAATCACTCAATATGACTTCCACACTTAGTATTAAATCAAAATGGGAAAGAGGAGCTAACATCTCTATCTCTGGAGAAGATAGGCCAAGTATTTGCAAAACTCAATTAAACAATTCAAGCTCAGGTCTCTGGGGCAAGTTTTCATGGAAAGATAAAATAAAAAAGGATTAACTTATATTTTGAATATTAGATTTTTTTTTATCACCCCAAAACCAAAACAATCTCAGGGAAGTCAACCAGGATCGGGGCAGTGCTCAATGTGGAAACTCCCAAGGGGGAAAAGCTGTAAAAATGAATGAAAATTGGTTTCTTATCCATGTGTGTACATATTTACAAGGACAACATTGTATGAATGAGGAAGCAGATAGTTTTACATATGTTTACATGAAAAATTCAACATATTAGCCCCCCTGAGTGGGTGCTTGAGACCCAGGTAATGCTTGACTATGTTACTGTTAGCTGGTATTCTAATACACAGCTGATGTTTACCATATAGCTACAAATGTGAATTATTTACAAAAGGAATACAACAAACCTTGTGCTCAGCTCCTCTCCTCTATCCATCAAAAAAAATATTAACAACATCTACTGACCCTTTCACTATTGAACAGATCTGTAACTGTTGGTCTGTTCCTTGTTTTTGAAAAATTGGTCGATTCAACAAAAATGAAGTTTTAAAAGGAAATAAGAGAGTTTAGACAAGAGACTTGGTATAACCCTGAGAGCCATGTATTTATGGTTTGTTTCATATTATTTGACCAGATACATTAAAAGTTTCTGATCACTTAAAAGCCTCTGAACAGTGTAACTCTGTTCAACCCTGTGGCCATTCATTTTTCTAGGAATGCATGCTATGATGTCTGTGTGAAATACAGAACAGAGAGACTGTCACAGTCAATTACCAGTGCCCTGGAGGAAATGCAGCCAGCCCATGTGCCTACTGTTTGATGAATACACTTTACCAATAAGTCAGAGCAAATCCATAGCAATACTGAGGGCATGACTGACAGTAGCATGCCCCTCATCGCATCAGTCAAAACTATAGCATTAACTGACTAACATCACCCTAAAACTTATATCACACCACCACAGGCTGCCATGTATCATACTGGATAGGTCCATATTTCACTAACACACTGTTTCCTATAAACCCAGATCTCATCTCTGATAATCCCAGTATTATTGAACCATAAGTGTACAAAACTGCGTGTTACTTATCTTTTTATTTGAACTACAAATCCCTGATGTGAGACTTCAAAGGAACCCCTGAAGGCAACACACTGCAAGATAACTCTGTGCACAAGCCATAACTTGTGTTAGAAAATGTGTAATGCCACAAACACAAGAGAAAAAGGCGTGTGATTTTTTTCAGAAGAACAAAAAACCTGACAGCTTCTGTTATCTGACATTCAAAGTTTGGAAAACTTGCATCAAGAATGTGCAAGTGTCTTAATTCCTTGTATAGAAAAGTCCCACACTGGTGCAACCAGACATTACAAATATCACAAGGCCCTGTAACACATCTGGAAGTTCTTTGGTAATATGTTTCTGAAATATTTTTCCATTGAGTATAACAACGACTACGTAAAATAAGCCACAAACTAGCTAAATTATATGTTTACCTGTTGACAACTAACATTGCACTAACTCTTAAGTTGAGGACCCATACAGATAATTCTTGTATGCCAAAGAGCGTACTTTGCACATTTCTTTCAGCACTTTAACCCAGGCAGTATAAGTGAAAGGCTTTATTTTGGACAATTACATTGAAATATTTGTGCATTGAGTTTCACTATTGTTATGTCACTAAGATTTTGAGCTATGAGGTGGAAAACCTGAAATCTAAGAGCATTTACAGATAGTGCACATAATCCATCAAACAGACAGTTTGCATTAACTTATACTCTATGCAATAAAATTCAGTGCAATTTACTGAAAAGTACACTTCAAACGTTTCTCTCTTGAAATTGTATCATGATGTAATAATGAGCAGAAGGATAATTGTCATCATAATGTCATAATATAAGCAGTTAGAAAATGTCCAGGCACATATATACTTGTACATGAGCAGATGAGAGGCTAAGTACTTTATGGGACATTTAACATCCACATTATACAGTTAAGTGTTCCCTTACTCCATTAGCAAAAGCCTACTAATATAATGGATTCCTCTTTATGCAGCTCTTCAGTGTTTAAAATTTGCCTTTTTAATAAGATAAGATATTTATTTGATTGATAGCGACTGATTATAAGGGATTAGGATTGCAAACTTGAACAGTGTGGTAAGCCTGACAATCGTTAGCCACATTAGCTCTGCTATCCTGTCAGGCTACTGCGAACAAAAACGGACATACTACTGACTTCCGGCGAAATACTTTTAAACACACATTTAAGGAAACATAAGTCATAAAAATATCTATGCCTATGGATCTCAAACGCTGTCTTAACAGCTTTAGTGAGTGCACATCCTGAAAAGCGAGTTGGAAGAGTTTTTTTAATCACACAATTCAAATTTTGTGGGACAAAAACACAGCACTTCCGGTGTTCCCGTGCTCGGCTGTAGCGGCCTTTACGCAACCAACGTTCGTATGTAACGGTGCCTTTCAAACATCTAACAGCAGCACAACTCCAGTTTACACAACCTCAATAAATCACTGCGTTGGGTAACGAAAGATGAATAGGTTTTCCACTACTATTCTTCACATACAAAAGTAAGCAGTGATAATGTCCTGTAACCAACCACCAGGAGCAGTAAACAGTTTTTAACGTCAGCTTCGTACGTTTTATACAGAGACAGTCAACAGTTTCAGATATGTACTCACCCGAGGACTCCGGGGTTGTACTTTCTCGTCTTCCAGGGAGTCCAAGTGCTCGCATAATTGCCATTAGTGCAGTTTGAAAGCAAGTAATTCATCCCATAAGTGCTGGCTTTGTTGTCACTTTTCCTCCGGCCTGGGTGGTGTGTGTGATTTCCAGGTAGAGAGGGTTGGACCTGATGGCGCTTTACACAAATCTGCTGTAAATTGAAAGCCGGGTGCTCCTGTAGGTGACGGTGATGATGGTGGTAAAGATTAACATTGTTGTCAATGTTGTCGCTAACGTTTAAAAGCAGATTAGCACCCCCGACGTTTTTGTTAATATTTCCCGTTACGTTTCCAATTATAGTCCTATCAAGTGAGCTGGTTGAAGGGGGGCTATCCGCCCCGGATTCCCGTGAGCAGGACGAGGAGAAAACAGGTCCCGTCTTCTGGGGCAGGGCTTTTCCCTCACCTGGTTCAGTGGTGTTTGCCGTGATGATGGAGTTGTGTACGTTCCCGTTAGACAGCGCTATCCCCAGCGAGGACATCGCAGTGGAGCCGTTCATGATGCTGCTGTGATGGCTGCTGCTGCTGCTGCTGCTGCCGTTGCTCAAACTGGCAGCAGCAGCATTACCGTTGCTGCTGCTGCAAAGACTCTTGCTTGCTGCCACCGCGCTCGCCACATTTTTTAGAACATCCAACGCAGCATAATTCACGCACTGGTTGTGGTTTTGATTGTGGAGCTGTTGAGCGGAGAGCGTCCGTACTCCCTGAGAGGTCTCCCAGACGTGCATCCATAAGGCGTTCGCAGGTCCTTTCTGTTCGGGCTGAATCCAAGCTACCCTCGGATCCATTCAACTTCTTTCTCTGGTCACCCCCCTGCGAGAGCTCAACTAATACTATCGTGCCCGTTGTGAATCTGTGCCGCTTCTCGGACCTATGAAAGGTCGCTGCTCCGTCCGGGGTAACGAAGGGGGGAGTATTTAGACATAAACCAAATCGGGATCATTGATAAAGTGGCCCATTTACACCACTAGCTGGAAAAATGCTAGCCGTTTCCTACGGGAATTCAATATGGCGTATTCTCTTCAAATCCAAGCGCATGCGCCTTACCAGGGTTCTTAAATGATGACTGCGCCCCCCTTTCCTCCCACTCCCTCATCACTCCAGTCGGCAGATGAATTTCACGGTTAGAATACGGTTCCCATTACATTAACATACAATTGAACAACGACCGAAGACATTTAAACGTATACAGCGAAGAAGAGCCCTGTAGTTCCTTGCGTCAAGAAGCTGCGAATGAAAACCCAGAGGTCCTGACGCACTATCTCCACCTCCCGACCGTCACCAGTGGGTGGGTTCATAGGGGATACCCCCATCAATAAGACAGGGCTCAGTGTTGGAGGACTGACAGATAACCTGAGACAGACATGTGGAGGCATTGAAGCACACACAAACAGAGAGAGTATAGTGGTGCGAAATATTCCATTCATCCATCCATCTCATTTTGAAAAGCAGTTGATCTGGATAGTACAGGGTGTCCATAAAGTGTCTTTGCAAATGAAGGAACCTATCACAAAAGCAAATGTTCAGACGTATATCTGGAAACTGTTACACAATTAGGAGTAGATATTTAAGTTATTGTAAAACCTAATTCAATGGAATTTTTAGAAGTACATTGAAATACTTGTTTGACATGATCAATGTTTTCCTCTGATGTTCATGGTCATCTACTCCTTTATCCAACATTGTCAGTCTCCATTAATTTCTTGTGTCAAGCACAAATTCACCCACTCGATAGTGGATCTCTTCCGTTCTTATTCCTGTAGTTTTGCTGAGTCTGGGTATCTGATTTTGTTTGGGGGGGGGGGGTGTCAAGCTTTTATCACTTTTCATAAGGTTTTGAAACAGCTGAATTATTTGTTGAAGACACAGCCTGAATGAAGAAAACAAAGCTTTTTAAATCTTCATCTCATTATAAGCTGATAATGACACACAAAAACTTCCCAATACTGGAAAATATGGCTAAAACGAGTATTCTCTGCTATTTCCAAGATCTTATCTAATAAAACTCAAATCTAATGTCTCATTGTCAGATATCTTAACAAGAGATTTTTAACTTGTTCCAGTGGCAGATTTTCTTTTTTTTTTTGCTTATTATAAGTAAAAATATCATGCATTATCTTTTTTTTTTTTCTTTTTTTACTTACTTGAGTGGCTTTCTTCAGCGTGTCATCATGTCGAGATAATGGCACTAGTATTTACTTAATACAAAAATATTTGTCAGCATATTGAGAAAAGACATGCACTTGCTATTGGTGAGAGTACATTAATTTCAGTGTAATACTAGGTTTATTGAGGTTGGATATTTTTTACTTCTTTTGGAAAGTCTTAAAAAGCCATTTTTTTGTTCTGTTGGCAGATTATATTGCTTGGTTTAAGTAAAATATCCCAATAATAATTGTTTTTTTCTTGTCTTTGAAGGCTGGCTTTTTGCAATCATAACTGCTTTCAGTATACTATTCATATCCAAATCATTGGATAGTCTATGATTTTTGCAGAAAATTTTCACCATTACTTAGATGTAAATAAAGCCTCCTCTTTTCTTGTTTGTGTTTTCGAATGGGTCCTGCTGGCCATGAAGCAGAAGTCATATTTTTGGGGGCACTAGGCTACCCAGCAGGTGGTGATAATCTCTCCAGACCCACCAACCATCTCCCAGTTCATTAAGCTCTGTGATGAAGCAAAAGCTTGCTGCTTAGAGATGACCAAAATCTGTACCTTTCATCATGCATTTGCATGTAAGAGAGAGAGTGAGGGAGAGAGTGTCTTGCATAATGCCCACCCCCAACCCCTTTCTACTCACGTGCAGCATGTGACAGAGTCAAGGAAAACCCCCAGAGCAAACTATGTGCCAGCTAGGATATGTTGCTCTCTGAATAACACAGTCAGACACACACAGCTGCTCCCGCCCTTTTGAAAGCCTGTAGAAATCTAACAGCTTCAGTCCCTTCGCCTTACACTGTATTAAACACAGGCGTCTGCGTGACACAACAGATTAAATGGGTTATTCCTCTCATATCTGGTGTCACAGTCTTGGCTTTAGCTTAACGCCAACACTGACTGTGTGCCTGTGTGATTTCATTCATTGTCAGCTTTTATGGGATTACTACATTAGTGATGACTGGACTGTAGCTGATAGAATCCTAACAAACATACACATGTCCATGTATAAACAGAGCTAGAGGAGTAAACAGCACGTGCTTGGCCTAACTACAATAATAGCAGAAAACATAACGAAAGCATGTAGTTGTCAGTGTCTGCATGTGGCTTGAATAATGGAGCCGCAACATGTTAGTTATTTAACCCACATTAGTGGAACACAGCCCTTATTTCAACATTTTTACACATGGTTATTCCAGTAAGTCATCCAATGCAGGGCCATGGGGTGTGTAATGCAACAGTTAACATCATTCAGCTGTTGGTACCATCAACAGCAGGTTCAGATAGTTGTTTTGACAAAGAGATTTAAAACAAGTTTAAGGATTGAAACAGGCTTTCTTGTCTTTGTCACAGTCAATATCAGGTTGTCTGTCTGTTGTTATATGACACTGGCTGGCGTGTGTAAATTGAATATATTACAGTGCAACTTCAGCCTACATGAATATATAAGTTGAATGGTTAAAAGCCAATTCAATGACCTGCTTTGCATATAAAAAGGAAATGTAATGGAGTCTGTCAGAAGATAAATGGTATGAAAGTATAATGAAATAGCAGTTAATAGTAGCAATGCAATATAGAGATGCAATTACAAAAAGTGTGGACACAGAGGATACGCACAAGAAATAGTCTGAAAAAAGAATCAGACAGCACAGTCCTTGGATATGAAGGATGTCACTCTGTATAGCCTTCGGCAAAATGAAGCCTTCATTTCTCATCACACGCAGACAGCAGTCCTTAAATTTATCGATGACACTGGATACAAGAACGGCCTTCGTAAAAATTTATTTCAAAATAAAATTTGAATACAGGATGACTTGGCGCTTGGAAATATGGAACTAAGGACTTTGTATGTACATTTATTAAAGGCTCAAAATAAAAACATTGTATGAGAGTAATGAGATAATTGCACTTGTTTATGACTCAATAGTCTTCCTAAGAATGGAGAGATTGTGAAAAATATTGACAGAAAGCAATACATCTTTTGGCTCATTGTTAAACTGACTATTAAACATGAAAAAGTTTCATTTTTATCCGTACTTTATTTTTCTTGTGTAAAGAAATGCATCCACTTAGTGTCATTTCCCCTTTGCGATTCCACCAGCAATTCTCTTTTTCTCTCTGTTAGCTGTGATATGCCTGGGCAATGCTCTCCTCTTTTCATTTCAGGCATGGCTGAGGNTTCATGGTCATCTACTCCTTTATCCAACATTGTCAGTCTCCATTAATTTCTTGTGTCAAGCACAAATTCACCCACTCGATAGTGGATCTCTTCCGTTCTTATTCCTGTAGTTTTGCTGAGTCTGGGTATCTGATTTTGTTTGGGGGGGGGGGGTGTCAAGCTTTTATCACTTTTCATAAGGTTTTGAAACAGCTGAATTATTTGTTGAAGACACAGCCTGAATGAAGAAAACAAAGCTTTTTAAATCTTCATCTCATTATAAGCTGATAATGAGACACATAAACTTCCCAATACTGGAAAATATGGCTAAAACGAGTATTCTCTGCTATTTCCAAGATCTTATCTAATAAAGCTCAAATCTAATGTCTCATTGTCAGATATATTAACAAGAGATTTTTAACTTGTTCCAGTGGCAGATTTTTTTTTTTGCTTATTATAAGTAAAAATATCATGCATTACCTTTTTTTTTTCCTTTTTTTTTTATTTTTTTTTTTTTTTACTTACTTGAGTGGCTTTCTTCAGCGTGACATCATGTCGAGATAATGGCACTAGTATTTACTTAATACAAAAATATTTGTCAGCATATTGAGAAAAGACATGCACTTGCTATTGGTGAGAGTACATTAATTTCAATGTAATACTAGGTTTATTGAGGTTGGATATTTTTTACTTCTTTTGGAAAGTCTTAAAAAGTCACTTATTTGTTCTGTTGGCAGATTATATTTCTTGGTTTAAGTAAAATATCCCAATAATAATTGTTTTTTTCTTGTCTTTGAAGGCTGGCTTTTTGCAATCATAACTGCTTTCAGTATACTATCCATATCCAAATCATTAGATAGTCTATGATTTTTGCAGAAAATTTTCACCATTACTAAGATGTAAATAAAGCCTCCTCTTTTCTTGTTTGTGTTTTCAAATGGATCCTGCTGGCCATGAAGCAGAAGTCATATTTTCGGGGGCACTAGGCTACCCAGCAGGTGGTGATAATCTCTCCAGACCCACCAACCATCTCCCAGTTCATTAAGCTCTGTGATGAAGCAAAAGCTTGCTGCTTGGAGATGACCAAAATCTGTACCTTTCATCATGCATTTGCATGTAAGAGAGAGAGAGGGAGAGAGTGTCTTGCATAATGCCCACCCCCAACCCCTTTCTACTCACGTGCAGCATGTGACAGAGTCAAGGAAAACCCCCAGAGCAAACTATGTGCCAGCTAGGATATGTTGCTCTCTGAATAACACAGTCAGACACACACAGCTGCTCCCGCCCTTTTGAAAGCCTGTAGAAATCTAACAGCTTCAGTCCCTTCGCCTTACACTGTATTAAACACAGGCGTCTGCGTGACACAACAGATTAAATGGGTTATTCCTCTCATATCTGGTGTCACAGTCTTGGCTTTAGCTTAACGCCAACACTGACTGTGTGCCTGTGTGATTTCATTCATTGTCAGCTTTTATGGGATTACTACATTAGTGATGACTGGACTGTAGCTGATAGAATCCTAACAAACATACACATGTCCACGTATAAACATAGAGCTAGAGGAGTAAACAGCACGTGCTTGGCCTAACTACTATAATAGCAGAAAACATAACGAAATCATGTAGTTGTCAGTGTCTGCATGTGGCTTGAATAATGGAGCCGCAACATGTTACAGTTATTTAACCCACATTAGTGGAACACAGCCCTTATTTCAACATTTTTACACATGGTTATTCCAGTAAGTCATCCAATGCAGGGCCATGGGGTGTGTAGTGCAACAGTTAACATCATTCAGCTGTTGGTACCATCAACAGCAGGTTCAGATAGTTGTTTTGACAAAGAGATTTAAAACAAGTTTAAGGATTGAAACAGGCTTTCTTGTCTTTGTCACAGTCAATATCAGGTTGTCTGTCTGTTGTTATATGACACTGGCTGGCGTGTGTAAATTGAATATATTACAGTGCAACTTCAGCCTACATGAATATATAAGTTGAATGGTTAAAAGCCAATTCAATGACCTGCTTTGCATATAAAAAGGAAATTTAATGGAGTCTGTCAGAAGATAAATGGTATGAAAGTATAATGAAATAGCAGTTAATAGTAGCAATGCAATATAGAGATGCAATTACAAAAAGTGTGGACACAGAGGATACGCACAAGAAATAGTCTGAAAAAAGAATCAGACAGCACAGTCCTTGGATATGAAGGATGTCACTCTGTATAGCCTTCGGCAAAATGAAGCCTTTATTTCTCATCACACGCAGACAGCAGTCCTTAAATTTATTGATGACACTGGATACAAGAACGGCCTTCGCAAAAATGTATTTCAAAATAAAATTTGAATACAGGATGACTTGGCGCTTGGAAATATGGAACTAAGGACTTTGTATGTACATTTATTAAAGGCTCAAAATAAAAACATTGACTGAGAGTAATGAGATAATTGCACTTGTTTATGACTCAATAGTCTTCCTAAGAATGGAGAGATTGTGAAAAATATTGACAGAAAGCAATACATCTTTTGGCTCATTGTTAAACTGACTATTAAACATGAAAAAGTTTCATTTTTATCCGTACTTTATTTTTCTTGTGTAAAGAAATGCATCCACTTAGTGTCATTTCCCCTTTGCGATTCCACCAGCAATTCTCTTTTTCTCTCTGTTAGCTGTGATATGCCTGGGCAATGCTCTCCTCTTTTCATTTCAGGCATGGCTGAGGTATTGAGGGCAGTGCTTGATCTCTGTTTGACTCTCCTGCACCGTATGACTGGCCTGCTTCAGTTTCAGTATTTACACAGCAGAGATGTGGTCACTGATCCAAAGTAGCTTCCCTTCTTTAGATGATGAGGTAAGAGGGAAAGCCTCTCCGATGGTCCACATTTCCAAATGTTGATGAGCGCATGACTGGGGAGTTTTAGTACCTGCTTCTGCACTTCAAAGTTTATGTTCCATCTGTGAGAATATGCAGATCAGTGGAGAGTCTTAAAAGTGAATATTGCAGGTGTAACTGTTATTACTGGTGCAGTGCAGCATTCAAAGTCCACTGTGTCACTTTTAAAAGATCTCATTCCAGCTGTTGAAGTTTGTTGGGTTGGAGGTTTTGATTTATGGATATTGCTACATCGGAGATGTCAATAACAAAAGTCTTATCCAGAAAGCCTTTGCAGCTTAAAACAGTTACAGTACATACGCACAATCCCATCCCAAATTGTATCTTTAAGCATCGCTCAGACTGTCTCTCAGCATAAAAAAAAAGATTTGGGGAATGTTCCTAGCACGATGTTGATCCATCCCCTCTTTAGATGTCCAGTATCCAAAATGTTTTCAGAGTAGAAAAGGGATCAGTGCCTTCCTATTTTTAGGATAGTCTTCAAACTTACTGAGGTACCATCTGCAGGAATAGAAAGAAGATTAGGTACATTTTCTTATTTATGCTGCACACGCTGCTCTATACTCCATGAATAACCTGCTTATTCTGTATGTGTGTCATTATTCTTACTTGTGGTGAGCCACAGCCCTGCTGGAGAGGACCACTGTGGTGAAGATGGCAAAAGCTGAGCTGTGGATAGAGTGACCAGCCAAAGCAAAGCCCGCCCACTCTGTTATCTCTCCCAAGAAGTTTGCTCCAGATACATATTCAAACATGCCGCCTGTGGATCAAAAGAGAGAGAAATGATGACAGGTAATCTTTTCATTGAATCAGTAAAGACGAACAAGCACAAAATAGAAATAAATAAAAAGAGCAGAATAAAATGGCACAAATTTTCTCCTGCTGTCGTTTAAAGCTTGGCTGGGAAAGTGCTTACATTTTAAGTATTTGTCAACATGATTCTGTATCTGCTAAACACTTAAAGGCTGTTCACATAGTTGAGCAGTGACCATAGATGGCTGAGCACTCCCTGTGTGACGGCAAGCTATGAGTAGTGTTGTAACCCTCGATGTGAAAATGTCAGATTCTTGGCTGAGGGGATTCCAGACGTGCCTGGAAGTTCATCTGTAGCCGCCTAGCTCACAGCTTCCTCTCTCCTTGCTTTCTTCCTTTTATTTTCCTTTAGGCTCCAGAATGGACTGTTTCCACAGGTTCACCACAAGTTCAGCCTCAAGGTGCTTTTGTTGTGACTATCTCCTTCATCAGGGGAGGTGTTCTCTCATTGAACCTGTTATGATTACTGATTGATTTAGAGAGGGATAAGTCCAACTTGTGGTTTGAATTAGTTCATTATTTGGTCAAAAAATGGAGACCTATGGATTTTATTTTACTTTACAATACTTGCACTCCAGGCGGTTTCTCAAAGGAATTTGGAGATGTGCCAGAGACTGGTTTATTCAACCCCACCCCTGAACTTATCAGCTCTTATACAATCACATTCATTCTTACACTACGGAGGTCATACACTGCATCAAATAGTCTTTTTTTGATTTAGTAAGAAAAATACCCCAAAACAAGACAAAAGCACAACATATCATACAGTGTCGAGACACAGGAAACAACAGTTGTTGAAAACAGTACAGAAGAGAGATCAACTTGTGCAAAGTCACGTTGGGAAATATGTTTGCAAATTTTCAGGAGAAGTGGTTCCCAAAGTGGGGGCAAGGACCCCCTGGGGACAGTGATATATGGGTTTTGAGGTTCTAAAAGAATAAAACAAAAAATGTAAGATTTGAGATTACACCTCTTATTCATTATATAAAATAATAAACACGACAGTGGTCAAATACTTTATCAAATATGATCACTACTTACTGAGGAGTCACAGCTACATCTTGTACAAAAGCTTACATTTTACCTCTGGCAATTTAATACTTCTACACCATAACATAATTCTTATTTAACCTTTGTGTTCCGTTTTTTTTTTTTTTTTTCTGTCCTTGTTTTGGCATAGAGTCATGTGTGTGAAGCATAGAACAGTTTTAAATGGCCTTGAGGGACACTGTGTGTCACTGGTCTCTTTGAAGACTAGGGGTGACAGGGGTTTGTGGATTAAAAATGATACTTGAGCCACTTACAAGCTCAGCTGAAAGACAAAAAAGTCTTTCAATGGAAAAATGGTGAGACTATAACTAAATAGCAACTTGTTTTTTATCTTTAAATATTAAGAACAGAAAAAAATATGTTTTAATTTAGTAATTATGTCAGGTTATTACAGGTGTTTGACTAAATGTTAATTTGTTTTTTCTATTAGGTCCAACTTGTTTCAACATGGCATCCTGTTTGACACAGACGAGGAAGCTACTCAATCTTGTAACTGACGGCTGATCATATCAACAGAAGCTTAGCACCAAATTCTAAATGACAACTTCCGCTTCAGCAAAATAATCTCTTACCCTCTTTGTAAAGTAAAACCCCAGAAGTTTAAAATCAGTGCAAATTATGCTCGTTTTTGGTGAGATACTTTGTAGTCGTAAGTCCTTTTCCTGTTTTTCCAGTTTTCCCAGACTGAGAACCTTTTTGTTAATAACACAACAAACTGATTTCTTTATAACATCCAAGCTAGCATTATTGTTTGGCTGACTTATGTGAATGTATTATTTACTGAAATATAAAAGTTATCTTGCTGCAGGCATGAACACTATTTTAGACCACTGTGGTCATCATACCACTTGTCCTTACATTACATTTTACTTTTAATTCTCCCACTCAGATTATTTCACTTCCTGCACTCACAAACAGTGCAGGCTCTTTGAGTTGGACCACATTATAGTTAAAGCAATTGGGAGCTTTTTTGAACTCTAATTACTGCAAAGGCTGACAAAGAGCAACACAGAGGGGAAAAGACAACTATTGACAACCTGTGATTCGCTTTACAGCTTGATCCTACATAATTATATGACCACAGCGGGAAATTAGGATGCAGGGCTGTGTAGGAGGACCACAGAAGTTTGTGCCACAATGTGATTACTACTTTCTTCACTTTCTTGTCACCCCCGGGCCTTGGCGGTACAAAGCAACAAACTTTAAAACTGAGCAGAAGTGGAATCTTTTCAGACGTCGTACATCATACAATCATCGATTTGCATTCAAAATTTTAAGTTCTGCATCTTAAAAGTGATCCCATGAAATCTGTCAAAAAATATTTTCTCAGTGGTATGAGGAGGCTGGCTCCAGGAACTACTGATATGAAAGAATAAATGACAAAACAGTAAAAATATGAACCAACATATAAAAACAGGATAATGTCCTCTGTTTTGGCTGAAGCCCTCACCTGTGGGGATCTTGTAACCAGTCTCTCCTGGCTTTCTCAGGTTCCTCAGGATGTGGTCTGAGTGCACATTCATCAGCCAACCAACGAACCACAGCACAGAGCCTGGAAACACACCAACCAAAACTGCTTTAGGATGACATTCCACTAACCAGAACCAAGTCAGCAACTTATGCTTTCACAAGTAAACATGACATTTGGGGAAATGGTCTAACATCTTGTCTCTCCCTGAGCCGGATGAACAGATTAATAGTACTGCCATATCTGAGTAACACAAAGCTGTTTACAATCATTGTGCTTTTCCAAGTTAATCACCTCCAGTGTTCACATTTGAAGCACAGATGGTTTGAGCTGTGTTTTCTTGCCTGACTTGCACAATATCAGCAAATGAGTGGACCTGCAAACTTGCATCATTAATGTCTAACATGCAGCACACATCTTGAACTTATATGCCACATGCTACAAATAGTATGTTGAACAGGTTAAGGTAGCAGTATTTGGTATGACAAGAAACATACTAAGACTCACCCCGACAGTGAGAGTTAATAACATTGCCTTCGTATTCTAGACAAAATCATTTTTGACATGATCACCCTAAATTAAAACTGGACTGTGTAGTAGACACGGATTGGAATAATCAAGCTAATCAGAGTAATTACTGAACATCAGCCTCAGCCCAGACCTCTGGATTGCCATCCGCATCAGATTTTCTCCCAGACTGAGCAATTCATGATTTAAAAAATCCTCAAAATGTTGCTTACTTCTGCAGAAGGTCAATGTTATGAAATATTTAGCAATTTTATCCTTGATGTTATCCTCTCCAAAAAGAGGTTTTTGGTTTGTATTTCAAATATGGTAGAGGGTAAAATATGTATGTAAAAAAAGAACAGCTTCCTGCAGTGACACAACATTCTATGACAAAACAAGCACTAAGTGGCAGTAGTGAGGACAGTTTTCAACCCATACTAAAATTACAGGAAGGAAAAGGATAATGTTGAACAGATGTAGGCAAGATGAAGTGTAAAAGATCAAATTCTGGCTGTGGATTGTCCTCACAGAACTGCTTAACAATGTATCAAAGGGTCAGCGAGTTCTAGTACTATTAGAAGTGAGTTTATGATAACCTGGTCTTGTACACTTGAAAAATACCTCGTGATTTGAAATTTCAGAAGTTCTATAAGCCATCTATCACTTCTGATCGGAGCTCCTGGGAGGAACATGAATTGAAGTAAATTTTAACGCCCCCTGTGGGCAAAGGTTTTCAACTCATCTCTTTGCTGTTCTTGTCTCTCTGACCCTAAATTAATCATCCTGATTTACATTTGAGAATCAGGTGTACCACTTGTTTTGAATTTGGCAATTGAAAATAGGGCTGAATAATTTGCACAAAATAGTCTCATTGCAATTATTTTCCCTTCTATCGCAATTTAAAGTGTGATTATTTCTGGGTTCCCATCTTCTGTGTTGTTAAACAAACACAAGCAATAAAATACGCTTTATTGATATCAATAACTTCAAAAAATCCAGTGTTTTAGAAAATTAGTAAATAACAAGATCAATGAAGAAAGGATATTACGTACAGAAAATTCAGGCCTCTGAATTCTATGTTCATATGTATATATGCACTCAAAACCATGTTTGCTACTTATGATTGCTTTTTCCCTTTTTTACTCAGTATTCATTTTTCACACTGTTAAAAAAGACTGTTTGTTCATATGCAGTCAATCACTTGAATGTACAACTGCTCTTACAGTTTTCCATGGAGGAAAAATGACAAACTTGAAAATGTCTGTCTTGCTGCTGATAGTCTCAATTGCCTTTGTGGCTCATATACAGACATCAAGTTTGTAGATTGTGGTCTTTTTGTGAGAAATCTTTGGAGTTTTATTTTATTCAATATAGCTTTTACGGGTTTTACAGGACAATGCTTTACAAAAATAATCCGTTTTCTCTTATGTAAAAAGGTCAAACAGACACGTGACACCTACCTGCAATAAAACATGGATGTGTAACCCAGTGTGTAGGGTACTCAGCATAATGGCTCAGATATCTGATCTGCATGTATCCATTATAGAGACAGAAAACAATGGCCAGAGCAAATGAGGCGAATGGTGTTGGTTTACCTCCTCTGATCAAAAATGGATAAATAAGAGATCTGGAATAGAAAAAAGGGACAATCCAAACATTTATCTCAGTTATTGATGTATGCTTGTGCTTTGATAGGTAAGCATGTACCACTGCACTGACAAAGGGTAAAAATCTGCGTTTTTGACGATGATGTCCTACCTACCTCTGAACATAGTGGCAGAAATACATGGCTATCAGCAGCTGGTTGGGGAGTTGGGAGGTTTTCGCAGATGACGTCCAAAACACTAAAAGCACAGGCACCAGAAAGGCAGGTAGCTCCTGAACAAACCAAGCAAACCTTACATTGACTGGAAACCCATATCTGCTCGTAGCATACCTCCCGTATGGGACATTTTCAAAGAGCAAAGTAACAAAAGTGCAGGCTGCCATGAAAACCATGAAGTAAGCCAAGCAGTCCAAGATGAACAGCTCCTCTTCCTCCGAGGAGAAGAGCCAAGAGAGCAGAGAATCCATTTCGTGTTGTCTTATAAAACCAGAACAGAACTAATGCACATTTACAACAAAGTTACAAAATACTGCAGAACACAGGAATGCTGTGCGTTCACCACAAACACACAATAGATCATGTCATATACATGTACACGCCCCTCTGATGCTTGAGTTTCCCGACCAATCACAGCCTCTGAACTGATATGACGTATGTCGCCATCAACCAATACAAATGTTCGCAAGTGGTATTTTGAAAATATAATGGTGATGGTATATACTATTATTCTTACTTATTTGCAGTGCGATACAACAAAATTAGGTATTGATCCGATACCAAGTCAAGGTTGGGCCAGTATTGCCGATATCAGTACTGATACTAATACATTTTACATATAAGAACACACAGCTTTTTGAAATTTATCAGGAAAAACATACAACCACTACAACTAATGGTTCTTGGTTAATGACTGAAAGTAAATAACTATGTTTTAATTGGAAAATTATCAACTGCTTTAATTTTTTTCTGCTTTTTTGCATAACAGTACATTTACAGCAACTGGCATATTTTAGCATGAAAGATATATATTCTGATCAAACAGCTTACACATACTGATAAATGAACCGCTTCAGATACAGAATATTTAAGAAAATAACGATATACTAATGATGTGGGGCAGCAATGGTAAACAATTTACACTGGATAGTCTAATGAATTTGTGACATTTATATCTTAATTTAGAGACACATTTTCATTTCCAGTGAAATAATTTGTTTAGATTCATCTAACTGGCTGAATTGTTAAATGATTATCTAAATGCTCGACTGAAATAGTTCTCTAGGATCATAAGTATGATGTCCAGTTGCATTTTTAAAAAACAATCTGGGATATCCGTACTTTCAACTAGAATACAAAATAGAATACTAGAAAAAAATGCTAAAGGCAACTTCTCCCAGCAACAGAGGATTATTATTATTATTATTATTATTATTATTATTATTATTATTATTATTATTATTATTATTATTATTATTATTATTAATAAATTATGGTCATTTAAAGTAGGCCTGCATCAATCGAAATTCACATAAAAAGGTACAATCATAGACATAATAATATGGGTATAATGCCTTTAAAAAACTCGCTCAATTATTTTTTTCTTCAGGCAAATATCGGGGCCGCCTCAAAGGGTCCTAATTCATGTGCGTCAGACGCAGCCCCACGCGCAGCACGCTGCTTCCGACACACACACACACACACAGCGCAACCCAACACCCTCAAACATTCTGTAGATTTAGGATATTTTCAATTCACGGCTTAGTTTTTACCGTGTCCCTTCACCACGTCGTTCGGCAGACTTCTCTCGAGAACTTTCCGTTATCCAACCATGGGGAAAAGAAGCAGACAGCGGCAGAAAAACCAGACTACCAGCAGAGATGACAGAGACAACGCAGTAAGATTTACACTTTTACTGCTACAGCTCCTACTCTGTCAGGCCACACATTACCATAATTAATAAACGCCACAAATGTCAATGGAGCTTCAAGCACAAGCTCATGCTGTTTAGAGACTATCTGTACTAAAAGCATGCTGTCATCATGCTTATGTGGCACTTCTGCAGCATCAGCTACCACAGCTCACAACCATGTGTGACCACCATTCGACTTCTTTAACCCTTTTGTGGATACAAACACCATCATGGCATGTGAAATTATCTGAGTAATAACAATGTTTTTGTGTGTCTAGGGTTGGGGAGCTGGCTATGCAGACATTGTCAAGGAGAATAAGCTGTTTGAGCACTACTACAAGGAACAAGGTTTGGTGCCTAATGGAGAGTTCGAGCAGTTCATGGACGCAATGAGGGAACCACTGCCTGCAACCATCCGCATCACTGGATACAAGAGGTGAGCTCGAGTCATCTGGTCCTGCATTCAAGCAGGTGGAAAATGTCCCATCAAGAGCATTTGAGTATCTGTAAGTTTGATTTATATGGAAGACTACCCCAATCACCAGGATTACTTGTGAAGTAATTTCTCAACCTGATCTTTGAATTATTATTTTCCTGCACTCACAACCACAGAAAAAAGGCCCCTGCAATGCTTCAAAAACATTGTTTTGTTATTACACTGATGCAAACCCACAGCCACTCACACATGTAGAGAGCTTCATCGGAGCTTAGGTTTTTTTTTGTTTGTTTGTTTGTTTGTTTGTTTTTTTCCAGCTAAAGGACAGCTACCGTAATGTCATTTATTTCTTCCTTTCTCTCTTGTTCCAGCCATGCCAAAGAAATCCTACACTGTCTCAAGGACAAATACTTCAAGGAAATACAGGAGGTAGAGATTGATGGCCAGAAGATTGAAGCCCCTCAGCCCTTGAGCTGGTAAGAGATCATCATTCACCCACTTGTCTCAGAGAACTCACATCAACTGAAGTCTCGCTCTGAGGGCTTTCTCCCTGGCACATCTTTCAGCTGGTTTCGGTTCTTGAACCTAATTTCATACCAGGGGTGATCTAACTGGGAAAAAATAGGTCAGGTACCTAAAAAGTTCTGTTGTGGCTGAATCCACAGAAAGTTGGTTCCAGCTTGCATACTGTGACATGCTCTGCGTTGATAAAGTGGGCAAAAAGTCATGGTAAAGTCTTCCCACTTATATTCCACTCAAACTGGTATGAACATGGGCTTGTTTGGTAGAAAGCACAGAGGCTCTAAGAACTGTGAATGTGAACCGTGCCATGTGAAAGCCCACCCTGAGGCTAAGCCATCCTCTCTGTCCTGTCCTCTTAAGGTATCCTGATGAGCAGGCCTGGCACACTAACATGAGCAGGAAGATCATCAGGAAGTCTCCCCTGCTGGAGAAATTCCACCAGTTTCTGGTTAGCGAGACAGAATCGGTGAGAAATACAGTGTTGAAATAGAAAATCATTTGTGCTTTAACATTATTCTATAGAAAGGAAGAAACTGTCAGGATTAATGAAAGCAACGGGTGTGAAATAAAAATGTTTGTGTTTGTCTGTTCAGGGTAACATTAGTCGACAGGAAGCTGTTAGTATGATCCCCCCTCTGCTCCTGAAGATTGAGCCTCACCACAAGGTAAAAACACAAGTTGAAGTTTGAAAATATGTGGTCAGACAAAACCTCTCCTGCAAGTTGCCTATCTCTCCCTCTGCTTCGTTAATGCAACTGCTGCTCTACACTAGCACTGTACTTGTTCTAAAGTCTTGCCACCCCAGCATTTGTGTGGGATAACTGACAGGGGGTTTGAGACGTTCTTTAATTCCTCATTACATTTCTAACTTATTTTGCACCCTTTCCCATTACAAACCCCCTCTCACAGCTTTTAAAACTGTCTGTCTTTTGAGATAGATGTTTGAAATATCGATGTGTGTTTCTGAGCAGATTCTGGACATGTGTGCAGCTCCGGGGTCGAAGACAGCTCAGTTGATCGAGATGCTCCATGCTGACATGGATGTGCCTTTTCCTGGTAAGGGGGGACATTTAAAATCAGAAAAAAGTAAAACCTATACATTTGAGAAGGAGTTATTGTTAAAACAAACACTAAAAGTCAAAAGATGTTCTGAGTTTTTGATGTTTCAGTGCAAAAATGATTCTATAATGAAAAAAACAATACTTGTTGGCCCTTCGGCAGGAATGCCAGTCTTATGGCAATGATGGCATGTGTTCTACATTAATTTGCTTCTTAACAAACACACGATGGCAAGAGTTTGTGGGTGCAAGCACTTATCGGAAATGCAGTCAGAAAAACTGTACTGATTGCATTCAAAAATGTTACTACTATTTATGTAGTCTTTCAGCCCTGTGTTAAGTGAACTCTGACCTGTAGACAAGCAACTTTAGACCTGTGGAAGGCATGGAAAAGTTCAACAACAGAAAAGGTGGAGAATACTTGACTGCCTTCCTCTGTGCTCCAGCTTTAATCTCTTTCTTGCCCTTATAGAGGGCTTTGTCATTGCAAACGATGTAGACAATAAACGCTGCTACCTGCTCGTCCACCAAGCCAAGCGTCTCAACAGCCCGTGCATCATGGTAGTCAACCACGACGCCTCTTGCATCCCCCTACTGAAAATTGACGCGGATGGAAAGAAGGACATCCTCTTCTATGACCGCATCTTGTGCGACGTACCTTGCAGGTCAGATAAGGCTGAGGTTCTTTCTGTCTTTATCTTTTACACATTGTAGAATTGCAAGATTGTCTTATCTAAGGAAGATATCTAAGCAGATATAGGGAGAAATATGGTTTATCAGCTCTGCTGTAGTTCTTCTTCTGAAGAGGAGATTCATTATGACAGATGGAGATGAGCCCTCCCACCCCCCTTCACCGCCTTCTGGCAGATGCCAGGGTTTTTCAGGTTCTCTATAAATAGGTATTTATAATGTTTTCTTCTTCATGCTTTGTGAAATATGGTTCCCCACTTCAAACTAGCATCACTTCCAGGCCAAAAAAGAACTTCAAGTGTTTACAAATGCTGCCAGAGTTGGCCAGCTGTGGTGCAGAAGCCAGAAGACCCTGCCAAACATAACCGAGAGAGAGAGAGCGAGAGAAGCAAGGAAAGCAATAATGGAGATGGAAACAGAGAGCGGGCAGTCAGCAGTGATTCAAACAGTCAGCTAAAGCCCCCAGTACTGATTTTTTCTGTCAGGCAGACATTTCTGAAAAGTGTTTGGTGTTTTCTGTTCCTTGAGACTTGTCTCACGTGTGCTGCTGTCTACTCTGTGCTTTGCAGTGGGGATGGCACCATGAGGAAGAACATAGACGTGTGGAAGAAGTGGACAACTAGCAACAGTTTGCATCTGCATGGGTGAGTGGAGAGAAGGCGTGTTTGTACTTTTTTGACTAAACAGAAATTTGTGCACTCCTGTGGTAGACCAAATTGACTGAACAACAGGGGAATGCTATGTGATCTTTTGGTGCTAATTAAAAAAGTTGGCAGTATTAGAGAGCTTGTTTTTATGTGTTTGTTGTTACCAGGCTCCAACTTCGAATTGCAGTGCGTGGTGTAGAACAGCTGGCTGTGAGTGGGAGGATGGTGTATTCCACCTGTTCACTCAACCCTATAGAGGACGAAGCTGTCATTGCAGCACTGCTGGAGAAAAGCGAAGGTTATAAACACACAGAATCTATACCAAAACTCCTAAGCTTATTTTGTCTTTTTTCTGTGCTATTGTTCTGACTTTTCACTGCAGTTATTAACATGCTTTCTCTATATTCCTCTTCTTGACCTAACCCTAGTTAATTTTGCAGTGTTTGTGTTGTCTTTGACATTTTATCTGCTACCTTCATGCCAGATATCAGAGCTGTGGTTCATTAATGAAGCCTTTTATAAATCTTCAATCGCAAGAAAAATATGAGTCCAGACACAACAACCTCCCCTGAGATTAACTAAGATAGATACATAAACCAAAAGTCTCTTTGATGGCACTGTGCCAGCTGGTAAAGTTTAGCAGTGAGACGACAGTGAGATGACCAAGCAAGAAGAAAAAGATTTCCTGGGTTAGTTTTTATAGTAATGTTTGACATTGGAGCTGGATTGGCAAAAAGAAAAGAAGAGCACAATAAAGCTACACATGAGAGCAATAGAGCATAGGGTAATGGTAGGATAATGTTTGTTACAGCACACATGCCGCGGTTATCGTGCATTTATCTGTTAGGACCACTGCAGTATAACTGCTAGTGCTCATCTACCAGATGATCACTAGGATTCAGTAACTTAACACATTATGGACATGTTTTAGAGCACTGGGCTGTGAGTAGTGCTAAAAAGATAATCTGTTCACCTACTGGACACTAAACTCAACTACAAACTGAGTTTACAAAGTTGGATTTTCGTCACATTTCAAACAATAGCCCTACTTAACTACAAATAAATACATTACACTTGTGTTTGGTAAAAAGTTATCCTGATAAAGAAAAGTCTAAGTAAACAAACAAATCTTTGCAAGAGTAGTCAAGTCCTTACTTAAGTGGGTGCAAGGGCTTATGGGAAACAGCGTCCCTCGCCTAGAAAACAGCACTGATAGCATCCCAAAGTTTTACTGGTATTTATACTAAACTGTTATACTTAAGCACCTTTATGCCTCTTTTTATACCTAGTATCAACAGTTTGAGCGACTGGATCATCAGGGGACAGTAGCAAAGATGTGAACACTCACTGGGTGCACTTAAGATCCAGATCAAATGACTGAGGCCAAATTTACAGGTGGACTGGTGGACCAATCAGATGCATCACTGGACTTATAAAATCTCTTTTTGTGCTCGCTATGCATCGTTGGAAAAAATATTTTTCTCTTTTTTGGTGCATCACTCCAGCTTAGGAAAACATAGTTAGTTAAATAAACAGGTGTGCAGCATAATACACAACCAACAGGGACTGAACTTAGTTTTCCAAAACTTTTGCTGTTAAAGAGAAATCTGGGAGAGATCAGAGCCATTCATGAGCAGTTATCAGCTTTTATGACAGAGGTTGTCCTTCAACCCTGTGCACATCTCTCTGCACCGCCTAAGACAAACGCTCACTGAGGACACATTTAAAGATGCATAACTTGTCCTGATGTAAACAGCTTTGCTCAGAGCAGACCAGCTCCCATATCAGGTGTAAACTTCCTACATGTGTTTTGACTGCTTTGGCCTTACTCTGCTGCAGTTTCTTCCTCAAAAAAACACCACTGCACTCAGATTTTAGTACACAGTTTCTGCTGCCAAGAGTCTAATGTTCTAGTCAGTTTACTTCTCAAGTAAGTGGGGAGGCCAGTGTCCAAGCTTTAATGAGGTGTTGCTCTCCTTTCAGCATTTCAACATTTCAGCATGAGCTATGACACCATTGCAGCTGCTTAGTTTCACCATAGAGAGCATCTGACACAAATTCAACTTTTTATGGATATAATCCTAGCTTGAATAAGGAGAAATGAGATTGAATAGGTTCATTATAACAATAATTAAGCCTGCAAGTGTCTCCAATTTATAACTACATTATCATTCATTGGTATATATTGTAAGTAAATGTTTTCACACTCATTGAACAATATTACGTCAAGTCTAAAGTGACTTGAGGTAATATGGACCAGAGAGGCACGATAAGGACCAGAAAATGATACTTGCATCGTAGCACTCAAGCCATATTTGTGCTGGTTTATTTTTATGCAATTGATTTAAAATTTTATTGTCCAACTTATCGGTTAAACTGATGCATGACATGGTAGTAAACAGTTTGGAGGAATACTAAATAATTTTTCTTTTGTATAACAACTATAGCTATTTTTTTTTTATGCTGTCTGATCTGCAGGTCATCCAGATCAGATTCACTCTAAAATTCAGAGTGTTGTAATGACTTTAACCCCCCCCCCAAAAAAAACAAAAAAAAAAAACAAGTAGAGTTCCCTCTATAAATGTTTCAGCCAAAAGCGCATTGAACAGCATTATTTACAAATTTAATGACCCACAAAGGACAGACAGCATTTCTAACATTGCAGAAATGACTGTTGGAAAAGGCTTTTATTGTCTACCAGCCATAATACCAGTCAGACAATTCTAAATATTGGAGGAAGAGCTCTTTTTTAATGCTGCTTAAATCCTTTGGGTATGGATGGCCATGTATAATTATACAGCTTTTAAGCTCACATCACTCGTGCTCTTGAGATGCCAAACACACGTTATTGTAAATTTGTACATGAAAATTATGTTTAGGCATAAAAACTTAAGTCTTTTTGTCAAGCCTTAATGTCTTTCCTGTTTCCTTTGGCAGGAGCCCTAGAGCTGGCCGACAGCTCAGCTGATCTGCCAGGGCTGAAGTGGATGCCTGGGGTCACTTCCTGGAAGGTACTGGAACATTTAGTCTTTGGCGGTCACTATAACAAACCAGGCGCTCCAACAACAAACCACAAAACTGTATTTGAGTCCTGAAGACAACTCAGCTTTGATGTCAGATGGAGAATAATTGGTTGATGTTGAGTTCCTAGATTGACTTTAACGTTTAAACTGCTGTTTTCCTTTAGCTGATGACCAAAGAGGGGCAATGGTACTCTGACTGGTCTGAGGTTCCTAGCAGCCGTCACACACAGATCCGGCCCACCATGTTTCCACCAACAGACCAAGAAAAGCTTGCCAGCATGCATCTGGAAAGATGGTACATACACTTTGCAAACTATGCTTTTGGAGCAGTGAGTTTATGATTTCAATTATTAATTTTCTACAAGACAAACTCACAACTTTATTTTTATTGTATTACTTTCAGCCTGTTTTTAATATTTTCTGGTGAAGGCTCAGAAAGCCTAAGAAAAACAGGTGCAGTGAGAGAAAAAAATCCTTTTGTAATGCTCCAATGAGTGTCACGATAACACAGCGGTATCCAATAAGTGTACACACTCTCCCTCATCGTCATTAATTCCAATTTATCAACTAAGTAATGTGTGATCTGTTTTCTTGGCATAGCTTCAAACACACACACACACACACTTGCACAAATGCGCATGGATGCACTTCCATGCACATACCTGCACTCATGCATAAGAGGATGATGATGTCATCTCCATTCAATGTACAGACTGATCCATTAAACATCCAGCAGAGGGAGCTATTGCTACACATTTATTTTGGCATCCTCCTTATTTAATGTCAAAAATGCCGTGTTTTTCTCACGGTAGGTGGCACCATGAAAGTCAAATCAATGATTTATGTTTGTGTGTTTCAATATCAGTATGAGGATTCTGCCACATCACCAGAACACGGGGGGCTTCTTTGTGGCTGTGCTGGTGAAGAAAGCGCCAATGCCGTGGAACAAAAGATATCCCAAGGTACTTCCTCACAACCACCCATGTGATTAATGCACATCCTCACACTCACCTGATGGATGATGAGCTTGTCAGTTGCACTTGAAGAGGTAAATGGAGCAGAATTCTCTATGTGGATTTGGAGAATGTCTGTGAAACCTGTAGAGACCAGAGCCTCTCCCTCCCTCAGAAACAAACACACCAACTTGCATCAGTTTCACAAACCACGGCTGTGACTTCTTCCTTTCCATGTCTGCTCATCTCCTTCTCTGTCGTCTTCAGCTGAGAAAAGACAAGTCGTCCATCTCAGAGGCCCAAAGTGGAGGCTCTTCAGCAGGCTCACTCCCTGTAGACACTCCCTGCCCCCCAGAGAGCGCTGTGGAGAAACAGGAGGAGGAAGAGGAGGGGGAGGGGGAGGGTTCAGGGGAAAAAGCAGAGGGGGAGGCACCCAAAGGATCCTCCTTGGCTCAGGAGGATACAGCTAAACAAGAGGGAGTGTGCGGGTGAGTCATTTGTTTGGTGAGCTGATACACAGATGAATGTCTTGAGTGATAAATAATATAAAAATACAGAGCTTCAAATAAAAAATGAGTCATCAAATTGAGAAACCTGATCATTTTTGTCTGAAGTCATCATCTGCCAAAGTAATTATCAGCATGAAGGTCATAATTAAAATATTTGTCTCATATCTGGTGCTAATGATATTTTTCTGCCCAACTGTGGCACATTTGATCTTTGGTATTCAAATACACATGACGAAAACGATTTTACTGAAATTTGTCTTTGCTCTCTGTTAAACAGCCCTCCACCCACAAAGAAGATGAAGCTGTTTGGTTACAAAGAAGACCCTTTTGTGTTCCTGACAGAAGAGGACCCTGTTTTCACCAGCATACAGTTAGTACTCTATGTGATTTGGAAATGGTGATCAGAGTATCAGCTTTTTGGTTTAATTTAACAATTGGATCTGTTCCTGCTTTAGATCTTTCTACGATATGTCACCTGACTTCCCCAAGCTCAATGTTCTGACCAGGACTCATGACGGCAAGAAGAGGCATTTGTACATGGTGTCAAAAGAGCTGCGCAACGTGCTCCTCAACAACAGTGAGCGCATGAAGGTGTGTAAAACATCAAATTCAGGAGCAATAATGATCTTTAAACACTTTTATATGATAAAAAATATTCAGATAGATTAAATGAGTACAAAACCCCATTTACCAACATTGAGTCACCAACACATGGGACTCAAATCCCACCAGGCAGAGCTCTTTGCTGCATGTAATCCCTCTTGTCTTAGTGCTTCAGTATTTTAAAAATGAAAACGAAATGTACAAAAAAAAGGAAAAAAAAATTGCGATCTCCTCTTTCCATGTGCACCTCAACCCAAAGCTACACATTCTGAAGATTGATGCAACAGTTCCTTTTTCTATATATTTGTGTGTATATTTACCTGCCCATCAGAGGAAAGCTGCCTAACAGATGGCACCTTCTTCTACCTAAAATCCCTCTGGTCCTCCGCCCTGCAGCACCTGCACAGGTGGCACTGCATGTGATTTTGTTTTTGAGCTTCAGTCTCTTTCTTCTCCCTGTGTTTAATGCGCCTCACTTTTAAATCACTCTCAGTTGAAAGTTTAACCACGATGAAATGGATTGCTTCACAACCACAACAGTTTTTAGGGTTTGGTGATTGTAAAAGAAAGCTTATATCTGCTGCTCCCTATTCCAATTAAAAATAATGCAAGAAATTTGCTCTTTTTTTAAATCCCTAAAGAAATACTGTGTATTTTCAACCTTTCCCTTTGTTATTTGCCTGTGATAAGTATTTGGTATAAATCTGACGTCAGTTATTGCTGTCCATGCCTTTGGGACACAGTCTGGTAATTGTAGGGAATCTTAGCACCAGAGACTTAAATGACAAACACTTCACTGTAAATGGAACAATTTGTGGTCATTTCAGTCTGGATTACCAGCCAGCTTAAGGCGCTACTAGCAAAACTTAGTGAGCTGGTGAAATTGGCCTTTATCGTTTTGACTTAGCACAAACAAAGTGGGATGTAATGATGTAGTTGTCGTCCAGACATGGGAAAATGGGAAAAATGGGACAAAAGGTCAAATGTCCTGGAAATGGTCAAGTTATCCTGTAATATCCTGGAATTATTTATCTTCCCTCTACCTTGTGAGCCAATGCAAATGGGTTAACAGTTATGCACATGTATATCTGGTGTCACTTTATCTCTTGGGTGACATAAAGAGAAAGTTCAGTTGGGAAGTGGCCATTTGAACATTGTAGCTCCAGTTTGTCATGCTCTTGAAGTGCTAGGCAGTAATCTATGGGTGTTTTTGCATGTTTTAATACGACATTTGTTGTAATTATTTTGAATTATGAACTTTGAATCATAGCCACAGACTGCACATCAAATGCCTGAGTAATGAACAGAAACAATTTGGGTAAATGCAAGTTACAACTGTAAAAAAGAATACATCCAAATAATGAGAGAGACAGGAAAATGTATTATGATGTGGTAACTTGTGTCTGTAGTGGCTGAAAATGTCCTGGAAAATACTGTCCAGGAAAGAGTGGGAATCCTGGATGAGCTTTGGTGTATCTGGTTTCTGGTGTGTAGGCTTCATATTTTAAAACCAAATGTTGCCATTTGGATTTGACACCCACTCAAAACTTGAGGAAGTTGAAATGTATTAAATATCAGGATATGAGTATTTAAATTTGCTTTTACATATGCACTGCGTAACATTCACTTATTAATTCATTGTTCTAGTTTTACATGCTCTACTTCCCAAGGGCGGTTGAGGAGTTCAACATGCATATTTATTTGCAGAAATTAGGTTGTATTTCACTTTGCAAATCACTGACAGTTGCCTCGTACACCTGCTGAGTCACTTTAGAGCTGCCGTGCTGTGTTTGCCCACAGTTTTGTGTTTTGTTGTTCAGTACACGCCTCGAGGAAGGCATTTAAGTGAGCATCAGTGTTACAAAAACATTACCAGTGACAGTACATTAAAAAGAGGAGCATAATGGCTCCTTAATCTTAGCTTAAATTACTTATGAGTTTGCCTTCAGGTGCGATTGTTTAAATGTCTGTAATTCATCCCAATTTTTAAATTTGTTCCTCAGGTCATTAACACTGGGGTGAAGGTGTGGTCTCGCAACAGTGATGGGGAGGAGTTTGGCTGTGCCTTTAGGCTCGCTCAGGAGGTAAAACACAGATGTACTCCCTTTGTGTAGTCACAAACTTGAATGTCACTTCACACCCAACTACACAGTGCATCCTTTATTCAGAGGAGAGACACCTTTGAACATATCCATAACGACTCACTTAAAAAAGCAGATCAAAAATCCATAAAAACACACATCAAGTCTGTACCTCCATCTAAACTGTAAACACACACACAGTGAGATTACTTACTGTTTCCACTGTGTTAGAGAAAAGTATGTAAATATTACATTGGTGCACAGATTTTCAACCACGTTTCCTCTTCTCTGAAAGGGAATTTACACTCTTCAGCCGTACATCCGCTCCAGGATAATCACAGTGAGTGTGGAGGACATCAAAGTGCTGCTCACCCAGGAGAACCCCTTCCTCAGCAAACTGGAGAACGATGCTCACGCTCAGGCCAAGAAAATGGGTACACAGACAAAATGTTACCACTCCAAAAATAAGAGATGTATTTCATGTGATTAACCCTCTCACAGATACAGAGCTTAGTGATTAATTTCAGTTAAATTCGAACAGTTAGAAAGGTTTGACAGGGAGGAAACACAATGGGTGGAAAAGTGGAGAGTGACTGGGAGGTGTCAAGCTTTGTCGGCATAGAATAAGAGTGAAATGAATGAGTAATGCAACACTCTTGTGCTGCCCTTGAGCAAGGTATTGACCCAAAAATCACTGAAGAGGAGCTAAGCATTTTCATAAAAGGAAACTGTAGTTCAGTTGTTTGTTTTCAGAGATGAATAGTGGAGGTACCCTTGATGAAACCAGACACTGTGATGATTGGTTTCTTAACTTGTTATTCTTTCTACAGTCATGGGAAGCATTGTGTTGAAGTACATCCCCAACCCAAAGTAAGTTATTATCAGCATACTGACCTTCACATGCATACTATCTCTGTTTTTGAAGAGAAGCCCTGGTTTTTACTCATTCGTGACACCTGCTGTTACCGTCTTTTGTCAGTAACCCAGCAGAGCCCCAGTGCTCCATCCAGCTGTGTGGCTGGAGGGGAAAAACGTCCATCAGAGCCTTCGTCCCACGTAACGAGAGATTTCATTACCTCCGAATGTTAGGTGTAGAGGTCTTTAGAGACAAACAGGGCCTCGGGCAGAAAAAGAGGGATGAAGAAAAGGAGGGGAAAGGAGACGAAGAGGAGGGGGAAAAGGACGGACAGGAGGAAGGAGCAGCTGAAAACGAGGCTGAGCAGGACTTGGAGAATGGAAACGAAAACGGATCATCACCAAAGATGGACACTGGCTGCCAGGGGATGAGCAGCTGAGGATGGAGAAGAGAAGCTGCAGCTGATGATTGACTGAACTTCTATTAGAGCTCTGAGAGCTGAACCAGGTCTAAGACCACAGGAGAGTGATGTGCCTGAACCGATCCCCCTGTTCAACACACTGCCAACGCAGAAGGATTCCTGCTCAGAGATTGACTCTGTTTGGATTTTACATTTTTGAATCCTCTCTGGGAGTCAGCTTTTGGTTAAAGGCTTATTTTATAAAAGTTTTTTTATGTTTTAACACATTTATGTGACTGAAAAGTAAACCTTTCTTTTCTTTAGTTGCCCATGTCTAGAGAGGTTTATGTAAAATGACATCTTATTTTCTACTCCTGCTATATGAGGAAATGTAGAGTTGATTAAAGCTTTTTGAAGGTGAACTGTGTCAGAACATTTTTATAGGCTTCAAGCCATACCATAGAAGGGTTTGAATAACTCATATAATACTTCCACATAGAAATAACAAAACAGGATTATGATGAACCGAACAGAATCTGACTGATCTACCTGTGATCACTCTCCATGGTATTGACCGAAGAGAAGCGCTCGAATGCACCACCGGGCTACATGGTTACATTACATTCTCATGATAGGATGTAATTACTGTGACATTATCAGTTATATCAAAGACAAAAACATCAAAAGTCTTTCTTAGAATCATGCTGGAGTCCACCCCTGTATCATGAGAGTTTCATAACTGTATAATTGTTTGTTTTTTTTACAAATGGGCCAAAATGATTGCTAAACCAGTTTTATTTTTATACACGGAGCATCTTACGATAACGAAGTTCAAGAGACAGAATTTTTTAGAGGAGTCTAGGATGGGCCTACTGAAAAATGGGTGGCCCTGGGACCCTTGTGCCCATCCATGACACCACCCATGATTGAACTACATGAGCCAAACGGTGGGCACACCAGTTACTGACTGGTCCCCCCCCCCCCCCCCCCCCCCCCCCCCCCCCCCCCCCCCCCCCCCCCCCCCCCCCCCCCCCCCCCCCCCCCCCCCCACACACACACACCCACCCACCCACACACACACACACACACCAAACTCTCTCGTACAGAAAAACTGCTCATTTTAGAGTGTCTTTTTATTTTGGCCAGCCTGAGGCACAGCTGTGCAATAATGATGCTGTCCAATCAGCTCCTCAATACGCTACACCTGTGAGGTGGATGGATTATCTTTGCAAAGGAAAAGTGGTCACGAGCAGATTTTGACAGCTTTGGGAACTAAATCTGAGAGAAATGGGCCTGTAATGTACCAAGACAAAAATCTTTGATCTTAGAGCCCAGCTGCCTAAATGGTGCTAAATACAGTTAAAGTTAACAGGGGTATCATTATTTTTGAACAAGTAAATAGTTGTAAACACAGTGTAGGATTAATAAAAGGATAAATCGTTGTAGTTCTCTGAGCTCAATTACCAAGTTACATACTGTACTGTCAATTCACTCTAGTCGTCTGATTCTGTGCAAAACCAGCCATCTGACTGGGAGGAGGCTGACGTTTCTTGACTGTTGTGTCACTGTAAGTCTGGACAGAGTGGGTGGACTGAGTAAACACCCTCAGTTTAGCTTCAAAGTGAGTTTCTGTCTCTATAAACAGGATTATATGTTCACACATACAGTACAGGGACCATCCAGTGTCCTTTAGTGTCTGTCACAATGTTTATGTACACTTCTCTGAATGACATCAGCTTCTTTCTTACTTCTTGTCTGCGTTAGCTCAGCTAGCCTGACTGCACGGACAGACAGCTCTCCTGTTTATAACCCAGTCCAGCTGCCATGACAACAGCCGTCATGACAACCAGCCCCCTCACCTCTGTGGGCTGATGGGAGGGATGAGGACAGAGGGACCACAGAAAGCATCCTGTACTCCCCCGCTCTGCTCCTTATTCTCCCGGCTCGCTCCCTCTTCATTTCTCTTCATCATTCTCTGTTGTCCCTCATTACCTTCTTCTTTAATCTGATCCATGACCTCTAAAGTGCATGATGAGGAGTATTAACTGTGCAGCGGGGACTGTTGTGTTGATGAGCTGTATGGAGGTGGCTGTGGCAGAGCTGTTTGCAGAGGCAGAGGAAGGAGAGTCTGTCTGGAGCTTGAGTTTACAAGTGAAGATGAAATTCACACAGCTAGAGTGCATTTTCTTAGCCTTTTGAACAGGGTGACCGGACGTCCTCTTTTGCCAGGACAAGTCCTCCTTTTTGCTCATAAAAATATGCTCAGGGGGATTTATGAGAATTTCCCAAAATGTCTGGGTTTTTCTCAGGTTGTTCTGCAAACCATTAATATTTATAATAAAGTGCTGCATTGAGCTGCTGGCATTATTCTGAAGCACCAACCTGTCAAGATGTTGAGCATGCATGAGGCCCATATTGAGTCAAAGTTTTGAGATCAAAAGTCAAAAATCTGAGATAAGTCAAAATTTTTAGATAAAAAGTCAATAATTTGGGATGACGAGTTGAAATTTTAAAATCAAAGATTGAGATTTGAGATAAAAGTCAAAATTCAGAGATAAAAAGTCAAAATTTTTAAATAAAAATCAATACCTGGGATGAAAAGTTGAAACTTTGAAATCAAAGGTTGAAACTTTGAGATAAAAATTCTGAAATAGAGAATCAAAATTTGAGATAATCCAGTTAAAATTGAATTGATAAGTAGTCAAAATTTAGAGAAATAAAACACATTTTGCAAGATAGTACAGTAAAAGTTTTGAGGTAAAGTCAAAGCTATGAAGAAAATATAATTAGGATTGAAACTCTTTTTTTCCTTTTTTTTTGTTTATCTCATAAAATTGGCTGTTGATTCAAAATACTGACTTACTTTGTGCACAAAAAAACTCAACAAAGCCAGTTTTCATCTTTATATTTTTAATAGGTAGAAATGGGCCTCATTATTTGTGTGTTTACTTTACAGAAAATGTTCACTTCAGACAGAAAATGAGTGTCTTTTTCATAAATGTGTGGGTTATGAATCTACTTTGTCGCCTTTGAGTACCTCTGGGTGTTTTTGCAGTGTTAGAATATGCCTGGTAGGGGGTCCTCTTTTGGAGTTTCAAGAATATGATCACCCTGTTTTAAACAACTTTACAAACAATCCAAGAACAAATACTTCAAGAAATTTTTAAAAAGTTATTTGGTATTTCAGACTAGTGAAGGTAAAGACAAAGAAGAGGAGGGTGTTTGAGGGCTGCTGGAGTCAGTCAAGGATGAACAAGGAGAAAAGAAAACTCAATTTTTCAGCCTGAGTAGAGGAGAGCGTATGAAAATGGAAGGAGTCAAAAAAGATAAAAGCCTTGGGAGGATGAGGAAAAATGAGTGGATGGAGTGTTACAGAGAGGGTGGGGATGAATAAATTGAATTGGACAGATAGAGAAAGGTTTGGAGATAAGGCAAAAGTTGTTACTGAGTCATCAGCCTGGTCGTGTGCGTGGGAGTGTGTGTGTTTGAGTTTAGCCTGCCTCTGACTGTCTTCGCCTTGGCTTAGCTCCTCTTCTCTGTGTGTTTGAAGTGCATGTACCGCTTTGTCAGAGTTAGTGACGTCTTCTACCTGGCATTTAATGTCACCCTGCTATTGTATTGACACAAACTCTGCACAGGGACACACTTAAATACCTCTGTGCTCTGTCTTCTTCCCTCTCTCCCATCCTCTCCTCTGTGTGTGCTCATTTTTTACACTCTCATTTAAATGTCCGTCCTTGTCTCTGACTCAATTTATACCGCTCAATTCCCCATTCCATTTTGATTATCTCTCTCCTGTGTAGAGCTTTTTCTGAAAGCACTCACAGCCTTCAAAGCTCTGTCTTCTCAACTTAAGTCTGCAGTTTTAATTTGAGCGCTGCTGTCTTCCTCTTGAGATGGCACGCAGAGTTATTTCTCAAGACTTTGTATTTAACTACATCCTAAAACCTTGAAACACAAGTTACAGGTAAACTTGTTGACATTTCCTGCACACAAAACTGCTTGTAGTCTTTGAGGTAACAATAAAAAGATACTACTTGTTGCATTTGTCTCTGTACATATTAGAGCGAGCTAATAAACTTTCCATCAGTGTTAATTTATGTCAACCTCAGCTGTGTCATCTTCGTTCCTTGCTGATGTTTGCGGTAGTCTTAAATGAATAATCTCATTCCTAATGGACTGGCTAACTCCTAGCGAACTCATAGCTGATTTATGACTGACTCAGAGTTTTTTTCAATATGCAGAGACTCTGTTTTCATGTTAGATTTTCAGTAATGAAAACAATGATAAAATAAATTCAAGAGTAAGGACCAAGAAAAAAAAAACAAAAAACAGGACACATTGTGACTATTTTCCTTACTCTTTAGGTGTTTGCATTTGTGTTTTTCCATTTGCATTTGTATCATAGCTTTTGCAAGACACCTTCTGACTACTGTATTTTCAGGATGATACAACATTCACATGGACACATATTTGAAATCCCAGACTCACCCCTGGTCAGTATTTTAAGTTATTTAAAAAAAAAAAGTTTGTGAAGGATTTTTTTCAAGACGTGCATAAACTTTGTTCAGTTTTACCAACATATTTAAAAGTAAGAAACTTCCGACTTGCATATTTCCCCCAGCAGCCAGTGCAGAACAAAAGCGTTAAGACAGAAGAGAAGACTGGAGTTATCACTAAGTGTTCAGAAACACGAAACAGAGCAAATGTTCCTCTGTGTCTTAAGATGAATTTGTTCAGCTGGTTCTGAAATTCCCTGAAGCAAAGTAGCACAAAACAGCTTTTTGAAAAAGTTTATTTCTGAGGTTTTATGTCTTTATCTAGTGAATGGACAGCGGATAAAGATGGAAACTGAGGGATGAGAGTGAGGAAGGACATGTGGCAAAAGGCTGAGCTGGAACTGAGCCCAGGCTGTTTCTGTCAGGACTGAAGCATCTGTGCAAAGGGTGCATGTCTTAATCACTGAGGCAACACACTACCCAAACTTTGTGACTCTTTAGATAAACATTTTACATATTTATGCATTTCAATTTGGTCTTTGATTATTTTGCAGTCAGTCAATTCATAGTCCTCACAGTGGTATCAACAAATTTGAAGAACAGGAGTTGATATTGTGACACACTGCTCTATCCTTTGACTTTTAATGCACTACCCTTTATTTATAAGAAGCTATCTACATAAGCTATCTCAGGCTGCTTCCTGAGCTCACCAACATTTGACTTTACTTCAGCATGAAAACATAAACAGCACTAAACCTATCACTGCAGCTCCAACCCAGATGCAAAATGTCCTCAGTGTTAAAAGGCTGTGGAAGTTATCCCTTCATCACCTCCTACTTCCCTTTCCTTCTTCCCCCTTCTCCAGCTCCTCCTCTTTTGTCTTCCTCCTCCTCTTCACCTCCTCCAGCTCCACATCATCCCCCTCTTCAGTTTGATGCTCTCGGATGCTTGGTGCACTCCAGCGCTCAGCCTCGTGGACATGCATATATGTTTGGGATTATATAATCAAGCTGTTACGCAACGCTAAAAGAGACTGAGGGAGGCGAGCTCGCACACTCACACACACACACACACACACATGCACGCAGAGTGACACACACTCGCAGGGAGAGTGACAGAGAGGAGGGGCTGTGTGTGTGTGTTTGTGTGTTGTTATTTGTGTGTGTGTGTGCATGCCTTTAGTGGGGGAACTCTTGTGTTTCATGTTTGGATTATACCAAATCCCACTCAGCTCTACACACACATACACACAGTCACTGGCCCTTTTAAAATCCATGGGTAAATCTCTGGTTATGGATGTTGGCTCTGTCTGATAGTGTTATTCTGCAGCCCTGTGTCTTTGTGTCCTTGTTTGCCCCCCACAAAATACAAAATTTTAAGGCAGCTCCCTTTACACTCTGCACATGCTCTGAGGCTGAGCTGTGTGCTTGTTATTTTGTTAACAAATACACACTCTGTGCTCCAGTGTGAGAGGCTGATACTCATTTCTCTTTCTCCTCATCTGGCCCTGACTCATGTTTAACAGTCATGTCTATGTAAGTGTTTTTATCAGGCGTGTGGGTATTTATCCTGTACAAACTGAAGCGAGTGCATCTGGTGTTTCTAATCTGGATGTACCACTAATGTGTAACAAAGTTGTTTCTCATGAGTGAGCAAACACCCACTCCTGCATTAGGCCAGATGAAAGCCTCAAGAGGAGCCCTCCAGTCCTCTTCACACTTCTTCGTAATCAACAGCTGAAAAGTACGATGAGTCCCCATGCTTACACACAATCCACCGTCCTGCGAGAAGTGGAAAAAAAAGGTCAAACAGAAGATTAATCAGCTTTATTATATAAATAAATCAGTGATGTGAATTTTCTAAATGCATTTTTTTATGCAGGTGGATATTAATGCATGTGTTAAAATGCTGCGTTAGGCTCTGTGAGGACACATTAGGCCAGAGTCAGTGTTATTTTTCCAGGAGAAAGACTCCATTTCCCATGAGCACTATCACCCTTTGTTTCAAAGATGTAATTCTTGCAAAGGAATGCTTTGTTTTTAAAACTAATACAAAGCAGATCTTCTGGTAACACTTTGCTTTACAGGTCTACGAATTACATCAGAATGTAAAAACAAACAAAAAAACTATGTCAAATTTATTTATATGAAATTATCTCCAAATTCCATGACATGACATGAAATTTCTCCCAAATTTTAAAGCTAGTAGAAATTAAAGAATAAGTTACAGCTAATTGTAAGCCTAACTTAACATGACTCAAATGTATTTTATAGATCAGCAGCCATTTATCATCTGCTTTTCTTAAAATAGCAACATATGTTTATACAGTGATGTTGAGACCATAGATTGTAGATAGAATAGACAGCGTGGCTCTGCCTTTTACAACTGTGCAGTTTTGAAGCCAACTGAATCCCGTCACAGGCGTCGCAACTGGCTGCCATACTGTCAGGGTCTGCACAGTAGAGACCATATAGAATCTGAGTGGAGCTGAGTGACAAAAAGTGCAAAACACAAAAAAAAACTTTCGAAAGTCTGGTCTCTTTTTGGCTCTTTCCCAAAGTTCTTTACTGTTCCCTGAAAAACTGCAAGAACTGTCTTTCATTGTAAAACGAAACTTAAAACCCAGTTTTTAACATCTAATAATGCATGAAAAGCCAACTCCTCAGAAAAAAGAGGGCTTGAACACAACGCTACCGAATAATATCTTCATATCCCAGCAGTGTAAGGATGTGAGAAACATTTCCTCAAGGTATAATAATTATTTTAAGTTTTTCCACCTCTGATCTCGAATGAATGACAGGACGGAGTTTTTGACCTACGCTGCAGCTAGTCACCAGGGGGAGCAGTTTTTGTGGCGACCTTAGTTTGAGCCAAGCGTCATGGGGTCCATGATTTTTAAAGTATATGATTGGGCCTTTCTCCATACATTTTGTGATGAATGTGATTTGATCTAAAATAAATTGTTCACTACTTTTCCCCTACTTACCTTGAAATTCAGAGGAAATTTCAAAAGAACTGAACATCACAGTTACTTACCAATTACGACTTGCTTGAAATTAAATTCTGACGATATTATAATCAAAGAAGTAACATGATTATTTTCACCCAATTATCATGAAATTCTGGGAAAATTTCAGATAAAAAATAAGTTTGTCTATCACCTTATTAAGTGGAATTTACAGACCCCCAAAATAAAGTGTTCTCATTTTCTTTTAACACCACTTTTCTTTGTTCAAGAAAACTTCCCAGGATGCAAAGCAATGTAATCCATTTGAACTTAAGTTTAGCCATTGTTTGAACGAAACAAGAAAACTTTGTTGAATGTCCAGAATGTGGATTATGAATTCGCAAATATGTACAGTCAAACTATTTCAGGATCCCTCGTAAACTTCTCACTGCACCTTTAAACGCTGTTTTAAAGAAGGAGTTGTGTGTAAGACTCTGAATTGTTTTGTATCAGTCAGACCTAAGTTCAGGATCATTGCTTACTAACAGTCTTCTCGCTCGTTGCCTGTTGAGTTGACTGATCTCATTTACAGTCAGAAATGTACTCTCCTCAGCTGTGTGCACAGACAGATGAGGTGTTATACCACATTGACAGTTTGGGGTTACTCTTACCTGCTGGATTCCCCAGGTGTGCTGTCTTTAGCTATCCCCTCTCTCTTTCTATTCATCTCTGTCTGCATCACCATAACCTCAGCCCTTTCCCTGTCTCTGCTGACAAATCACCCAGAGAAGTAATATTCTCGCAGCGAGTGAATTGAAGGTTTTAGAACAGAATCCAGGTGTAGGTCAGCTCACTTCTTCACCCTGCACATGAACACACATGGGATCCTCCTGGTTTTATCAGCTGCAGGTTCTTTATTTAAATCAATTTTCTTACCAGATGACTTCATACGTCTCAGCCTTTCTGCACTTGACTGCTCAGCTGTGGCAAACGCATGCTCCAACATGTAGTGTATGAAAATACTTCTAGAGGCTTTTACTGAGAGCTTTAAGAATGCATGAAATGCTCCATATACAGTATGAAAAAGAAAGAAGCTCAAAGAGAGGCTTGGAGGTGTTTCTGTCCATGTGTATGGATGTGCTTTATTCATGCTGCAGGTTAGATACATTTTCTGTCTTGAGAACACCATGGCTGAATAATACAAGATTTAAAATGCAAATTAAGATCTTAACACTTGACTGTAAATCATTTTTTAAACAGTTTGACCCGAATAATAAGTGCATGAATAAAAGAATAAATCTCTCTGAAGCATAAGCTTTTTTCAGCTTTAGGTAAGAAAAGCTGATTTTTGACACCATTCTCATGTCGATAGATCCAATGAAAGGCTTCAGATGTTAGATTTAAATATGTTATCTAAACTCTAGTCTCTTATAATGATATGAAACAGTATTTTATTGAGTGCAGGGACTAATTTTTAACCACAATCTAAAATCCTCTTATAATCTTTGCTTTAACAATAGTGTTAGCAATTAGCACACCACAGACTGACAAAAATGACTCATAACAGCTTTTAAATAAATGATTATAAGAGATAAATACAACAAGAACACTGTCCTTTGTGCTGCAACTCTAAGTTTTGTGATACATAAGTTGTCATTTGGTCAGTACTTGGACTTCATGGGTGGCACAGAATGTGGTGCAAATGGGGGAAAGTAACATGGCACAAAAATGCTCTGAGTGTGCAGACGACCAGAGAAAGTGTTGTATGAACACAGTCTATTCACCAGTGAAAGACTTTATTTGGACTGTTTGGTTTTGGAGCTTGTCCTAATGCTGAGCAGTAATAATGAATGATAAAAGATAAATGGGCTTCTACATAGATAGTACCTTTTTAGTCTCTCTGACCTTTCAAAGTACTTCCACATCCTATGATCTTTGCCCTCATTCTTTGTAGAGCTCATTAGGTGGCTAGGATGCTGCTGCTGGAGTAATCACGAACACAAACTGGATCTTGTCATTAGATTCGCCTTTTGTTCAACTTTGGCTGCTAAAATTCCATGGACACTTTTATTCAGTGTGTCCATGCATCCTTAAAACATCTGGAATTCATGCATCTAAAATTAAGGTCTTACCATGTCTTAAAGGTGGAGTCTGCAGGATTTTTTTGTTGCTGTTTTAGACACTTCATCCACTATCGAAAAGGTATTAAAAAGTCTTAAATTTGACTTGCTGAACTTGCAGATACCCTGATATTCCAACCCCAACATTGTAAAATTGTAAAAACTATAATTATGTATTTAACTTTTATAAATGCTACTATGAGACCTTAGTTTCAAGATCAGTCTATTTGCATTAATTTGAATTTCTGCTCATATTACCCATACTTCCCTCTCTATCTGCTTCTCTCTCTATCCCTCTTTTCAACCCCAACACAGTCTCAGCAGATTTCTGTCTAACATGAGTCTTGTTTTTTATACATCTGTGACTTGCTAAATGCTGCAAAGTGCTGTACTCACAGTAAGTTAAGATGAGATCAGACTCTCTGTATATGTTTAACTTTAGCAGCTCTTCACTAGCTATTTTGTAAAGATAATATTTGCTGTGCTAAAGTGCGAGAAAACTGACCCTGTAGTCTGGTTTATGATGGCTAAATAAAGAAAGAGGGAATAAAAAAGGTGTTTGAGGGAAATTACCAAGTGGTGTTTGAGGGGAAAAAGGGCAAGAGTCCTGTTAGAGTTAAGGTTGACTATGAGAATGAGAGAGAGGATGAGGCTGATGAGGAGAGAGAAGGAGAAGCAGAGTTAGAGGGAGGTTGAATGTGGGTACAAGGCTTTATTTAGTGCATGCCTGCAGGTGTTGCCTAGTAACAGAGAGGAAACAGATCGAGGGAGGAGAGCTGGAGAGCACATCTCTCTTTATCTTTTTCACTCCTTCTCTTTCAGCTCCTGGCCTTACCCTCTTCCAAAATCCCATTACAGGCACGCATGCACTCACACACAAACAAAGACACTTTATCTGCATCTTTCTTCCTCACACTCTGTCACTCACATGGACACACACACACCTACACACACACACACACAGCAAAGAGCTCTGTCCCTCATTAGCAGTCAGTATGGCTGCTGTCCTCCCGTCACAAGGAAGACGAGGAAACGGGGGCAAGGAGAAGCAGAAGGAGAGAGATGAATTAGGGAGGAAAAGAAGACATGAGGGAGGACAAAAAAACTCAGTGAGATCCTTCAGTAAAAAAACACACACCAAGGTTGTTGCCATAGCATTTCTTGCTCTGCTGCACTTTCTTATCAATGTGGTCTGAGAAGCTCGGTTTGTGTGCAGGTATTCTTCTCTTTACAAACAGCCATGATTCATTCCAACTAGCTCTAAATGACTTTGACTGATTTGAGGTGTCTCATCACTGTGCTTCAAGAAGGAAGCTCTGCTGTATCCCACAGCTGAGAATGACCCTTTGTAGCATTGATCAAGGTTAGAGCGGGGGCTCTCTGGGCGTGAGAGAGTTTACCACAGCGCGGATCAGGTGTAAAAAACAAAAAGAGACAGAGAATAACGACCACATTGTTCCTCTGTTGCTCCTGTGTTTAAACTCCCACGACAATGCTCTCAGTTTTCTGCTCTAAAAACAGAGCATATCCTCCTCTGGCCATGTATCACCGGCACGACTAATGATCCAAGGATGAGTCTAATGCCTAGACTGCTAATGAGTGTATCTTTTTTAATTCTTCTCTGATCTCTTTTGTCTCCGCTGATGCTAAGAGCAGTATCCTTGGGTGTTAGCAGTGCTGCAACAGAGTGTGTCTGCTGTCTGCTGCTCATGCTCACGCATGCATGTCTTGGTGGTCGGGGGAAGGGTGTGCTTTGCATTTTAACATCCATCCCTTGTGAGAGACATCTGCAATTGCTTTTCTCTCCTTTTATTCTTTGATTTACCCCAGCAGCGATAATGTTGCAGTGTTACAGTCTGTATCTCTTTTCCTGTCCTTAGGGAGAAGATCACCTTGTGTGAAACACCCAACCGGCTGAGATTCAGGTCCCCGAACGTGTAAATCTACTACATGAAAAAGCCAGTAGAGATATGTCACCTTAAAAGAACTCAGTGACAATCAATTCTGCATCCGTTGCCAATGGACAGCAGTCAGAATTGATCACATTAATCAAGCCAGCCTTGATGCACATGCGCGAACACATGCACAGACGAGAGGAGCCAAAAATGCACCAAACACCACACCAAAAAGCTGTCTGGCTTCACAGAGAGCCGGCTTCAAGTTAAAGCATTAGATGCTAAAAATACATTTTTCCCACATGCACTGTGCCATATAAAATATTTATAGTGAGCCCCGGTCTGCTCAGAATGGCAAGGATGCTACAGAAAGAGAAAGAGAGGGGGGTGGGTGCAAAAACGTGGAGTAGCTTCTATTCAAGAGCCAAAAATTACATAAGAGCTAACTGCAGATTAACACACACACACACATACACTGATGCACACATGGGCACACACACTCTCAGAAACAGATGACTGATTTCACTCACTTGAAGCCTCTATTTTGATGAATGCTGCGTTATTTTACTGGCAAACACACTCATTGCAATCACCAAAATGCAACATTTTACACAGAAAATGCAAAAAGTGTATAAAATGATGATAAAAAAAGTTGCAATATGGTACCAGGAAGTTACTTTCTGGAAGTCCCTGTGCTCTCTTGTCTCGCTGCTGTAGACGACCTGCTGCTGTGGACCTGACAGACTCCAGCTGCTATTAAAAGCCTCAGCACTGTAATCACCATTGCTACAATGCTAATGCTAATTCAAGAACAGTCCGACCCCAACTGATATAATTGTTACTTCTATTCTAACCCCTGTTATCAACTCCTTCTTATTATAAATGCTAATATGGGACCTGTTGACTTTAGCTGCCTTTAAGTATTCAGCTCAGTCTATTAGCATCAATTTGAATTCCTGCAAAATACACCTACTTTCACCTAGATTATTTGTGCTGCATTAATGAGTCTGGATAAGCTATTCTATTACTGTTTTGGATGTTTTTGTAGTTATTGTTATCTGTCTCTGTCCATATCTCTTTTTTTCTCTCTCTCTTACCCCATCATAGTCTCAGCAGATGTCTGTCTGACATGAGTCTGACTCTGCTCAAGGTTTCTGTCTGATAAAGAGAGGTTATTCTCTCCACAGTAACTTAATGAATATTGCAAAGAGCTGTAGTCATGGTTGACTCAACTGAGATGAGATGGATTCTTGTCTATAAGATAGAGCTTAATCACACCCTGCCTGGATGTTGATAATGTAACAGAGCAGGGTCTCTTTTTGTAAAGCTTTGTGATATGTTTTGTTATGAATTTGCACCTAATAATTCAAGATTAAGCAACTGGTTGGTAGATCGGAAAAAAATCCTATGACAGTAAGAATTCACCAACACGTCTGCTTCCTGGGTCCTTTGGTCATCTTGTCATTTCTTCTCTTCACATGCAGTTTTTTTCTTTTTCATACCTAACTGACAAAGGCTCTGCTTCTTAAGATCTGCAACTTTTTAATAAGATGATGCACAACACAGAGCTGTGTACCACGTCTGTCCCCTGTTAGAACAGGCTAAACATCTCCATGCGAGAGATATGACATTAGAAGATGGGTAAACATTGCAGAACAGAACATCCATACATCCTGTGATACTTCCTTTGTTTTCTATTGCCTGTCAAATTCCTTGTGCAAGTTCAAAAGAATAATTTCAGCTATTTCCACACTGTGCAATAATTGCAAAACACCTCCTGCTCTTTCGTCTGGCTGTGCAGTCTGGAAAGATACAATCTCAGACCAAACAATATTCTTTGATAGTGAGTGTTTCCAGTGAGGCTGACAAGGGCAGACCGATTCTAACAGCCAAGATTATTTCCACTGGAAAAACATGCACAAGTGTCATAAACAACATGCTGGCAAAGAAAATAAGTTACTACCCCCATGATGCCCTCTACGTCAGAGTTTGACCTGTGTCAGACCCAAGTGGTAACCCCCTGTGTAGCGTATGCCTGCAGAAACATCAGAAAACACATACAGACCATGTCAAATACAGTATTTTTGTTTAATGGCAAAGCACACTCTGTGATTGCAACCAAAAAATGCTTGACCACATAAACTTGTACACCTGGTATTAATATGTCTTGTATCTCTCCAACTCTTTCCTGCCTTCTTCCTCCTCTTTTTCTGCTCTTTCCTCTTTGCCTCAATCAAAAGTCATTTAACTGTAGCTCTAACAAAAACCACTCAAAGTCAAGCAGCTTCTCACGCTTAATAAGCAATAAGTTGATAATATTTGATTAGTTTAATTTAATCAAGGAGGCAGAGAGTATACACCCACTAGCTAATGTAAAATCAACAAAGCCCACAGCTTCAGGTCTCTGCTTCTTTTTCTTATTTCTTCTATCTGAAAGTCATGTGAATTTTTCTGAAATAGGCAGGAATTTAAACAGGAAAGAATACATTCTTTAGTGTAAACAAGATAATCTTATTGTTTCAGAAATACATGTATGTTTGCACCGTGATGGAGCCCCGAATTTGTCAGGAAGATGACAGCTCCTCGCTTCATGGGTTGCAAACTGAGTCTCACACTTTTTTCTGCTGCTGTTAAAAAGCTGCAGGTGGTAAACATAACAGGGGGATGGGGTACACAGCAGTGACAGGGTGTCAGTGAGTTTTCTTGCTAGAATCGCTTGTGGCACATATAGAGAATCTAAGATGTTGTACTCCGCTATGTTTTTATTTGTTTATTTATCTTTTTGCCCAAAGTACTTTTTAAAACTACATTGTGGAGAAAAAAATCACGTTCTCTGCTCCCTTCTCTAACATACAACTTGCGAAAAAGTGTTAACATGAAAGGACACCGTATTTTGACTCTTATACATCACATCAAATAATTCATTCATTTTACTGGCTGTCAGATCCCCTTTGACATCATTTCACTAACACCTCCAAACACACAAGAAAAGACTCAGACACTACCTGTAGGCTATAAATGAGTGTCCTTTTTAAACCTCATTATCACTTTCTAATTATAAATTATGTTAAGAGTGGGATAATAGTCTTGGTACCTCCTCTATTCCCACACTATGTGTGATAAATATTTACGAAAGGGTTGAGGTTTGGTGACTTGACTTCGAGTGAGGAATTGCCATCTCTGAAAATCTGCAGGCCAAAAAGAACTGTGTATCAGGTGATCGAAATATGATATACAGGGACACTGTTTAATGCAGATGGTGTGCTACCTGAGTTTAACGAGGGGGTATTACGCTTTCCCAAATTTTAAACATGAGAATATAGTAATGACAGTTGATGTCCATACTGAATAGAATACTTTCAAGGGATGGGCCTCAAATACTAAGGTCTGCACGCATCTCTGTCCTGACAAGCTTCCAAAGGACTGACCAATCAGAGGGAAGGGGGTTTGTGAGGTGGGGATTCTCAGAGGGACCGCAGCTATAAAAAAGCGTTTCAGACAGAGGCTGAAATGCTAAGGTTGTTGAAGACACCTGTGTGTAGCTATGAATTATGTAAATGAACAGCATAAGTCCTAAAAAGCACAATACCCCTCTTCAAGTGTGGTACAATGCTGCAAATAGCTTTAATCTTAAACACAGATTTAAGTGGCCTCTAGTTTGCAAGCACATATCCTGTCACGCAGTATAAAATAAATTGTAAATGGCCTGTTAGTCAGATACATGCACATATGGAATACATGCATTTTTCAAATGAAAATATTTCTGCACACATGCATACACCCAGATTTTTCCATACATCTGCACATCAACAAAGAAGACAAATTCATTATTCAACGTCTTTTCTCCCAGTGAGACACAGTGTGATGGTCATACAGCAGATGCATATTACATACAGCCTGTATAGAATCAAACACCAGTGTCTCCTCACGCCACATGGTAAAGCCTGGTGCTATATAACCGGTCACATCACTTATGCTCAGTGTTGTTTCTCATCTCACTGCTTTTGCTTGTATGATTTTACAAGATTGTATCAGTGTGAACCATCCTGTGGGGATGAGCATGATCAGCAGATAATGTGTTATTTGATCTATACATCAACACCTTTGGTATTTCATGCATTTTGAAAGACAGCCATGCATCATGTATCTGTGTTTATGTGGGTCGAAGGGAGGATCTATAATTCAACACTGGCTTTTTGATGACTTCTCCCTAGAGGTGTCTTGTTCTTCTGTGTTTTTTTTTCTCTCTCTCTGACCCTCATACAGTCTTTTAAGCTTCTGTTCAATCCTTTGACTCCGTTATCAATTGATCAGCCAGTGTTTCCATATTCATGCCTATGTGTGTGTGTGTGTGTGTATGTGTATGTGTGTTTAATAGGGCACATTTCTATTTTGTGCTAGTAATCCTCTCATCCTCTGGTCAGGTCTCTTAACAGTTAACCTCACATGGAAATCATCTGGCAAATCTCTTCATCATGATGCGTTTCAGTGAGGATTGTGCAGAGGAAATGTGACTCACAAATCACATCTTATCAAATGAAGCTAATTAAATCCAGGAGGAGAGCAGAGACTGACCTCTGCTCTCAGGAGCCTTATTCAACCATCCTGTTACATCCTTTTTTCACTGATCAAAATCTCTACATTCTCAGAGTTGGTGCTCCCTCTGTGGAGTCGCACTTTTGGTTTTTCTGGCACAGAGTGAATAAATTAATGAAGTCTGACAATAAAATGTAGCCTAAGGATAAAAACAGCTCTCATAGCTTCTGTTAAGTGGACTTTACAGCTTAACAAGCAAGGCATTGTAATAAATACAGAGAAACACAGCCTGTTATTGACCAGCTTAGGTTTTGTTAGCAACAAGCAAACACAACGAGGCGCACATTTTCTCTCTTGTTCTTGTGATGTCAGACATGTTTGCTCACTTTGATAACAACTACTATTTTCAGCATATCATAAAACAATGAAGATACAGTTGATTTTCTGATGATTTAAGATATGCCAATGCAACGTATAAGGAGGACAAACCTACTTTTTCATACAAGATGCAGTGATGTGTGAATCCAAGACCAGAGACAAACTGCAATGCAGCATGGGACACCACCATCTAGAGAGTCCTCTTATTGAGTTGATTTATTTGGCCTTGCAATGCCACAGGCCAAAAAACTCTTATACAACTCTTTAATTTACTTTTAAATGAACATGCTTGCAGAAAGCCAAAAGAAACAGGTTTTTCTATCTTGAGATATAATCTGTTATCAGGGAAGCAGCCTGAAAAGGAAATGAAAAATCCCCATCTCAAAACTAGCTGGTTTTTCAACACAGGAAAATGGGGTAAATAAAAGAAATGTCTGTGTGGGGTTTCCATACTCAACGAATCCCATTCCATGTCCAAATGTGCTGCAGAGATCTAATTTTTTCACAACCATCACAGGGACAAACCAGATTAGTTTGCATTTCAGAGGTTTGACCCTCCTCTCTATCCAGAATCCTAACTGAAGTTGCATCTTGTAAGATATCTTATCGCTATTTTCTCTTCCCTGTTTGAAATTCAGTCTGAGTAATCTTACCACAGGGAAACAGGAGCCAGAAGCTTGTATCTTCGTTTGTTCCAGCGTTATTTCATCATGCAGCATGCTGCTCTCACAAATCACATAAACAGCTTCCTCAGTGGAGCGATTGTTGTTTTTTTATTTTTTGATGAAAGATGTAACCTGAATATATGAACACAATCCTGGTCAGCCTTTTCTCTTTCTCTTTCTCTTTCACTTTCTTTGTATCTCACTCTACCTGTATTTTCATCTGAAGCTGTTTCACATGTCCTCTGAGTCAAGGTACCCTTCACAGAACTACCTCAAGTCGTCTCAAAGTTGAATAATGAATGAAGCAGGACACAGACAGGTACTCACTGAACTGTCTTTTCTGTATGCCAGCAGCGTTCACCGATATCAGTAAACCTGCCCCGTTGCCCCTCTGGGTATTCAGAAGGACGTCATCAACATCTTGCACGCTCTCTTTGATCCATACACAGCTTTGTCTCCCCATCACCCTAATGAGCAGCAGGAAAATATCAGCTAGACAAAAACAAGAGTGCTCAGGGATCAATTAATTGGGATATGTCAGCAATGATGATGGCAAGATGCTGGTGTGTGTGTGTGTGAGGACTGGCGTATGAGTGCTCATAAGTTTAGAAACTTTGCATCGTTCAGCAGAGACATGTCAGCTAACACCTGGTGTACAGGTGCCGTCAGAATGGGAGTTGGTTGGTAGTTCAGCCAGGTCAGCCGTTATTATGCTAGGCTAAGCTAGTGGACTCATATTTACTGTGAGGACTTAATAAGTGATCTTGAAAGACTCTTACCTCTGGATAAATGCCTTACCTAAAATGAGATTGTCAGTGCCAAAATAAGTTATTCCTAAATGCTAATTCCTAGTTTCCCGATCAGGTCAAACTGGACCAGATTGATTAACGGCAAGTCAGAGTCTCAGTGACAATGCCACGCCACCTGATGAAGTTTAGACGTGAGAAGAGAGATCCGTGTTTTTCTCAGCTAAAACGATTTCTGTGATTTCTTGAGTTGTAATAGCGGAAGCAGGAGCTGGACTGCCTGACAGGAGACAGAAGAGCAGAAGAAAGCTAAACAGGAGAGTGATAGAGCACAAGCTAAAGGTTAAAACACAGGTTAAGCTATTTTTGATAATGTTCATTCTAACCCACATTCAGCAGTTTTACTGCAGTGATTTGTTCAAGCTTGAGAGTCTATGAAGAAAATGAAGAACCAAGCTATGTTTGCTCTGCTTGGTAGATGAGCACTGGTAGGACATAACCAGGATTCACTGCAGTTACATCTTGCATCTTAGAACAATGAGCCATAGTTAGCACTTAACTATGGCACTAAGTTTTCCAGTTGTCACATTTCAAACAACAGATCTCAGTAACTTTTGATAAATACATTACTCTGTTGCAATGTATCCGATAAAAAGTTGTCTTGAACAAAGAAAAGTAGTGTGAAAAGGAAGTTCTGATCTCCATCCATTCACCACAACAGTTTGTGTGAGTCCTTGAGCCGAAAGAGTCGCTGCAATCCACTTGAAACAGATTCTCCCCGTAGTCACTCTAACATATGCAGTTAAAATGTCAGCATTCACGACAAACTCTCAACGATCAAAAACTCATGGAAATGTAGAGGGATGACTTTTTAGGAGTAATTTTGAAGGCGCACAGATCTAGTTTATTGAATGCTTAAAATATCATTGTTCATCAAAAACATTTCTACCTGGTCTTCTGGGAACACAACTAACAAGAACAACACCTGACAACCTGAATCTGGGTCATCAGTGTTTTGAATTACATTTGTGCTGTTCATGCTGTTTATATGCGATACTTGTGAGTCTACTCATGGGTGTATTGATTCGTGATGCATGAAATAAGGGCTAATGGTCCAGATAATGAGAAGAGAAGGGCTCTTGATGACATTTTTTTATATAGACCTTATATAAGTGTTCCCGCTATCCAGGAAGCAGTCGCTCACATTAACAGAGGAGTGAGAATAAATCAGATGCTTGTATTAGAAATTGGCCTCCTCTTTGCTAGATAGGCTGAATCTATGTCATTGCATCAGATCACTTTAGTTTAAAAAGAAAAACATACATTACATGTGTTTCTGGTTATGAGTCCTTGCCTTGGGATTGGAGTAAATAATGGGATGGGCTGAATTTTGAAGTATGTAATGTCCCAGTTTCAAGTCATGAGAAGAGGTCAGATGGAGTTAAAGCATCTGTTTCTGTTTGATAGTGTACTATAAGGTCAAACTACATAAAACATCTGCAAAGTGATTACCTTTGATCCGCCTAAAGAGGATGGTTTGAAAGATGATCCTGGCTTGGTCTCGTTAATGCCCTGAATTGAAGCAAAGTTATTGCAAAGGGGAAACAATATTTCTTGTGTTGCGGATGCAAGACTTTTTACCCATGATGTATTTCACCATACTGCTGTCTGTGGGCTGTGTCTGCTATCATCAGCAGTCAAAAATGACCACACCAAGAGGAAGTGGTCAAGATATTTAACCTCCAGACATTTTTTGAGGATCCAGTCATTGCATGTATTTGAAGATTCAAACTGGGGCTTAACAATTTGCAAAAATAATGTAAACACACTTGCAATCATTTTTCCCTATATTGCAACTGTGATTTAGTGCCATTATTTTTTGGTCACATCAACGACAAAAAAATTCTACCTGGCATTCTGACACATATGAGGTCAAAGAAACATTGCACTATCTACAATTAAAATATTTCAACAGGCCATATTGCGATTTAATCTAATTTGCAATTGACTGACTTGCCCTAATTTAAACCTATAAGCAATATTTGCTCACGAGAGATTTGTCTCTGACTGGTACTGTGTTGTATTACTGTGTTGGTGAAATTATCTTTTTTATGTCTGCAAAAATTCCCATGGCTTCAAATTAATGAAGTATGGGTCAGCTGGCACTGCATGTGATTAACTTCACCAAGAACCATTAACCCTTTCCACCTATGTAGTTGATATAAAAACAAAACAAAACACACAAAAAAACAATTTTTCTAGTTGTTTGGGATTATCATCATGTAACCAATGATGTTGACACTGTCTTACTATTCAACAGAAATTCATCCTGCAGGAGTGGAGACAAACAAAGCTCCTTTTTAATGCTCTTGAATTCAAAGAGGTAAATTTTTATGTTTGTTGTGCTCATGTTGAACCAGAATCTAACTATGGTTCAGAGCAGAGCTTGCTGGGCAAAATAATCATAATTGACAAGTACCTCATACAACTGCACTTCAAAACTCTTATAAAAGCGAAATCTTCTCCTACTTCTACTTTAACACACCCACTTACAGACCCATCAGATTAAAATGATGTGTGCACACAGCAAACAGTTTCCTGGAGGCCATCTGTTTAAAAAAGCAGAAAAGCAGAGGACAGATGATCATATCCTGTCTACAGTGAAGGTGCTAGAAACTGAGGTTGTTCTCTTTTACTCATACTTTGTAGCGTGCCAGAAAAAGATTTATTTGGCCCCGATACATGTGCCAAATGCAGTATCCCAAAAGCTCCATGGTGGCTTGCTGCTTCCAGCGACATATTGTAATATGCAGGCCGGTGTACTCTTTTCGCCCTTCAGACTTCGCTCCTCTGCAGTCAAAAGAAGCCAGCACGCACATCTAAGGTGTGTGCTAGAGTTAGTGTGTTTTGTATCTCCAAGTGAACACTTTTGTTTTTTACGCTGTGTCCTCGTTTTTGGACAGATACAGGAGCTGCAGCACGGCAGACTGTAAGCTAATAATCTGTTCTTCTAAAGGGTTGTTAAAGATAGACGCAGAAAAACTGCCTGTCGAGTCTGACACTCTTTGATCCAGTATGATGATTTATGAGGTCTGCTGTACTGCTTTTAGTGGGCTGGTTTCATCAGACAAAAATGACTTTGAACAGGATACATAGTATAAATCTATCTGAGAGTGCGGGGATCAGATTTTTGTAACATAAAATAGAAGGTAAAATAAATAGTGACAGCAAAGGTAAAATAAATACTGACAGCGACATTTGAACAAAGAAAAGGGGATTAAGAGAGAAAACAGTGTCTCACTGACTGCAGCAGCTCTAAGTAGGACAATGCAGGGGCCATGAAGAGGACACAGCAGCTTTAAGTGGGTCATTAAAATATATGCAAGTGTAGCAGCAACCGCAGCTCCCAGGTGCCAAGTAAGCTCACAAACCATTAAAGAAAAGCACAGTAAAATCAGCAGGGTTTGAATAAGCTGTAACTTTTTATTGCACATTCCTGTTTGGTCTTGCAATGACCTTCACCTTTTAAACTTTTAAGACCTCGGTCTTGACCAAACACTCAAGTCAGGAGTGGGATGAAGTTGCCCAGAGTAACTGATCACAGGTCAGATGTGCACATTCCCTTTATGAGTGAGATTTGAAGCACAGGGAGGTCATACTGATCCTAGATCTGTGACTGGGGGAACCTTCAGTCCAGATCTTTGTGTTGACAGCACTTCCCATCAGCCAATTCACTTTCTAGAGCAGGACCAATGGGGGGCAGGGACAGCAGTGACATCATTGAGGGGACTAGGAAGTATCCGATGGAGCACAAGGATTCGGATCCATTTTGATGAAAGAAGTACTCCCTTTGTAATCTTGAGGCTTTTTCCATTTATACTCCCTGAAATCCCCCCAAATAATAAACAGACGTTCCCCCTTCTCACTATACATAGGCTGAAGTTCATAGTATTTTTTTTTTTATCTTCTCATTTTCTTGTGACAATACCTGCAACATGCTTCAAATCTTCATTTTGGCAAACCACAAATAAATTAAAACACAAACATTCATATAACATAATGTGACACTTTTAGGACGCTTAGAAAGAAAAAAAAAATTACATACAATACAGAATCCAAAAACAGAAAAAAGAACAAGAAAAGAGAAGCATTTGCACTTTTGTTTTTCCCATGTTTTTCTTGCTTTTCTTGAAAAAAGATATACAGTAGCTAGCTACCAATCACATTTCACATGCAGATATATTACAACAGTATCAGTTCACTCAGTTAGTGTCTGCAAACTACCAATCTAAACTATATCACAAAATTATTCTCTTGAAACCAGCAAACACTCAGTTTTTGAGATATTTTGTCTTAATAGTAATTCAGTTAACAGTTTTCTCAGCGGACAGCCGAGAAATCACTATACGATCGACCCTGAAATAACTAGCCAAACTCAAAGAGAACTAACACGCTTTTGTACATGATCACATACCAGATGGTGTGTTGTCGTTTTTTCTTTTGCCTATTTTTTTTCATGATGGGAGTGTAACACATTTGCTCACACATGCACTCACACACGAGCAAACAAACGGTTGCCATCGACCACAAATGCAACACACAGGGAGACCACGGCATGCTGGCTTCAGCGCAGAGATTTCAGCATCCTGCTCTTGGGTTGCTATTTGGGCAACTACGAGCTGGACTGGCATCATGTCACAGAACTAACTCTTCCGTGTCTTTACTCAACCCTCGTCTTGAAAAAGCCGGGCAGAAGTGGTGACGAAATGTCAGTGCCGAGCGGGAGGTCTGACATCCTCCATCCTTCTGCTTTCAGCTGCTCTTCTCTAATGACGCTTAGCTGAAATGTCAGACCAATTAGCAGCTTTCCCTCTGACATTTAACTGGCAGATAGCAAAACAATCACATGAGGAGCTTGCTGGACTTGACGGACAGAAAGTCTGAGGTGCCTGATTGATTGAAACGTCTGTAGAGTTAATATTAGATATTTATAAGTCCGTTTAAAGGTTGTTTTTCAGGAATGGTGCGTCTCTTAACTAATAACAGCAGGTCGGACAGGTAATGTCTGTCTCTGGCCTTTGTGCAAGGCACCTGACATTTCCAAGAAGCAGCCATAAGTGATCAAAGCTCCCACAATTCTCTCCCCTGGCTCCTTCTTCTCCTTCTTCTTCTTTCTCTGTTCTCATGCAGACATCAATCAGGAGGGCTCTGAAGCGTTTGCTTATGTAAAGCACTACTCTGTCCATGGTGAAGCTCCTCTCCCTGTCCAACTCCATCCCAAGGTGTTGCCGCAGCAGGTGTTTGCACAAATGTGTGTATGTGTTGCATGTGGGGAGCTCTTGCATATTTGCACATGCCTGCAGCATGGCTAAACATCTGAAGCGCAGATTCTACCGACCTTTAGTTCCTACTTTGACCGGAGAGACAAATGAGGCTGTGTGCATGTAGACATTTAGTCACAACCACGCATGTGTTACCAGCAGTAGTAATAAGGAAGTAGAACAAGACAGCGACTTGGACATAAAACATCATCACTCCCTTTGAGCATCATTCACAGTTAATCATATTTTCTCTGTTTAAAGGGTTGTTTCCCTTGCTGACACACACACACACACACACACACGCACACAAACATACACATACAGAGGCCTAGCCTTCAGCTCTACCATCTGGTATCTAAATCATGGGCATTACAGTCTTCTTCCTCTCTACAGCCACACACACACTCACACACGATAACATGAGAGTAGAGAGAAAAGAAAGAGAGGTGACTGACTGTCATTCTATTTATCGTACAGAGTCTCTGCATAAAGCGACGTGTGATTTCTTCTTTCTTCATCAGAAATCAATAACCATCTACACAACAGTGAGCTCTAAATTTAGCCACAGAAAGAGAGAGAGAGAGAGAAACAAAGTGAACGAGCGAGCTAAAGGAAGTGATAGAGAGAAAGAGAAAGAGCACAGCTCCGTTTAAATTACAATCTTCATGTTGCATTGAACTGTGAGCAACAGCACAGTTGAAAAAAGAAGGAAATGAAGGAGTGAATGACGACCGGCTGTCTATTAAACATTAACGGCTTCATTTATATGTAAATGAACCGACAGCTACAGAGAGAGGCGGGGTAGTGATGCCAGTTCAGTGCTTCAAAGCGGACGGGAACGAAGGATACTGAAGAGAAAAAGGAGGGATGAAGAGGTCAGAAGAGGGTGATGAGTCTTCTTCATTCAGTAGTCTTTCACATGGGTGGAAAGTTCTGCAAAGTCTGATTTTTTTCCCACTGCATGTGCTTGGATGTGCAAAACAAAACAAAAACAGTACAATAAGACAGTAATGTACACTCCACTGCACGTGAACACGACCAGCTGATGTCCTATGGATTCTCATACACACACGCACACACACACAAACACACATTCACAAACAGTTCTCTCTCAGATCTCGGGAAAATGGGGGAGAGAGAGCATCCCTGGGAAAGAGGGAGAGGAGAAAAGTTGTTTCTCGGTCGACGAGTGACGGTGATGATGACGCGTCTTCTCTCATTGTGTTTTGGTGAAAGAAAAAAAAACCCAAACAAAATCACAGACACACAAAATTTGGGAAAAGATGACTCAGCAAAAGGTGAGGATGAGAGATTGTTGAGTTAGCGTGGTGTGTCATTTTGCGTGTCAGGGCTAGCCGGGGCTTTGTCCAGCTAGCGCGAGGGATGGAGTGACTTCAGCCGAGCACTCAGCCGTCAGACACAGGAGGGGACACCCAGCCGTACTTCTCGTGGGTCTTCACCAGGGACTTGAAAGTCGCCTCTGCTTCTTTACGGCTGAAAGCTTTCTTAGACTTCCCTGATTTCCTACATATACGCCCCTGTGAGAGAAGAAGAAGAGGAGAAGGAAATGAGGTTAGAAACAAGTGGATTTAAAGAGTCTGACACAACAAATGATTTTATTTCTTCGACAAAACACAGACCGGTCTTCAAACAATAGAACCACGTCTCATCATGAATACGTTGAATTTCTGAAATCAACATAATTTCATCATATCTCCTCCATTTCAGGATGAGTTGTTACTATATTACAAACCATGCAAATGGTGGCAGTTTAAAGAGAACAATTTGCACGTTGAAAGGTTTATTTCTTGGTGGTTGAGAGCAGTGATGATGTATCATTGTATGTATCTATTAAATTCAGTGGATATGGATGAAAGAAATGAGATGTAACGTGTATTCACTGAGATTCACAGGCACTACTGGGAGCATTTTGTGTCTTTGTAGAGAGCGAGGCTCTTTTTTTTTGTTTCTATTCTTACAACAAAGCAGTGTGCCTTCATGTTCTACCTTTATTCTCATCAGTGAGATGTGAGTGCTGTAAATCTTATCTGCCTGAACAGAGAGGATTGTCAATCCAGAGACATCAAAGGAATAACAGACAAGTTTCAATCTAATGCTGTTAGGAGTCTGTATTATTTTTGGCTTTTTGATCAAGGACTCACAGACTTTTCACCCATGATGTCCATCTCCTGAAGAGCAGTGTGAACAGACTTCATTAAGTTTATCAGTCGGAAATAACCTTTATTATCTCTGTATTTCCTCAATTAATGTGCTGACACTGACACCACTGTTAACCTGTTAACTTCATCATCTAAAGGGTCTTGTGGTAACAGGAAATTGTAAAAAGTTGATCAAATATGTCATTTGTTCATATTGTTACGACAATGGATGAAAAATTCAATTCATAATGGTTCATCTCTCTATTAGGGCTATATGACCCCCTACTTTAGAAAACACAGATTCAGATTGTCATGTGAGTCAGAGAATTTATAAAACCTGATATCATCACCCTTTTTGAAGTAATGGCCAAGGTCAATTTTGTAGGAAAATGATATTTTTGCCTAGGTCAGCTCTTCAGGATGCTCCCCACCTCTGGTAAAATGGACAACATCCGAATAGAAAACATAATGCTTTTTTTTTTTTGCAATTATGAAACTTGATAACATGACCAAGGCTATTAGTTTAAAAAGGTGACAATACGTTGGTTCGTACCAGGTGCATATTCAAAATATGGGTGTGAAAAGAAATAGGAAGGGTATATTTTTAAGCCTTTGTTGTCAAATATGTTGTTAAAATGAATCTCTCTTGGGTGCTCATTTTCACCCCATTTCCTGGTCTATATGTTTTCAAGTAAAGCCAGAAAAAAAACTAAAAAACAAAATGTATAAAAATTTGTGGCCTCAGAAACTTCAAATCTGAGTAACAGATTTTTTTAAAAACTTTGCCAAAACAAATTGTTTCCTCGTATCATATTACTATTTGTGACGATCTAATTTCTGTAAAGCTGCAGAGCCTAACAAGTCATAAGAGTCATTTATATCCAGGCCTGCCATGTTGCTTTTTAAAAATAACATCACATGACAGCTTTTCTATAGTACATTTCATACCTGTGAGTTATTTCGAATCAACATTAAACTTTGAGGCTTATGCACTTAACTACTGATACAACTACTGATTTATCACTGATAAATCTGACTCTTAATTTCCTAATGATACAAAGTAGCTTGTCTTGTAAATAATGATGTATAATAGTAAAAATGAATAAAATGTTGCACACAAGTTGCGATGATTAATAGATCAACCTGTGAAATAGTTCATTTACTTTTTTCTTAGTTTTTTCTGTTTATTAAAGTATCTGTTTGTTTCTTGCCTCTTCTTCTTAATGGTTGGTTTTTGTCATTGCTGCTGTTTTGGTAACCCTAGTACTCCTTACAGTAACTTGTTGCGTGAGTTGTAAAACATATTTCCAGCACAATTAAGGAAAAAGAATAACAAAACAGAATGGAAGCGTACGGATCACCTTAAAGGTAAATTTGTGACCACAGGGGAGATGTTGACAGGACAAGCTGTCTAAATGGAGGTCGTCCAACATTAGATCAATGTTTAAACGCAGGACAGAAGGCTTTTAAGATGTCAAATTCAATGAGAAGTAAAAATATACTTTGCACTGCACCGGGGCCATGGGGAGATAAGTGAGACACAGAGTGATCGCTGCACTGAATCATGGAAAGACTCTAAATAAATATAGCAGCATGCAAACCTCTTGTGCTCAGTGTGAAAAGCATCCCAAGCAGACAACAGACACTTTCACCACCTTCCCTCCTTCACACGTTGGGACTAAGAATAAGCGTGGGATGACGTCAGGAAAGAAGAGAAAAGAAAAGAAAGGGAAAAAAAACACAGAGGTGTGGATGCTGCCTGTGAGGATCCAGCTGCTTCTTCTGTCTTTGGCAACAGTTCAGAGAATACAAATTAAAGAAGAAGCTTCTGCTGTCAGGTTGATACACATCAGGCTGATACACAAACATGACATTTGTGCAGTTTGTGAGAAATGTCACGGCTCTTTGAAGTGCATCATTTCTTATACTGACACAGCCCCACAGTCACAAAAACGCCACCAATGGAAGGTTGTGAAAAACAGGGAATCTGACCCATGAGTATCTGTCTGCTGGTCTTCCTGCAGCTGTTCTAACATTTCTGCTGAGTAGTCCACTCGCCAAACCTGATCATGATTGTGATATATACATAGTTATCTGCTTTGTGTATGTGTGTGTGGGTGTGTGTGTGTGTGTGTGTCTGTCCTCCTGATTTGTTGAAGGTGGAAAAAGCCACTGAGGCTGAACAGCTCCAATAAAGCCAGCACTAATGAAACTCTATGAGGAGCTGCACTCTCTGCATGCTGCAGTGCAGCACAGGTAAATTATATTCATATTGTTCAATATTGTTGGTTTGCACCTTACTGCCAGCTTTATGCTTTCTTTAAGTTTAAAGAGTCAAGAAGCAGAAAGATTCCTACTTAGTATTTTCTCCATCCTGTGCTCAGAGTTTAAGTTTGACATCTTAAGAAATATTTACAGAGACAAAATCTACTTCTTATGGATGAGAGGTGAAACATCTTCCCAAACTCTCAAAAGTCAACTTGCCTTGTTTTTGAGCATTCAGAATAACTATGACCTGGATGAGTGAGAATATTCGCAGATGTAATGATGATGATGATGATGATGATGATGTAAAGATTCATATTTAATTGGGTGCCAAAAGCTGAATGAAACAATGAATGCAACTGTTTCATTCATCTCCATCCTTGACAGCTACAATGAGCAGCTGTTGTGTTTAAAGAGTAGAAACAGTTGAAAGGAGATAGTCTGGCTCTTGATTAAAAAAACTAAATCTTCTTTTCAAACATCTCCAAAGCAATCTCATCGGCACACTATGTCCTGTTTGTTTTAATTTTCATAGAATATTATCCAAAAAAATTCCACTGCACAGGGTGATTTTGACCAGATTAACTGCACAACCAGGCTGAAAAAGTCCCATGACAAATGTATGAGGTGACTAATAACCCTCACACCACCACCAACAGGAGATTTAAGAACTACCAACCAAAAAGTGCTGAACAAATAACAGTTTGAAATCAGTCATAACTGCATCATGATGCTCACTCTGATGTTAGTCTGTCTGAATATCTCCACAGGGAAGAAATCCTTTCAACCATCCAATCCTTTCATTCTTCTGCAAACTGAACTGTGAACATGAACCTCGCTGATCGCTGACAGCTTTAGTAAATACAGGACAAAGCAAACAAAGTGATGACTCTATTAAGTGGAGCAAACAACTTGTGGTTCAAGATAAAAATAGTGAAATTTTTTGTATTCTCTCTTTTCTTTGTACAACCCTGCTTTTTTATTCTCTAGTTTATTTCTTCAAAGTAAACTGGTTCACATCATACAATCCTATAATATAAAAGCTGACCTAAAATAAGTTTAAAGTTCAATTCTTTAAAAAGACAGAATTAAATATGCTCCACCTGGAAAACACCGCAATGTTTGACATTTGAATAGTGCTATAATTTTTAAATTATTAGTCTTTGTAATAAATTAAGACACTAGAAGTTTGGCGGTGAAATGAAAGCTTTTTAAAAATCACGATTAATGTTATTATTTTCCATAATCTAGCCCCAAATAAATCACTAATTAATCACATTTTCTTAATCTCTTTCGCATTTTTCTTAAAAGGATATTTTTACAAGATTTTAATACTACCAACATGGAATTGGACAATTATGCTTGCTTTTGAATTTTGATTTAAATATGAGTAAAGATTTTTTGTTAGTACTATTTGCGTTTCATGTTACGCAACTCAAACTTTGGGTTAAGAAGTCAACAGAATATAGTTCTAATACCCCTTTGAATAATAAATAACTTCTTTTTTTCAAAGTAACTATTCAAGTTTCTTACTAAGTTTAATTTTCCCAATCTGGCCTTGAATACATCCCAATGAAACTCTCTATAACCTTGTTGAGTTAGCTCACTAGCCAATATCCTGCTGATTTCAACACAGCTCTCAAATTTGTGTCACTATTTTTGACTTTTTGGGACTTGCTAAAAAGTTTAATTGATTCACTAAGACTGCAGTGGTTGGAGGAGGAGGAGGAGGAGGAGGAGGAGGATAACTTTCTCACAGAATCTTAAGTTGAACGTTTTGCAATCAGCAAAACCTCAGAGCACTTCACACATTCAGCCACGTTCACAAGCTTCTCACCCAGAGTTCACCTTTGTTCACAGAAATTCTTATTAGATGGGAACTGAATTATATCCCAAAAAGTTGAAGAATAATACTTTTTTTGCATTAGTGATTCAAACTAAAACACAAGGAACAACTACATGAGACAATGCATCATGGGACTCAGATTTGTGATCCTCCAGAGAGCTATGTTAACATTTCTTAATCCATTTACGCTACACAAGGTCTGTTTCTTCTCGCCCGTCACGATGCAACTGTTGCGCTGCTTTCTGGTTTCTTACAGCTTACTGCTGCTTGCTCCTCCATCCACTGGGATGCATTAAAACAATCCATCAGATCTCCTGCTCCCATAAAACCTGATGATCAGACGGTCCCATTGTGAACTCGCTCGGCTATTTTGGGACAAAAATGATGCAGGAGGATGAAGAGAGATGAGTGGTAACGTTGAATGATCTAGAGATTAGGGTTACAGTTTCCATTCCTGTAGCAATGCTGGCCTCATTTCACTGCCGAGCAAAGAGACACTGCACTCTCACTAAAGTTGTCTCTCAGTACGCACTAATGTTGATGTTCTTGTCCTTTTATTTTGACATGTATTGCAACCAACGCTTGATGTAAATGTCTGAAATGATGGATCATTTGATTTCACATCAAAACGACTTCAAACAAGCTCCGATGACTGGGACAAGTCAGCTGATCTCATCACCACAACAACAATCATCTTCTATCTGTGAGTTTCTGGCTTAGGTTGAGGAACTTTACACATGACTCACTGTGTGACTCATTTAGAGAGATGTTACATGCTGTGGCCGTGGGACTTGTTTCTGTTTCTCTCCTCTGCCAAATCTCTTTTCATGTCAACCTCCTCTTTTTCAAGGTAACTGATCCAAACAGCTTTAAAGATGAATAACAAACCACCTGGGTGACACCTAAGCAGAGCTGCCTGAAACCTGCTCTGTCTCTCTGTGCAGCCAGAGGCCTGTAACGCTGATACTGGAGTACCTAAGCAAAGATAGTGCAGCAGGCAAAGAGAGCTGCTGCAAACTGGGACATTGCTCTCCTTTCGAATCACTAAAACAGGCGTATCTATACACCCTGCCATATGTAAGCTGTCACCACCTCAAAATTACACCTTGGATGTAAAGCATTATGGCAACCGGTCAGCGTTAAAGAGGTGTGACTACCATGGTGATTAATAACAGCCGGGAAAATGTCCTTCGCTAACATCTTGTTGAAAATTGATCACTGTGAGTTACGCTTACTTGCTCACAACAGCTGTTGGTTTCACATCCATTTGTTGTCATTGTGAGCTATACAGAGGTGCTGACAATGACGATGGTACAAGCTGCAGTTATTGAAGAGTGAAGAGGGACGGAAAAGAAAAATGGACATTTCTCAAAAACTATCAAAGACAAGATCAGGAAGAAAACCTGAGTTAAAATGAAGATACACAACCTCATTTAAAAAAGTTTGTTTTTACAAGAAAGACTTGGTATGATGATGATGATGATGATGATGTCAGCTAACCGAGTGCCCCAAGCCTTCACAGTTTCCATCAGTATTTATCTATTCCAGCTTAGCGCCAGCTTGTCAAAAGGTATATACTTGTGTAAAGTGCTTTCTGGGTAATCGTGTGAATGGAGATCAGTCAATGGGCAAAGCAGGGAGGGCCCAGGTGCATGCTGGGAAAAAACACAGCTCTGGAGGCAGGGCCATTGCGTAACCCAAACATGTGCTTAAAGGGGATGAGATAAACAAACAAGGATCAATGTCATCGTCATCCTCATTAGATCATTAACGACAGCCCTGTGGGACTGATGGCTGGGCCACTAAAGGGCAATGCCAATGTTTTTTATATTTAGAACCACTGCTCTTGATGTTCCTGTCTGCACATTGTTGGCAGATCTTTCAGCAGGACTTCTGCAACAGCATTCAAGTCCCGCAATGATTACAGGAAACTTTTAATCAGCCTTACTGATTTTACATGTGGGTGATTAGGAAAGGACACAAAAGTCAATAGGAATCAGTTAACAGACACTATCCAGCTGCAGCATGGGAAATGTAGGAATCATGGTCAGCAACCTCTTAACTATTACTTAACTGTTTATGACTTCATTACATATTTACTAAAATCAAGTTAAGTGAAATTGATTGAACTTATTAATGTTTCATAATTCAATTGTATTAGTTAGACAATATTTATTAATATTGACTACAGAGTCTTAAAATGTCCACTAGAAAATTAAAAAAATAGCCTGATATTGGGTTTCAAGAGGCACAAGGCACCAGAGACATTAAATCTTTATCTCTGCATCATAAAATACTTATTGGACTTAATCAGTGATTTCAATTATTGTTGCCTTGGAGCATGTGTCCTAGCTTATCTTTTATGGGGTCATATTTAACAGTCCAAATAAAGGTAGCATTGAACAAACAAAGCAGGGCTTTCCTTGAATTTTTCCTGGGCCAAGAACAAAGCTGAACTTTTAATGATGAATGCTGAAAAAGCACAATATCAACACTATTAAATGTAACTTGTTCCGATGTAAAAACATGATGTTAAGGGCTGCCTTAAAGTTTTATGTTTGGTCAAAAAATGAATTTTGTTGTTCTAACACCAACAGACGTTATCTTAAATAAATAAGATGTCTTATGTAAACCCTTGTCGTCGTTTAGATGATTTAGACTTGTTAGTCAAACTAACTCCTTTAGGTAGTTGTTTGTAACAACTAACTCTTAAGTTTTTTAATCCTACAACCTGTTCTATTGCTAAACTTTTGAAGTCCAGTTTTTGAAGTGCATTCTCCCTCGCTCTTGAGATAACGGTTATGTTACAATTCACAAAGGCATTCTGGGTATAACTCCAAAGCTGCGATTTTACCAAACAGCTGGGAGGGGCTTAGGTGATTGTCAAGTCCACACACAACAATTTATTGGGTCATAGGATTTCAAGTTGAAATATATTTCGTGTTATCGGAAAAACCTAATCTATGAAGCTGACATAGAAAAACATGCTAGATTGACAATTGTACAAAATTGAACTTCACGGTGAACGAGTTCATGCTTTTGGAAGTGGTGATTTCACTCAACTTCCTACTTAAAAACAAACAAACAAAAAACTGTGCATTCAAAATTAGATTTAAGCACACCATTAAAAAGCAAACCTTAACAATATTAGATGTTGTGGACAAATATCTACCACAACATGGCACTCAATGCTCTGTCACAGAAGCTGAAGTGTAATTTAGCAATGTAATGTAATCAATTAAGATATAATTATTGAACTTGACCTGGGGGGGTTTCTGTGCTCCCTCAGATCTACAGGTATGGATGTGAGTCCCTGTTGAAATTTTCCCTAGAATTCTGTCATTGTATGTTGGCTCCCCCAGTAAGAAAAAAAAAAGACAGGAATACCTCAACCTCCTAAGATCTGAGCTTTTGTCTAGGGTGCATTTCTCACTTTTCCTTGCTATTTGGGATAAGTAAGACAAACAAAGTGTAATAACGAACTCTGTCTTAGTACAGAAAGTTATGTTTGTAGTATTACAAGTCAGTGATTGGTTTTTGGCTATAGGTGTTATTGTTCATAACAACACTGTTTTCTACTTAAATGATCGTAAAGTTATGATATCACCAAAAGATGGCATGGGAAGTCTCTCCAAATGTGGCAAAAAGATCAAAGTTTTAAAAATTGAAGTTTCATGGGTCTGAGGTGCAGAAGTGTAGTGTCCTCAACTGTGGTCGCTGGGTCTTAAGAGGTTAACAAGCCACAGTGCTGTTGTTCTAGGGAGAAAGATAATGGCTGTGTAAAGGTTACATAAAGTCTGGTTTTGTGAGCTCTGTTGGTCCTGGTGCTTCACAAATTAGTCTATACACCAGGAAATTACAACGTGAATCTCATGCAAGGATATTTGTAGGGACATAGCTACAAGCCACATGATGCACAAACACACACACAGACACACACACACACACACACACACACACCAATACACGCAGAGGAGTACAGGAATAATTAATCAATACTGTTTCCATTAGCAAACTGGAGAGGGAAGACTGCACCATAATTAGGGAGCACCGCAGAGCTGCTCACCCATCTTCTCAAGCAGCAAATGAAAACATTCGTTCTTTCTGCTTTCACTGCGCATCTCAACACGACTCATTCTGTTTATAAACAAGGGATAACTCAGGAAAAACACACAGTTATATCATCATAGACAAAAAAGCAGTGAGGGTTGGGGGAGGGGGTCAGACAGGAGAACCCAGTGACAGTTTACATAAGGTCTCCTGTCACAGCGCTGTCATACTGATGACGTCAAAACGCACGGGTCAATCAGAAAGAAGAAGCAGACTCTAAAGATAAATGTGTGGCAGAAAGAGGGGTTTTGAAAATATATACAAACAGCTATTCTTGTGGGTGGAAAACAAAATAATCTGCCTTAGTCTTGAACAAATATAGCCTGGAGTGCTTGCAGAGACGCAGCCATTTCCATCGGAATTGCAGTGCTGCTGCTGCAGTGCACTGAGGATGTGCACAACGGATTTGACAGGATTACATAACGTAGTCAGTCTAAGTCACTGAGGACTGCAGTTAGGTAGGCAAACCTGCTGCCTCTACTTATTCATCTCTGTCTCTCTCCATCGTCACGCATCACACGTGTTGAATAAACTGTTTAATTCTCCTGAAAGATGGCAGTGCGGATATAGTGAGACTGCTCTATAGGGCCTCTATACATATATGCTCTCTCTGTGGTAATGATACATGGAAACGGGTCTTTGTTTCCTTGATGCTGATTTATAGAGGAGATAGAAGGAGAGCAAAGCAGGACTGCAGAGAGGAGCTGGCATCAACGAGATACTGAGGGTTGCTCTGCATGAAATGGCTGCCGTAACATCTCATAAAGCTTAATATTTATGACACTGAGCTTGCTTAAGTGAAACTGAAGGCCCCAGTGACAATAACTTAATCAAAGCATAAAACATACTACAAACAAGATGCATGTTTAGCAGAACCAAATGGTTTGCCGACAAAACTCTCCATCTTTATCATTTTTCATACGAATATTTTGTTTTTACGCACAACACTAGAGGCTAAATCATTGTCTCGAAAGAAGAAAAAAAATATACCAATATTCTGTTTTCATGTTTTTTTTTCCAGATGTGAGACAAATAATTCATACATTCTCCGTGTGATGGTCATACGCTTTTCTGTATCGACATCAAAGCAGTTTTACGCTGGTTTTACGCATGACGCATGAGTGCTTGATGGAACTACTCATGTCCAGTGATTGTCGTGGCTAAAAATAAATGCACTGATGATGTTAAGCATGCCATATGGTTTATGAATATCCACACAAGGGCCCTCACCCAACAGCCCTGTCCCCCCTCACCTGTCCTTTTACGAGGCTGGCTGCAAATTGCCTCATGACCGCCTCCACCGTGTAAGCGCTGGACCATCCGCGGGGGGTCAACAGCTCCATGCATATGGCCCCACCGTCCAGCACGTAGCCGTTTTCTAGCCGGGGCGTCAGGACACGCATGAACGGCGGTGAGAAGGGGAAATTATCTGGGAAGGTGACGTTGAGCAGTATGAACTCGGTGCTCGTCTCCTTCATGTCCTGCCATAGCGCCGAGTCCTTGTCCACCTGGTGCAGCTTGACGTTCCAGTCATACAGGTTGTCCTCCACCAGCTCCACTGTGATAAAGTTGTCCCCTAGCCTCCTGATCTCCTGTAGCTCCTTCATCAGCCTCCGCGTCCGGACCTGGGTGCAGTGTTGCCGGTGAGGCGCCAGCGGTGGTAACGAGGAGGCACTGGTCGCTTTACTCCCACTTCCTCCAGTCTGCTGCTTCTCCTTCGCATCCTTTACTTGTTTATCCTTGCCGGACGGCTTGTCCTTGCCGTGCTGGTCCAGCTTCCTCGCCTTAATCTCCGGGGTGCTCAGGATGTTGCTTTCGTTGGCGGTCTGACAATGTTTGTTTGTGTTGTTTTTCTGGTTCCCCTTGGAACCTTTTAACGAGCCCTGATGGTGCTTTGGGTCCTCAGTGTCTCGGTCGTGCAGGCGGATCAGACCGATTTTCCGCAGTAGAGTGGCCATAATTTTTATAGATCTATGTTTCTCCGCTGATCCCCCCACACAGGGGCACGATTCACCCACGGACGTTGGCTCCTGTTCGCAGAAAAGACCTTTATTGACGCTGATTATTAACCTTGTTGTACCGCAATCCCCCCTCCGCTCACTGCAGCTTCAGAGAAGAACAGAAGCAGGATCCTGAGCAGTTTTTTCCTCAGAGCATCATCTCGAGAGGGCGAGACTGGAGACAAAACAGAAAAAGAACCAATAAATTCGTGTTAAATGCTCTTTTTCATAGAGACAATCCCAACAGTTTGAGAGATCACTTGAATTCAGTCATCCCACACAAGTGCACCGACATCATGACTGCAGTTGTTTTATGATAGGACGATGCATTACGCAGAAGCAATGGGGTGATCCTATGCTACAGTTTCCACTGAGAAATACATATCCTATCACTAGAGCCGGGGAATGGTGCACCTAAGCATTGTAAGAGAACATGGGATGTGTTATCCAAAGAAATAATGTTCTAAAAGCAAAATGAATCTTAACACTGTTATCAATGATCTCACTGATGACGATAAGAGACATTAGACTCCATACGGCCTGGAAATAAAGCTAGTCTATAAATTAGAGATTCAACTGAAGCTGATATATGTGGTGAGGTAACTATTTGGCTCACGGCTGATAAATATTTCAATGTCCTAGAATAATGTGGAAAATCGAGAAAAGCCAGAACGCCTGAAAAATACACGACACGACTCCCAAGCACAAAAAAGAGCAAACCTACGGTGTATCACGAAAAAGCCTACAAGACACAAATTTCCCCTTTAGTCTAGATGTGTTATCCCGCCCACACAAATCCAATAATAAACCAGCAAACCGACCGCAGCTTTACCGTTTGACGGGTGAATTCGAGGTATGTCCGTGTAATGTTCCGCTATGAACGGACACCGAATCCGCTGTGCGTAAAGCTATGGAAATGGCTTCACCATCCAGAAGAACCTGTCGTCGGTGGGAGCCACAGAGGAAAGAAGAAGACGAAGAAGGAGAGCCTTTGATGAGTGTGCAGCTGCTGCAGCTCCAGCTTTAATGCAGCCGAGGACAAACCAGCCCCCGGTAATCCTTCTCAGTCAGTCTGTTCTCACCGGTGATGCGTTACGAGGGCTGCGCTTTTCAAAGTAAGAGCCCCAGAGTTCCGTTATAGTCAGAACAAACAGGAGAATGTCTTGTTTTCTACATTTTTAATTAAAAAAATTTTTTTTTTGAATTTATTTTTTTTTTCAAATCAGAACACCATCAGTACTAGCTGAAGACTGAACTAAAAATTAAATTAAGCTTGTCTATTCAATGCTTATCTCAGTAGCCCCATCAGTAAACTCCTAAGCATTTATTTTTCATTTAACTATGGGTGCACAATAAAACTGAGACATGCAATAATGACTCTCAACATGAGACACGATAATGGTATAATCACAATATTGCCCTGCATCCAGTAGATGCAATGCCAAAGGAACCTATTACACTAAAATGTGAAATTATTGAATAGTAACCATATTTTTCTACTTTCAATTCAAAGAGAGTAAAACAACGGTCGTTTACAAGTACATGAAGTCCTTTCTAAATAACTGTGGACCTTTTATTTTGAAGGCCATAACTTGTAGTTGTGTAGAACAGAGGAACGCGTGGGCTGGTGTTGGCTGTGAATAACAGGGAAGCTACTATGATGATGTCTCTCCATCAACTTTTCCACTCAGTATAAATCTATTATTCGCTCTATTTGAGTCTATTATGAACACAAATTGACGGAGAAAGCAACTGCTGTTTTTTTTCTTCTCTCTCTTGGCTTCTGGCTGAACTGTTCACAAACACCAGAACCCATTTATTGAAGTAAACGTCTAAATCCAATGATTTACTTAACAGCATCAGACCTACATGAACTAGTTTAAGATAATTCATTATATAAGAATATTTTCTATTATTAGGATTACCCTTGTAATTCATCCACGGGCCATTTGTCAGACTGAGGTCATTTAGGAAATGCCAAACTGTAAGAAGTTAGAAACTTTTTTTGTCCTCACATTTCTTAGTTATAATTACACAGTTTTGTAAAGAATGAAGGAAAACAAGATAAAGGTAGCAGATTAAAAATCGGATAAATTTTCATATAGGCTAGTACACGTTTTACCTTTACAACAAAGGGGAACATAACTCTCTAAAATTTAGTCACATAAATTTACATTTGAGTGTTTTTATGGCCTAATTAAAATACCCTGCCTGATATTGAACCATCTATTTGCAACATTTATACAGGTGATAAACAGTAAAAAGTCAGTTTTAGAAGACTCAAGTGTGTAAAAAGGTTTTTAGTAGATTGTAAGACTGAGGCACTGGCTGTGTCAGAAATACAAGCAGACCATCAGAGACCACAAGTGTGCTTATGTGACTCAGAGTTATATATTTTTTAGTTTAATAATGAAACATTGAGTCACCCATACTCATTCTATCATCTAATTATCATTTGATTTAAGCTAATCTTTCTTCAGAAAATGCACCTTACATGTCTGAGTTAACCCTGTGGTGCATAGTGGTCACTACAGTGGACACTGATTTAAGTTATTTACTCCTAAATTCAATGGTTCATGTGGGGGAAATTCATATTAACCTGTGTCAGGATATTTTTATTCTTCTTAGGACCTGAACAAATGTTTTTCATTTTTTTCCCCAAACACATATAGGCCTGCTGGTGGACATTTGAGGCTGAAAAAGCTTGTAAACTTTAAATTATTCAGTGTTAAAATGGATGAAAGAAAGTAAAAATGTGTCACAAAGCATTAAAAAAAAATTATTTGTGAAATTACCAACCAAAAGAAAAAAAAAATGTCGTATTTACATTAGGTTCACACTGTTTTATGTTGAATGCTCAGTTACATTATTTGGAGAAAAAAATGGAAAACTTTTATTCATGCTCTAAGACAAATAAAACACTCAAGGGAAAAATCCTGACACTGACTTTCATAATCCATGCATCAGAGGGTTAAAATACAAAATGATGATTCCCAGAGTAATTCAGCATAGCCTTTTCAAATTCTTAAATTAATTGTCAAATGAACAGGCTGAATACGGCTTGAACCTTCAAATAGCCTAAGTGATCCAAATAAGCCAGACCAGGGTTCTGATAATGCAGTAAAACACAGACAGCTCTTCAATACTTAGTGATCACCTTCTGCTCACAAAGGTTTCTCCGAACTGTTTTTTCACGACAGTTTGATGCCTGAAGCCGACAATCTAGTCATGTCCGTTGCCTGGGTAGCAGGAGAAAACCCACAGCGATTGGCTGACTCCGATACCGTAAAGCGCTTTTAGCAGTGACTGTCGTGGAGTCGGTACCGAGCAGTTAACATCAGATATTTGACAAAAGATTTTTCTAGTTCACCCACAAACTGACCTGAATTTAAAATTTCAGTCGAAATGGCTGAAAAATTCGACAACCTGGAGGAGCATCTGGAGAAGTTTATCGAGAATATTCGACAGTTGGGGATCATCGTCAGTGATTTTCAGCCCAGCAGTCAGGCAGGACTCAACCAGAAACTGTGAGTCAACATCAGAGGGTTTGACCGGGACTAAAAAAAAACAAGTTTGATATTTAACGCATCTGTTACTTTTCTGTCTATCTATATTCCAGAAATTTCATGATATCCGGTCTGCAAGACATCGAGAAGTGCCGTCAACAGCTTCACGAAATCAACGTCCCGCTGGAGGTTTTTGAGTGAGTTTGTCCCTTAAACCGTGAATGTTCCGTCTGAACAGGCTGTGAGGTTTAAAACCTTAGTTTAATCTTACTATTGTGCTATCTACGACCATGACTCATTTCTGTAAGGCTGTTTACACACCATACTACCAAGACTATGGGGAAGCTCCGCTGTTCTCCATGTAAACTGTCCGTGTGTCATGTTGTGCCTAAAAGTTTACACCCCCTCCAGCTGAATGTTTCTGATTTTTTTGGCCTTTTCTCAGAAAATATGAATGATAGCACAAAAACCTTTCTGTCACTCATGATTAGAGGTTGGGCGAAGACATTAATTAACAAACAACTGTGTTTACTCTTTTTAAACCATAATGAGAACAGAAACTTCAAAAAATGACCCTGTTCATTTTTTATACACACACACTGATTACAAGAAACTACATCACAGGTGAGGATGGTTACCTTTAGTAGACATTCAAACACATTTGTGTTAACTTCTGTGCATTTATCAGGCCAAAACCACGCGAGTTGTGTAAACTTCTTAACAGGGTCACTTCTGTTGTCATTACGTTTTAAAAAGAGTAAACTATTTTTTTTTTCAATAAATATCTTCACTTAACCACTAACCATGAGTGATAGAAAGAATTTTGTGTTATCATTCCTATTTTGTGAGAAAAGGCCAAAAAATCAGAAATTCTGCTGGAGGGTGTTAACTTTTGGGCACAACTGTATTTGAGTCAGAGATATGGAGATTCTTGAGGACATAGAAACTGTGTGATTTTATAAACTCCCTTTGTCTCCACTTTCCTTTTCGTTTTTGGATACCATATTTACAAAAGGTCTCCAAACTCTCTTAAAATTTGTGAAGGGTTTGTAAAAGTGCAATCTTCCCCCATTTGTTAACATACAGCATGGCTTTAAGCCAGTGCAAGAAACAGGATGATGAGTCTGCACAATATATTGTTTTAGCATCGTCATTGCAATTTTCATATTGCAAGGTAAACAAGATATTCTGATTTATTTGGTCCTTTTAATAAGTTTATGCAGCCCGTCTTTGCATCAATCATGCTATTTATAGACCTAAATGAGCATTCATTTATTTATTTTATCACAGTACATGCAACACTTTGCACAATTAGAGCACCTTCCCAGTGCTCTGTCATCTCATCTGCTGGTATCAGAGTTGGACAGAGTCATGTGTAGCGTGAGTGGTCAAGTGACTGAGAGACGGGGTGAATGTGAGCCGAGCATAGCGGGGATTTGGACAATCTGACAGTTCGCGTATAGTTAATATCACATAAAATGCTTTATTTAACACTTCCAGAGTTGAAGGCAGCAGCTTCCAGATCTGTGCTTTGAGCTTTATCTTAAAGTCTGTCATCTTTATTTCAGGGAGAGTCAGGGAGAATTCAGTTGAAGAGAGTAAAGTAGAAAACTTTGAGAAATATTGCAATATATACATATAGCAATGTATTTTAGGGAACAAAATTATCACAGTATCATTTTTTCCCAATATCCTGCAGCCCAAGTTGAAAGTTTTTTCACCATTCCTAAATGCAGAGTAATCTACATATCATATGAAAACTCAGAAGTTCCTGTATAGCATCCAAAGATTGACAGGTAGTGGTTTGGGCTGATACTGAGCCTTGTATTTGTAGATACATTGACCAAGGTCGAAACCCTCAGCTGTACACCAAGGAGTGTCTGGAGAGAGCCCTGGATAGGAACGAGCAGGTCAAAGGAAAGATCGACACTATGACGGTAAGAAACAATATCAGGGACGCTGTGATTCCACATCACTGACTTGGAAAAATGAATGGCGCTCTATAACTTCTCCAAACATGCTAATAACCACATTGTTTTCATCACTGAAAGCTCCATTTACTCAAAATACTGTTTGTGAAAGTGTTGACTGTATCTACAAATATGATAGTGAAATCTGATGATTAAATTAATCTCTCATGTTTTTGAAACTGCAGAAATTCAAAAGCCTTCTCATTTCGGAACTCGGCAAAGTCTTTCCAGAGGAGATGTCCAAGTATAAAGCGATCCACGGAGAAGATGCACCGTCCTAGTAGCTGCTGAGCCATGACCCCTGACCTTTAACTTGTGACCCTTGAGATCAGAGCCCGAATGGAGTTTGAAAAATCAGTAGCATCTACTGTTTGTGGCTGAATATGATGACAGCTCATGTTTCCGAAGATGAAGATGACTCCACTCAGAGGTCTGAATCAGCTGATCTCTCCCATTATTGATATCAAAAACTCTTTTGAGTCAAGAGGAAATCCAAGTTACTGGGGGACATCTTTGTATTTAATATACCTGTTGATGCTTAAACATTGAGTTTGCAGATGCTGAGTCTATTATAACTCCAGTTGCACACAAGAAAACATTGAAGAACTTTAAGGCGTATGTCAGACTGTGCATGAAGGAGTCGTCTTCTTCAGTTGTACATACAGTATGTATAAACTCTGATGCTCTACTTTTGTAATACTCCTCAATCATTGTGTAACATCCATTTGCACCACACATAGTTCCAGGCATTTTGTATCAATCTCAGGTTTCTGATGGCTTTCATTTTTTAACATAGATGGTAATTTTGTGACTGGTTACTCCTCATATTCTGAAAGAGTCCAATCTTTAATGGTAACTTGTTTGTATCATAACTATTATTTGTTATTCAGTAATTTGTGTTGGATCTGTATTGTGTTTTGTTTGTTTCACTTAAAGGGTGAAAGAAAGTGTTAGTCAGCATCTTTATTAAAATGAATTGATTTGAAGACTTCGGGGTTTTGTGTTTTCTTTCATTTTTATGACAGGACCAACAAGCTGGCTTGTGTTTGTGTATTATGTTGAGCAGAAGAGGTCAAATCTACTACTTGTTTACATCCCTTGACTATACGGTCACATGAATATTAAATTAATTAAACATATGTTAAATTCTAAAATATTCTTAAACAGCAGCGTTTGATGTTCAATCAATCATTTAGACCCTATGTAACTGAAAATCATGCATAAAATACAGGTGTCAAATGTTGAAACTGAAGAATATTATTGGTCTCTTAAAGAAAAATGCTAGAATATGAATTTGATTTAAACAACTAACGTCCAAAACTGAAATCTTGTGTTGCATCACCTCTTGTTGCATCAACACGCTTGAAAGTGAAATGTCCCATTCTTGTCACATTTAAGGTAACAGCTGCTCAACAGTTCAGGGTCTACTTCGTCATTTATGCTGTGCTGTGAAGCATCAGTTGTTCTCCATAGACCACATCAGGACTGGATGAAGGTTAGTTTATTACATCAAGTCTTCAAGTTCGAAGCCACACTATTGTAACACAGTTTGGCTTTGTGTTGTTGAAACATGGACTTCAGGAGAATAGAAAAGAAGGCCACTGGGAACTTTGTTAATTTTTTTTATTCAGGGAAAATACAAGTATGGCATCTGTCCATATTCAACCTGAAATTTTAACCTCAGATAAAAATTAAAAATAATGTCAAAAACAAACAAATAAACAGAAATCCAAGCAAAAACCTACAGCAAAACTATTTATTCTTCACTGACAAATCTTGTCCACCGTTGCAGCAGCAGTTGCCAAAAAGAAACTTTTCTGTAAAAAAAAATCAGAGTTTTTAATCCCATCACATTGCTACCCAGGTTTTCTTTTCCTTTGTAAATAATTGAAACATAGATAAATATGTCAGTGGGCCACCTGCGGACATGACCTGAAAAGACATGGGACATACGTGCTGTGGCTTTCACAGCAGGGTAACTTTACTCAAGTGTCAGCACGAGAACATGGAGCTCTGTAATCACACACACACTGCCCGTGTTAGAGTGAGCCTGCCTTTCTATAAGATGAGGGCAGTTGCTTTGGTAACAGACGAGGCTACGTCATCAGGAGCCCCGCCACGCCTCCTCCTGCTGGGGCTAAACCAGAGTGACACGCCTCTCTGACCCCTGGGGCCAATCCTCTGGGACAGAGGGAGGGAAATGAGCCCTGTTATTGGTTTGTGATCTATGCTGCAGAGTAACACAGACAGCCTCTTCCCCGGCTGTCACTCGTCCCCAAGGATCCTCTGAACATGCGTCTCATTTAGTCAGCTGTGGTTTCGTGTGGACTCAGCCCTCCCTCTTTATTAGGGAAGGAGGGAAGTCATAGAAGCTTTTTTAGAACATAATGAGTCAGTTCTTCTTTCACTTTCTCAAGTTGCACTTAAAATATGATTTAAAATGTCCTCAGAGCGAAGAGGAGTAGGTGATAAAATTTACGTAAGAGCAAAAAATGATGCTCTATTTTTTGAGAATAGATAGGATAATTAGTCCAAGGTTACAAGAAAAGTTACATTAAAGAAGAAAAAAAAGAGCATCTCTCTCTGACGGCATGATCACGTCACATCACCTGTCCTTCAGAAAGAACACAGACATCCCTCATTTTTACTCCGAGCACCTCGAGTATTGCTCACTGAAGGCCATTTACCACTTCTATTTCTCTGCTCTCCATTTCGAGCCCATTTATCCCCTTTGACCTGTCTTTTCAGTCTGTGGATGACGAACATTTCCACTGCAGTGAGTCACAGCAGCTCTGGTCAAGGACATCTTTTCAAATCCAATAACAAGCAAATTGGAGGGATAAGAAATGAGATTAAATGCTGTTTCTATCCAGTTTGTGCTTGTGTCCATGTATTGTGACATTTCTTTCACAGGGAGACACCAATTGTGTGTGAGTGTGGATTTGTGTGTGTGTGTGGATTTGTGTCGTGATGCTTGGTTAACCAGAAGCAGGTGGAGGAGAGGGTGAGAGCATTGTACAGTAAATATGTTTCTGTATGAAGTGCTGAGGTGTGTTGAATGACTCATCCAAGGTGAATGAGTCGTCTTCTTTCTACACCTCTTCTCGTGGGCTTCTACACAAAAACCCTCATACAAACATCCTTTCCTCACCAACACCGTCTCCTTTGCTTTTGTAAAGGACCAATGCCGTTTCTTTTTCAGCGATGCTGTCTCGGATGACTTTGTATCACATGTGGAGAGAGGATGAGTCAGAGAAATGTCTGCCTCTTCACTTCCTCGTTTGTCATCCCTAAAGGCTTTACAGAGGGTTAACGCTTGAGGAAAAGGTGGGTATAAGATTCTGGGTGAGTAAAAACTGTATTTTTAGATCTGTAAATATCTAAATCTGTCCTCCAACCCCCACATGAGCCATGTAACTTAATACCTTTCACAGTGAACACTCTCCTGCTTCAGTCCCGTAAGTGTGACACATTAAAAGAGTGATAGCTCTGGTATCAGGTGATTTGTTTCCTCATAGTTCCTCCAGGTCACATTAAGGTCAATACATGTATTTAACAGTGACATAAGGTTGATTACAAGGCAGACACACTTGAATCAGTACTACATATTTTAATCAGGTATGAGATCTAATCCTCTTAAAATTAAAACTATACTGTTAGTTTTTTGTTGTCAGCTCTGACCACCTATAGAGTAGCTTTGTGTGATTTGCAGATAAAAAAAAAAGTGCTAAGTGCTGTACTCGTGGTGAGTTGAGATAAGATAAGACGTGTTCTCTTGTCTTGGTTTTGGGTCTTTGTGAATGAAATAAAAATGTATAGACACGTTAAAGTGTCTTGAGATTATATTACTTACGATTTGGTGCTACGTGAATAAAAACTGATTGATTGATAGCATTTTCTCTATGGAACAGCTCTTTGTGTTATTCTGTTCTGCTGTACGAATTAAGTCTGCTTGGTTGATTGGATATTGAGATCCCCAGCTCAGAAATGAAGTAAATTAAAAGGACTGATACAAAAGGAGTGAGGTAACCCTGGTGTCCCCTTCTTTTGAAGACTATTCAGTGTCACTTTATTTTTATCTTGGATTGAATCTTCCTGTCTGATTCAAACACTTGAGCTGAAGGTGCTATTAAGTCTCTGCTTTGATTCAGGCATGTTGGATCATATTTAGCTTTGTGGATGAAGTTTTTTTCCCCTGTAAGCTGAACTCTGAACTGAACATCAGCCTTGTACTTCTCTATTTCCGCTCAGTGCCAGAACTTTAGAAGCTTGTGTAATGCGTCATATGTTTTGTTCATTTTCATTTTATCTCCACGTGAATGCTTTGGCAGTGTGATGCTCGAAGGATAGTTGAAATGTAAAACTCCTGGTATGACGGTCGGGCTCTCTGCCTCATACTTGTCTCTAGCATTGTGACGTCTCACCATCCTGCCTCAGCTCAGTGACAGTCATTCACCTTCCCATCGAAGGTCGGGAGGTAGACCCCTCCTCCTGCTGTCGCCCAGCTCACCATGGAAACACCCCTCCCACTCGCCTTCACAAACCCTCTCTCCCTCTCCTGTCTGGACAATGGCTCTGGCTGTGTTAGTCTGAGTGTACGAGTGTGAGAGCTTGATGGTAAATGTTTCAAGTATCAGTGTTTCTCTCTTCCAAACTCTCACATGAACACACACAGAGGAAGTGAGTGCCTGCTTATGTGTGTGTGTGTGTGTATATCCATGCTACAGACTCCAAACAAAAGCTTTAAATTAGAGATTAATGTACTGATGCTGCTGGCACTTGCAGCATCCAAGCGTCCTTATTAGCAGAAACTGAATTACTGCATCAAAAAGAAAAAAAAAAAAGCTGCAAAACAAAACCAAACAAACAAAACAATCCTTCCACAGATGGAAGTTAATAGACTGGAATTACTACTTTCATCTTTTCTTTGTGGCCAAAAATGCCAGCATGTTTATTCTCCCTTCTCCTCTCTGTCTTCCCTTTCCCTTTTTTTTGAATCATCATTTTCATCTGTGGCCAGGCTGGTTTGCTGCTGCTGTAAAATAGAGAGAGAGACCAATACAGAAAGAGGGAGAGAGAGAGAGAGAACGAGAGGAAGCTGTTATAATTTCCCACTGGTTTAATTATCTGAGTCCATACACAGCCTGACTCTTCCTCTCTTGTCGTTAAATGTTAGAGGTGAAATTGTGAGCTGTCTGTGTGTATCTTGTGTATGAGATATTACACGCACCGCTAAGTACAATGAGCAGCAGCAGTGCTGAGCAGCAAATAGCCTTACCCCACTGTGCCAGTTAAACTTTCCTCATTACACCCTGAAAAACGGAGAATCGATCATCTTCATCACCCGCTGTCACTATGAGATTACACACGTCATTGAGGCCTCATATATTCACGGTTATGATTTACTGTACAGTGATGCACCTCCTCCCTGATGCATCGTAGACTTCTAAACAGTCCTCTTTAAACAGTGCCTGAGAAGATAATCACAGCACATTCTCACGTTTTTAAAACCACTTCTGTGCTGTTGGTGTTTGCCAGAGGCTGTTTTGGCCCAAGGCTGTGTGTTTCTCATGATATCAAGACTTAAACTGAGGGAATTCTGCTTCATTATGCATTTGATGTTGTCAGGCTCTTTGTTTTAAATGTCTTGAGATAAATTTGAGCTCTGCATCTGGTTATTAAACAGAAATTCATCCTCTGAACATCATTGAAAATAGCTTGATCTAATTGTATGCCTGGTTAAACTAAAAGGATAATGGAGCAGGCTCATGTCATAAAAACACATGCGCCGGATATCTGAACTGCATGTGTTGACTAATATGAATTCATTTTGTCTTACTTATTTTCCCTGTTGCTGATGTAATTCCATATAGCTAAATATATTACCACTGGCTGTATTCTATTGTTTCAAAAATGACAAATATTGTATTCGGGTAGTAAACTTCATGACAGTTTTGGGTACCATGAAGCCATTTCCAAATGTTTCATTATTTTGGTATTTTCAGATTTTCTCATTCTTAATTGAAGTATTATTTTACCATCTGGAGAGATTAAATCTGTAATATGTAATGTCAGTACTCAGGTTGCTTTGGTGCGTACTACAACAAAGCACAAGCCAATAGACGCCCCAAACTATTAAAAAGGCAAGTTATCATTATAGATTTATTTTTGATAGTGATATAATAAAAATAGTAATTTGATGGGATAAATCTGCTTTGTTTTTTGTTAATACTGTTTTATATAGCTGACATTAATCTCAAGACAAGTTTCTTAACATGGCACATACTGATAAACCATTGGTTAAAAAACAAACAAACAAGAAAACGGCAACTTGACTATATATTGCTTGTGTTTCTAAAATTGTGAAGGATGCCCCTTTGTGATGACACTGGAGAACTGATTTTTAATTATTAGATTGAACTCATTCAATTGAAACCTGTATTTATTCTCAAGAAAGACACTGAGGTCTCACTCATCAATGTTATATCAACAATAAAAATAATAAACAACGCAAATCGATCACAAAGCAAAAGAATCAACGGAAATAGTTACAGCAAGTGGAACAGTAGTCAATAACCAAAGTCCTGAACATTGTATAAGAGGGAATGGTTATTGTCGTCAGAGTATTTTGGAGGGTATTCCATGAATGGGGGGAGTCCAAGAAAACTGCGGATTTGCAGAGTTTAGTGTAGACACAAGGGACATTTTAGAGTAAGTAAAGCGGGTGAACGCGTCATGTTGGGATGAAACTAGAGAAACAATCAACTGAACTAAGAAACAATAATCAGTACTTTATTTAAAGTAAAGATTTGTAGTTTGGGCAAAATAAATTCATAAAAAAGTGTCATTCTATCTCATTATTTTCATTAAAAGAAACCTCGGAAAGGCATCCTGTACCTGAAACAAACGTCAACAGGATTCAATATCAGATTTTAGTGTTGGTTTTCAGAATAAAGCCTCAGATCATTCAAAGAAATCAATGTGAGATTAACAGGCAGGGTCCCAAGTGGTCCAGTGAAATGTTAATTTGCTTCTTGAATAATTTCCCCCATAGTCAGCTGCTACACACTCCCATTGTCCTCAGGGTGTCTCTTTCATCCCTATGGTCATGCACACCCCCACACCAAGCCGCACACACACACACACACGCACACACACACACTGCAGGCTCCATAAAACTCACTGCCACGCCTTGCCTTTGTTTCTCCTTTTGGCTTTAACTTCTGTCTTCTGATGTGACCCCTGTGGAGGTCATCTTATAAATGCCAAGCTGGTCAAACCCCTCCCTGACAGACCTGCTGAGCACACCCCAACACACACACACACACACACACACACACATACACACAAGGTGACCTGGCCACATGTACATCACACAAACCTCCACCCACGCACATCTGACCGCGAGCCAGCCGCATACATCAAGAGGGCTGCAGGGAGGCTGAGGGGGAACAGACACAGAGCGGCAAATGCAAAACTCTCTGATAATAAATCAATTGTATCTCCAAAGGCCCAGGGTTAGACCTTTCTTTAGATCATTTTTTTTCTGGTTATATTATATTACCAAATCATGAAGCTTTAAAATGTTGACTTTTTAATTCAACATCAGTTGACAGCCTCAAAATTATGCTCTTATTTTGAAATCCTTTCTTTTCTCCCAGGATGGCAAGTGTTTCTTATTGAAACACTACATTGCTGTCCCCTGCCTTATAGGCGACATAAAAAGAGACAGTTATGATTCTTTGGCTCTATCATATTGTCCACAGTGTCACAGAGTGAAGAGTTCACATAAAACCAGTGAGGTTTCTTATCTGAAGTGTCTTAGAGGAGCCCTGAGTGAGGTTTTCTGGGAGTTCATAAGGATGCAGGGAGCATGGGGTGGGTGATGGAAACAAAATGCAGGGACTAGTGTGTGTGTGTGTGTGTCTGCAGGGGTCATGTATTTGTGTGTGCACACACAAAGGGGTGCAGGGGGTGGTTTGGGACAAAACGAGGTTGCAACCAGCATAATGAGGGCAGATGTGTGTGTGTGCGTTCGTGTGTGTGTGTGTGTGTGTGTGTGTGTGTGTGTGTGTGTGTGTGTGTGTGTGTGTGTGTGTGTGTGTGTGTGTGTGTGTGTGTGCTTTTGAATGTGTGCTCGTGCATGTATGTGTTTCAGTCTAGCAGGCCACTGTATAATGTGCAGAGCGGGCCATATTGTTTCCTGCTCGTGTTGAAGTCCCTGTGGCAGCAGATGTTGTGTTACACAGAAACAACAAGAGCTCATTAATCACTGTCTGTGGAGTGGATTCTTCTTCTGCTAGGTTTTCTTCCACATACAAGTATTTTTTGGATGTCAGACTCCTGGTGTGGTTTTTTTTTTATATATTTTTTGCATGCCTGCAAACGCAGCCACCTGTGCATAAAATCAGGTCTCATGGAAGAATCAAGGATGGGAAGTGAAGCTGTGTTAAAACCCCTCTGTGTGTGGGTGTGCAGGGCGCAGGGTGGGGTTTGCCGAGACTGGTCTTCAGTCTATAGCTCAGAGGCTTCAATGTAACATCAGGACATCAGCATCAGAAAAAAGCTTTCACTGATAAACATTATAGACATCCATCAAACCACACAGACAAGTCCATGTGCTTCTTAAAATAGAAAAATAAATAAATAAATAAAAGTCAGTACACATACACACACACACAGAAAGAGCAGAGGTAATCTGATAATCATGGTTCTCTCTGGTCTGTCTCTACAGCTCTCTCTACATGTGATTCTGTCCAGGTCAGCAGCAGCTTGCTCAGTTGACCCCCCTACACACACACACCTCTTCATTGATGACTCAAACCCACAGCGTGAACCCACCTGCGCCTACACCTGACTAATCTGAAGAAGTGAATGAACAGAGAAAACACAATCACTCTCCTCATCTCTGTCTCCCACTCTCTTCATCTCTCCCTCCTCTCTAACACGTGCATTCGTTTGTACAAACTCTCTGACCTCGTCTGAGGTAGGAGGATCATGATGATGTTTGCTCATGGTTTAATCAATGGCTTTTGATCAAGATTTTATAGCAGGATTTTTCTAATTCAAGCAGGTTTCAAGCAGCAATTTCTTTTAAATGTGATGATTACTGCCTAAAAACAAATCTGTAAAGGTGTCTTTGGTCTTTGAATTGTTGAAGCGCCCTCCCACCCATCCATCCATCCATCTTTCACTGCTTATCTTTGTCTGGTCTTCCCTGGTATCTCCTCCTATGAACATGGCATCCAGGAGATTTCTTCACCAAATGTCCAAACCACCCACTTGAGTTTAGAGTTAAGTTTGCACCTTCAGAGATGCTTTTAGGTGCCTGGTCACCTGTCGGTCAGCTGTTTTTTCTTAGGTCCAGAGTCAACGCTGACATTTACTGGGACATTTTTGCGCTCTTCATGCTTCTTTCTGCTGATTAGCTTTGAGGAGTGGCTTATTTTCATTTTCCAGCAGGACTTGGCTCCTGCCCTCAGCACCAGAAGTTCCAAAAGCTGGTCAAATAACTGTAATATGACTGTGCTTGATTGGACAGCAAATAAAAACCTATGGGGTATTTTTTAGAAGGAATAAGAGAGACACCAAACCCAGTAACACAGAATTTTATAAGCAATCTTTCTTACTGCAGGAACATCAATACTGTGCTGTATTATTTTGTAACCTTATGTGTAAGTGCAAAGGGGGTGGCAGGATTTTGTTCAAACTTGTATAAAGTTCAGGCTTACCCTCTGGGTTCATATTTTGGTCATCATGAAAGGAAGCTTTATTTGTATATATTTTTTAGATAAGTCACATTGTTAAGAGAAGCTGTGTTGAGTGGATGTCAGAGGAAAAAGCCTTTTGGATGGCAGCGTTTTTTTTTTTTTTTTTTGGTAGGACACAACCAAGGGCAGCTTAGTCTGGAGTTGCACCAAGCCTGTCAGAAATGCAGCAGCCTGGGGAGAAATCTCTGCTGATATCAGCTGTCATATAATAGTTTAGCTGGATGCATCCAATCGACCTGAGTCCCAAAAGTCTAAATCCTGCTGTGGGTTACCTTCACGGCTGCTGCGTTTTGCCCTCCACTCCTGCCTTTCACCAAACACATACTGTACACTTTCTCTCTAGGATGCTGGTCTACGGTCATCCCTCAGACACCGCTATACCCAGTCAGTGTATCGCTGCCTGGATAAGCCTAAGCTGGCAAATTTAGACCCAGTTAACTCGTATGCTCTGGCTGAGCTGCTTAACGGCTTGTCCTGACTGGCAGACCGTCAGTGGCAGCACTGGCAGAGAGTTACGTAATGACACCTCATGCCGCAGCCATCCGCCCTCACTCACAGCTGGAAGGCTGCTCCTCTTGAAACCATAACATGACTCTAATGTCATGATGGTGTTCAGCTTAAGTGAAGCTATTCCTAAAATAAGACTTGGGCTGTCCTCGTTAAACCTGTTTGAGCATTGTGGCAAATCACCAACAGACTCATTAAACCTGAGAAAAACCTGCAAAGACAGGATCATGAAATATTCAAGGTTTTTCAGTGTAAGCTGGACGTTTTCCACATTTTAAGCCCCAAACCAAACACTTTTTAATTTTTTAGAGAGAATGCACCCAGTCAGATTCATTAATTAGTTAGGACAGTATTTGAACATTTCTAAAAGACATGAATATTTTGTGTGTCCCTCAATGTATGGCCGTGATCGTAAAACCGTTTTTCATGGTCCAGAGGAGGCTGTGACTTGGCAGAGGCAGCTACACCTGCTCACACTTCTGATTCATTCCCAAAATAAACTTTCAGACAAGACAAGAAGTAGGTTTGAGTCCTGCCTTACTGCCTGCTGCACGCTGGGCACCACCATGCATTAGAATCAGGCATGAAAGCACGTGTGTGTGTGTCAGAGTATGTGTGCTCATGCATCCTAGTCCATGCTAATGCAGCTGCCAGTGTTACCTGTGTGATGGTGAGAAAGTACAAGAGAGGAAATTTTAATTGCCTTGTTGCTTGAGTTTCAGCCTCCAGGGTGTAAAGAGGGAGGTGGGAGGAGGTGGAGGTGTGGAAGGGTTATTTTAAAGTGCACAGTCGTGAGCTGGCCAAAATTAGGTAGGCAGAAAAAAAAATCTGCTGACTTAAACACAATGTCAGCGCTTTGTCTGATAAGGGCAGATACAGGTAAAGGAATCACAAGATTAAAGCAGGGAGAGGGAAGTCCATGTGTGAAACGTGCTTTCAAAGAAAAACCTTATCAAGGTTGTCATAATTAGCACAGATCCAGTTTTCCTCATTTTAACTCTGTTTGACTGGAGAAATGACTTCACTCAGTTTAAAGGCAGAGTCTGCAGGAGTTTTCGTTAAGTTTTGTTTCATTGTTTGCATACAACATCCACACTGGGCTCCTCCTCTGTGGCTCAGTGCCAGTGGCAGCACATGCTCACTGCCTCTGGTCATAGCTAATGGCAAAGCTAACAGTTGTAGCTTCATGAAGAGACCATAGACGAGTAAAAACAGCCAAGTGAGCACCTGCATGTTTCTGTTGACAGACAACTGATCAAGCAGTGATCAGGTGATGTCTTAAACATAAACTGCTATGTGAAGTACAGAGGATAAAATGTTTTCTTTTTTCTTCCTTGTAACTTTCTGTGTATCTCTGGAAGCTGGCATTGAGATAGAGGTGAAAACAACAATGAGGGATGTATAGATGCAGCTTCAACTCTTTTTTTGTCCTCCGTTATGTTGATCAGGGCTCAGCTTTTGAGTTTTTGGTAGTTTTTGTGCTCTTTGATATACATGTGTTAAAGGAAAGGATTTTGACCATACTTGTAAGGTTTGAGACATTTTGAACCTTTGGTAAGGAATCGGATCCTGATGTGCCGCCATAGCCCCACCCATTGAGTGTTGTGAACAAGCTGTTGTGCACGTCTTGATTGGATTTACCTTATAAAAGTAATGAATCCAGGTAAAATTAGATAAACTGTCACAGCTAAATATCCTCTAGCTGTACAAAATATAAGGTGCAGATTATATTAACTCTATTTGAGAAGTGAATCAAAACAAAAACAATAAAAAAGAGTGACAAAAAAAATCCCATCCCCCATTTCAGATGTCAAACTTTGACAAGCTGGCGTGGCCTTTGCCTTTAATGCTTGTTTAAGTCGATAGTAAAATGATGAGGACTGAATCATTCTCTTTAGAGCTAAGTGTAAATGGCTAACTGGCTTAGTTGTAGTAATCATTGGTTTTAACCTTTTAGAACCCAAATGGCTTATTTTTTCTACAGAATTAAACTTCCTGTCAATTTTATGGCTTGAAAGAAAAGCTGGTCGTCTCTTGAATGGAAGGTCTGTTTTCAGCTTGTCATCAGTGTATGAAAGAGGAGTGAATGGGTTGATGTGAATATTGTTACACTGTAAAAGCACTTTGAGTGGTCAGAAAAAAAAAGAGAAATACCATGCTCATAGCATGAGCTTGTTAAGATTCATGTTAATCAATGTAGAGCTGATCCTTACAAACACGTGTTGTGTCAGAGGCTCAGGGTTTAACATTTTTCTGAATAAGGGCTTTTCTCAGGCTATTTTCACTCTTTATTTAAGATTCATGTCTCAGGTAATAATGACATTATCCCGTTAAAGGTTTATTTGACACATTAGTAACCTGATAAGGTCAAGGTCACACGCGTCACATCAGTAATCCTTCTTCTTACCTATTACCAGTGAAAAGAAATTATCTGATACCTTTGTATTTCTTGCAATAATTCACATGAAAAAACATTGACTTAAACAGTGTGTCAGATCATTTGTGAGTGTGCAAAGGCGATGGACTAATCCCTTCCAGAAGACCTAACAGCTTTGCATTTATTTTTCAGCCTCTCTGCCTCCATGTTTTTTTTTCTCGCTTTAACCCACTTTCTCCCTCCCTCATGCCTTCACACAATAAAAAGCTCGAGCAGGGCTCTTATAAGAATGTCTTTGGATTTTCTTATCTGTGTCCATGAGCTGATTTGAGACAATTAATCTGTCTGGGTTTACGGATTTAATCCCCCCTGCCGAAATTTAAGTCAATAAGCTGTGTTGTGGTTAATGCTAGGAATTTTCTCAGGGTGCTCCTTTTGTCTGCTTTGTGACATGTAAATATCAAACTCTGTGCCATCTTGACTGACCACTGAGATGTGCACAGACAGCATCTTTGGTTGTACGGTGGTAAAAGCACTTTGCATTGGAGTTCAATGAGGCTTTACTGACTTGAAATAATGTTTTCTAAGAATTTTTCACCTTCTAACAATGTGTGGCCCCACCCCTGCTTAGGTAAACGGCACATTGGTGCTTTCCCAGAATATTGTGTGTACATAGTGGATGTTAACAAAGGAGCAACAAAAAAAAAAATTAAAACACAAGAAATCAATGTGCATGTCACAACAGCCTTAAGTTCCCGTATAAAACCAGATTTTTTTTCTCCAAAATCTGGTTTTATTTGTGTGACTCAAGGAAAGTGAAATCAAGGGTTTAGCATCTATAAGCTCAACTTCAACCGACACATTTTTTCTGTAATGATTGTTTAAAATGACTCATTCATTCATTTGTTCACTCATTCATTTGCTGTGAAGTGCTTCCAAAAAGTCTTATGGGGGGATAGGGCTCACATTGAAGGGAAATGTGGGAACACGAGAACTAATTGCCAAAATGTCCTGGAAATATGGAAACATGGGGCTTTGGGAACGTAGGGATGACCCCCAACACACAGCGTAAACAGCCATCTGGGCAGCAGTACGGTGGCCATGTGAGCGTCCATGGGACTGTTGCATCCTGTGCTCTAAACTTCACACTCCCTCTGCGCTTTTGAACCCAGCCTGCTCCAAAATAAAGAAACACCTGCTGTCTTTTACTTCAGTGGCCAGTAACAGCACACATTGAGTTCGTCAAACACATCACAGTGTGTGTGTGACAAAAACTCATTTTCAGTGGGCTCCATTTTAGGGAACAGCGCCCTGATTTCACTCTGTGATAGAGGTTAACAGAGGACTATAGGGAGAAAGAAGAAAAGCGTATACATGCTTTGTACCTAGCAGAAACACACACACACACGCACCCACATGCAGAGCCACAAGGTCTCTTCATTTGCACACTGGTCTCCCACATAATGGCACTTTTACACTCATAGAGAGGCTTTTCAATTGACTGTGATTTCTGCACAATTAATTTGTGTGTGTGTCTATATGTGTGTTTGAGATTGAGGATATGTGTGAAGACACGACTGCCATATTGCCCTGCCTACGTTTCATTTGCATGGTGACTGACGGGCTTGTGCACACATGCCTGCTAAAGTCGTTAATTAATCCATGCATGTTAGTCACACTCCATCTGCACAGTAGGCCTTTATGTACGCACGTATACACCCTCACAAATAATTTCCACCAAACAAGCATGTGTGTGAGTGTGTGTGTCATGTGTGATTGTGTGTCATGTGGGACAGGGACAGTATGAACACAGTGGAGTGTGTGGAGTGTGTAAATGACGCAGAGCGGCTCATAAAATAGTGTCATCTGGCCTTCTGCTCCAGGTCTGAATGACGCTGTTTGAGGTCGCTGATACACAAACACACACAAACACAAACACATACACACTTAGAACCTGGTCCACCAGAGGTTTGCGCACAAATGTGAAAACTCGGTGGTGTGGGCAAAGCAAATTTACTAATCGGGTGCACCAATGATTGCATCTGTCAAATGAGCAAAATAGCATTTGCAGTCCATTTATTGTGTCTGCCTTTATGATCATGCAGAATATACACAGATTATCAGAATGTTCAAAATACTGGGAGGAGAAGGAGATGCAAATGCAATCACTTAGCACAATGTGGATTTGACAAACCTATAACTGATTGCTGTCGCTGCTTGGTGTTTATATTTAACATGTTTGAAAGATATGAAAACTGACAGTGTTACTCACAAATGGCTGAGAAAGAGGCAAAGGTGCAATGGAAGACGAGGGAGAGAGAATCTTCTCTTGACATCATCATATTTGGACTGTCAGGTACAAAAATAGAAGAGACATATTGTCCAAAAGAGCCATGCGATATCTCCTATGGAAAACTCCTTGCAATGCTGGATTTTCTTGTGTCTGGATCATTCCAGCACAACAGCGCAGTTAGTGCAAAGTACTCCTACAGTACTTTTTCTAGTGTGCTGTCCTAAGTATTGAATGCTGTGTCACACAGGATGGGCAAGTATATCCAGTTCCCACGCACTTAGGATACATTAGATGATTCACAACAGCATTTTTTTTAAACCAAAATGAAAAACATCATAGAAGAACTTTGATATTTTGGTATGTTTGAAACAACCAAATGTAAACTTCAGCAGCCACCAAACACAGCTGGTAGCATGCACACAATGCTTTTTTTTTACAAAGTGGTCTGTACCACTTATGCACCTTTTATCATTTGTGCACACAATAATAGATCACCAGCAGCACACACACGAGTAGCATGTGCAACATTTTCCAAGCACATGCAAGTTAGCAATTGCTATTTGGGATCTTAGTAGATCAGGTCTACAATGTTTTGATTGCTTAGTGCAGCACCTAATTCTTACATAAGAACCTGTGTGCTGCATTCACAACAGACCAGAATAGTTCTGATAAGCAGCTTATACACAGATACACACACAAACAAACACACTGCCCAGATTTGTGAATGGGCTTTAGCTTAGAGAGTTGTCAATGAAGTGTTTTCAAGAGCCAAGAGTTTGCTCTTCAGAGTGTTCAAAGTAATGTTTAATGATTTTATCTTGAGTAACAGACGCATTTAATCCTTTAAGAGGGTTAATTAGTTTTGACCTTACATAATAAAAATTGCACAATTGAATCACATGCATAACTTTTTATTATAGCTGCTTTTAGGTAGCGAGTGAAACGTTAGAGGAACTTGTCTCTAGTGCTCCTCTGCCCAGTGCAGCTCTTATGTAACCGACTTTATGCAGCCTCATAAGTCCAGGATGATTCTCCCCTTATACGGCAAATGGGTGAGGATGACACTGCAAAAACAGAGGCCATGCCATGTCACTGCATGGCTATTTTAAGATTACATCCACACTTGGCTCCTCACGGGTGTCTCAGTGTTTTTTTTTTAGCAGGAGTTCCTGTCTGCCTTCTTATCAGTTTATGGCTTGTTAATCTGTTTTTCTCTGCAGGCCCTGGGGAGTGATGGGCTCAGCTCTCAGCCACGTTTTAATAACTGAATTCATACCGCCATGCAGTCATTGTTTTGTGTTGTTTGTGTAATTGGGGATGGATTTGAATTAGCCTGAGAAACGTAACAGGGACAATCGATCATGTTCTATTGTGTCTAGACAGGATCAGCGTGGAAACAGCAAACAGCAATTTTGGCACCTTGTTTCTAATCATGATGCATTTAAGAAGAAGTTAGCAGGTAATGCTTTTCTTGGCTGCTGTGGCATGTTTGTTCATTTGCGGTTCATTGATTCTTATGCTGGGACATGAAAAAACTCTGAACACAACACCACAAGCATAAAGTCTGTTTATGACATTTTTGTTCCTTGTTACTTTTTACTCAAAATCAAAGCTTTAGAATCAATGTAAACACAAGACATTTGGTTTATTTCAGAACAAACGACTGCTTCACTATTTATTGTAAAATGTGTGTACAAGCTACTGAGCTCCTTGACTTGCTTATGCGTTGTTCACCTGTGAAAATCTGTCCTTTTTGCAAAAACAGCTGCTGCTAATACAGCTTGAAAGAAGTATTTCCTTTCACCAAGCATAATCTTTCTTTTTTATATTACTACTGCAAGGCCAGAGGCTGCAATAAAACCTCAGCAGAACAAGCCTCCATTTAAAACAGCCCATTTCCAACAGTTAAAAGAATTAAAAATTAAAACTGGATTTGTGGAGTTTCTCTTTTTTTTTGCCCATATTAAGTTAGAGATTTTGTGATAAGAAGTCAAATTTATTACATTAAAAAAACATCCAAATTTTGACTTTTACCTCCAAATTTTGACAATTTATCATGAGATTCAGACTTTTTCCTCTCACAATTCTAACTTTATTGTCTCAATATTTTGACCAGTCATCCCAAGATTTTAGCCTTTTTTTCATTATTTGGACTTTTAATCATCTCAAATCCTCAACAAAGTCAAGTTCCCATTTGTAATTTTTTAACTGGCGGAAATGGGCTTCTATATCTTTGTCATATCACGTAGTTTTAGTTATGGTTGAGTGTTAAACCTGTTCCACCTCCTTAAGCTCAGAATTTCGGCATCCCAAAAAGAAATGACAGTGATCAGTTTGATTTTTTGAGGATGGCCCTTTGAGATGCAAGATCTCGTTTTCAACGGATTCCCAAGAGAAACAAAAAACTAACACAAGACGTATATTACTATGTGACAAACAAGCTCCTCTACCACTTCCATAGCCCCACCCGCCCCATCACCAGCTCACAAAAATATTGCTCACATACACACAACCTTACTGCTTTACAATTTAAGTGTGTGATGTACATGTAGAGTCCACAGAGAGAAATGAAGAAATGATTTACCACGACATCTATGGACATATTTAACACTGTTTTTAAGAACATTGTATGTATTGACATTTGCTTACAACAGCCCAGGCATAACGACAGAGCGGGGGTATATAAAAAAGGGTGGGTGAAGATATTGGGGGTGGGGTTGGGGGAGGCAGCACCACTGAATATGAAATGTTATCACATTTCCATGCCTCACATGTCTTAAATTAGCATACATCAGATCAAACAGCCTGAGACTCCTCACTAATTATGCATCCAGGCGGATGTTCAGTTTCAACCTTATTCTACACTACCTCAATTATCATATTATTATCATAGCATTGCTGCTCGGCTGCTACGTCGTCAATTAAGTCTACATTGCACTCTGGGGAGGAGTAGACATGCTGTTTTCAGACAGAATGTCTGAATATCCATCCAGCTATAGCTAGTTAGCTTTACTGTGGTTCCAGGGAAACATTAGAGAGGAAACACAAAGAATAAAAAAATGACATGAAAGAGAAAAAAATTAAAATAGAGAATAGACACAAGCTGTTTTGTATATTGTTTAACTTGGCTATCATGATACAATAAAACACAAAATAAAGACCAAATTCACAAAAACAAAATGGGGCATAAATAAATGAATAAAAAATGTGTTATTTAGTAACATTTTTCGAGAGGAATAAGTGATTCACTGAAATCCTCTGTGTTTGATAGAGGGGAAAGGATTGAACCTCCTCAAGAAACATTTTTCAACGTTTATATTAATACAAAACCTAAGACGCCACAAGCAAACATGCCTTAGACTCAGGACACAGTTCACACATCTTTCTCTTTTAATAAAAAAAAAAACATTAAAAAATTTGAAAATTACATGGCAACTAATATTTCTGTCAGTCTTACATTTTTTTCTGCCTCCTCTGTGATGAATCGTCTCAATTTAAGTTCACAAAGAGAGTCTGAAATTACATCCATGCAGCAGAAAAAAAGACGAGATTAATAAAAGGGACATGAGAGAGAGAGAAGAAAGAGGGAGGGGCAAATGACGGCTGGGTCGAGCGATAGAGAGGTTCCTAAGAGACAGTGATTAACATTTGATTGGCTGTCATGCAGTGAACTCGTGCCATGCCGTCAGGATCCATCGTGGAATTATGTGTTTGATTTTTCTGAACAAAAAAGAAGGAAAGATAAAGATAAAGGAGAGGGAGATGTGAGGAAGGAGGAAGTTAATTAGAGGAGAATATTTTTGGCAAACTCCTGTCAGCTCGTTTAACTCTTGGAAGACCAGTCAGAGGGCCGTCACCTCAGCTGTCGCCATCCCTGACAATACTTGATGATTTAACATGTCTGTTGGGTGAGGACAGAGAAAGACTGAAGGGGAAAGAAAACAAAGAAAACAAAGAATAAACAGGACAGGAAAGGACAGGACATGGAAGAGGGTGAAATGGAACAAAAAGCAGAGGACAGCATCAGTTACATAACCTGCAGTGGGCCCTGGGGGAATCAGTGACAGTGCATGACTTTACTGACTCAGGCTTTAATCTTGTTTTGTCGGGAAGTATTCAGGTTCATCCTGTTTGTCCTTTTACCTTCATTAAAGTGTCCGTGGTAAATAAAGTTTTGTTCCCTACATTTTTCTTGTCATGATACCACCAGACAACAAACAACAGGTCTGTGTAGAAAATATCAAAAACTGTTTCCTAGATTTACAAGTTAACACTTTCTGTTGTCAGTTTTCATTAAATGTTTTAGATTTCTTTTGGGGAGTAACCTTGGAGCAGGGTTGCAGTTGTATTTGTAGTCAATATAGTGCTTTGCAAATAACCGAGGGCCCATTCATCCATTTAACAAAGCACAGTTTGTTTTTCTTTAGTTTGACTTTCCCAAAATAACATGAAAAGAAAATAACTGTTATTCCCAGACTATTGGGCGCACCAACTATATGTACAAAGGAAAAAGAAAAAGTACATATATAGGCCACACTTGTCTATAAAACGCAGGTGTTCACATTGTAACATGGGCTATTTACACATAAAGATTTTTTTTTAACTTTTGATTATAATTTTTTTTTTTTTCAGAAGAATGCCTAGCTACCAGGTAAGTCCATGATTGCTATTTTCATCTCTTGTTTGACACGACATTTTAGGAAACAGACACTCTTGAAAATGTTCTCCAGTCTGCGGCATGAAGCTCATTAGCCCATTAAAATCCATAATTTAGCTGCATTATTGTTTAAGCCATAGGATTCAACGCATGTGAAAAAGGAGCGGCTTATAATCTGTATATAATAACAGTACTTGGTTAAATAGTCATTTTAGGTCTCTGTGAAGATCACCTGTTTTGTGTTGATTGTTGGGCAGTTAGTGTTTCTGTTTGTTACTCGGTTTTCTCCAGGATAGAGACTCCATTTCCCATGAGCACTACTACCCACTGTTGTGGAGACATGATTTTTGCCAAGATGTGGAAGCAAATTAATACTTTTCTTAATTCAAGACTAATCTTTACATGATGCAAAGCGATGAGGTAATGTATCTGTTTGTAGTTACATTGAGTTGCTGTTTGAAACGTGAAAAAAATCAATCTTTGCAAACTCAGTTTGAAGCGTAGTATAGTGTCAGAGAGTCAGGTAAACAGACTATTTTTTAAGTGTTACTCACAGCCCCGTGCTTTGAGGCTTGTCTGTAACATGTAACATGAGTGAATCCTGGTCATGTCCTACCAGTGCTTATTTACCAACACCACCATAACTTCCTTATACCACAATACTATGTATTGCAATTAGTCATTTTGAATATACAAATTTGTCTTTCCTATGTGTTAACTCAAAAGATCTGTTGCCTTTATCTGTTTTCTAAATGATTCAATAAGCTGATGCTATAAAGTTTGGAATAACTGAGGGGAGAAGGCTGAGTTGTGTTGCTACACCCTTCTTATACTGCAGCTTTTCTTTCATTGCTTTGAAAAAACAAAAGTGAAATTTTCATCAGTCAGCAGAGCAAAGTGACTTTTTCTGTCTTGTAATGCTATAATCTAACACAAAGACAAAGCATCAGACAAGCAGACCAATCTGTCATTGTGATAACACTCCTTGCTCTGTTTGTTGTAAGTCTTTGAGTCAAATAAAGCCAGGGTTTCATTCCCATGCATGAGCCTTCTGTCACTGATGCCTGCAAATAGAAGTTACCAGTTAGACCTGAGATCTGTGAAAGGATAGAAGAGAAATGTAATAATGTGGCTCCTGTGACAGATGACAGAGAGGTAAAGTGTAAAAGAGCAAAGTGGGGACTCACTGAGGAGGTCGGGGACACAGTGTTTCATGCTCTCCATTAAAGGTATTTATCGAAGGATCTCAGGATTAAAGGAATTCAGAACAAAAAAATACAAAATCCAAAAATCAATATACTGTTGAATTTGCTGCAGGATCATCCAGACTCTGACTTTTTGTCAAAAAAACTAAGCTCCAATCTAAAATATATCAGAAATACATGCAGCCATGGCAGAGTGTCGTTGTCTACAATGACAGAAAGCACTGCTTACAGAAACTGTCCCATCTGTCTCTGAACAGCATTATATATTATATAACTCACATTTCTCCTGAATGTATTATTACTGCGCTGTAATCCATGTCTGTCTTGTTCCATTTCTGTTGTGACAGAATACAGGAATGAAAACAAAGAACTGCAGTTTCGTTGAGGACGGTTAAAACAGATTTATAATTCATTTGAAATGAGGTAAATATTTCATGACCTGCTCAAAGATTATCTCCAAGTGTGGGTCAAAACTCAGTGGAAATCACTTGAGTCTGAACCAGAAAATCCAAACAGCCACTCTGGGTCTCTGTGTTACTGTTATTGTGATATAAACATACTGGGGAATTTATGATGTAGTGGATAGTTAGTTGTTGGTGCAGCCATTTATTTATTTTTTACGCGCCTGAAAACACACTCTCACACTAAACAACAACAGCATAACAATAGGCACCACTGGAGGAAGATGCATTGCACCAATTTGTCCGAGGTATTGTAACAGTATGATTCACAGCCTTTGTTTGCGCACACTAAGAGCCTCAGTCTCATGTGAAGCCGCGTGCTTTTTCAACATCAGTTAAACACCAAGACTGATAAAGGACACAGCACCAGTCCCATCACATTTTTGTTGTTTTGACATTTTTATTTCCTGCGGTGGAAAAAAAGTAATTGAAAGCTATAGTTTTGCTTTTTTGAATACTAGAATCGTACATATTGAAATGAAAAGTTAATGAAAGATTTTATCTCTTGAAGCTGTGGACATCCAAGATGACCTCAGAGATAAGTTTGTTTATTTTGCAAACCTTGGAATGAAATACTTTCAGAAGTAAAATGCATTGGCTGCAGATGCTGTTATACTTTTGTTTAAATTAATAAAATGTGAAGGGATTCCAGATTGTAAAACATTTATGTTGCTTGTGAGGCCAGACTTCTGGTCACTGCAGTTTAAAGAAACTCCCACTAAAGTGACTTAAACCAGCATTAAAACACAGACAATTGTGTGCTGTAAGAAGATACTAACACAATGCAACATCATGTCAGTACACTGCACCTTTAGATTCTGTAGGTAAGCCTGTCCACGTACACGCTCTGCACAGGCTTCCATGGCAACTATGCTCAGTTTGCTAATGAGCGCTGTGAGCGGCAGAGGAAGCAACAAGACACATTTATGTGAACCTTGTGTTTCCTGGTGAAAGAGAAACACAATCAAGATTTGATAAAGGCAATTCAGTAGGGAAAGATTAAAGAAACATTAAGGTGGAGGTGCTGTGCTGTTGTTGAAGCTTTGTACTGTAGCTCTGATACCCCTACAGTAGCTTTACATCATATACTGATGAAAAAATAATCCCTTTTTTTCCTCTCACAGGTATTTTAGCAAACCATTATTTCAGCCTCTATTGAGATGCTTTGTTTTGCAGTTCTATATAACTCCTCACTGGACAGACCTTTGTATTTGAGTCCTTCCCAATCTGAAATGAGCCACTTTAGAGATCCTTTTGAGATGATTTCTTCATCTGAGTGGGTCTTGAGGAGATCGAATGAAGATCTCGTTGTTTTATGGTTAGAGCAGACTGTTTTGAGCAGCAATTATGAATAGAAGTTTAAAAATCTGCATATGTTCACTATGGACATCCAACATTGTTACATTGCCATTAATGGCGTGATGTGACACACATCAGTCAGTAAGCAGTGGCTCGTGGGCAGATGAATGAATGAATTAATGAGGCAGCCTTCTTTTTAAAACAACCAGTAATACACTTGAGACAAGATGTGGCAACTGAAACAAGTCAAAATGTGCCATCTGTAAAAAAACAAAACCAAAGTATAGGAAAACATGATAAAAAAAGATCCACAAATAGATCAAAAATAACAGAGAACTTGTTTCTACAGTGTCGGTGCTCTTGGACTGTGACTTTTACTGTGATCATACTGATGGTGTCCGGGACAAATCTGTTTTGTATCGCTCGACTGAACAGACTGGCACTTTTATCTTTGTCCGGATGGAAGAAGCTAAAATTAATTTCTTAATGGGTGGGAGTCACTCTTTAAGGGGGAGCCAGACATCCTCTATATCTATATCAGGTGTAGAGGGATTCTGGGTAAAGCTCTGACTCTTCTTTTAGCCTGCTGGACAATTTTACAATATGATTCAGACCGTTTCCAAACCATGACACCAGGCAAAAAGATTGAGCAGATTCAATAGAAGAACAAAAAACAAGGCCATCAAAGTTATGCCAATATGAAAATATGACTTCTCTTTTGTACCAGATGCCATGATGCTAATGCTGATGCTAACCAGGCAGCTGTACTCTTGCTTAATTTGAGAATTTAAAGGCCCTCTTGTTCAAATCCTCCTGAAAAGAAATGTAGCACCATTGCTTATTATTGTCTTAAAGGTAGGATCTGCAAGAATTTTTGTCACTTGTGTTTATAAACACAACATCCAAATTGGGCTCCACCTCTGTGGCTTAGTGCCAGTGGCAGAACTCACCAGCTGCCTCTGACAGTAACTCATAGCAATGAGAACACACTCACCAGCCCAGCGAGCACCTGCAGCATCATATTTCTATTTGGGAGAGACTCAAGACCTGTACACCGGACTTCCTGCAGGTAAATGAGGTATCCTGCAAGTATTGCGTCAGTCTTTCTACATGTTACGACCGCTATTGTAGGCTCTTGGGATAGCTTCTCTCACTCTCACGCTGTCATCCATGTGCAAAATCACTTGTACACTGGGAGAGCTGTGATTGGCTGGGGTCACCATGCCATCAACATTCAGGTAGAGGAGGGGGTTGAAGCAGACAAAGACACTGACACATGTATAGAGGCCCATTGATGACAATTGAGCAGAGTAACTCCCGTTAAAGTTGACATTTTATTTCTTAAGAAAATTCTGCAGACCCTACCTTTAAAGACTGCAGATATTGAGCTTCAGTGGCTTGTTTGTTTATTACATTGTTTGTTCGCATTAAATTTCACTGGCACCACAGCTTTTTTTTTTTTTAAGGAAGATAATGATCTGGGGCTTTGCTGGGTTACTCAGTGAGTCAAAAAACAAGGCCAAACACTGTAATCATCTGCATGGCTAAACAGGTGTATTTTTCAAAGCACTTCATAGTAATAAAAGCAGTACTGATGTGAGTCTTGTTCTGCAGGAGGTTTCTTTCTGGTATATGAAGGTTTTACTCTTGTCATGTTAACTTGTTAATTGCTGCAAAGTGCTGCACTCATGGATGAATGAGACAGTATTAGACTCTTTGTCTTGGTGTTGCATCTTTGTTAAAAATGTAAAATGAGCAGGTCTAGACTTGCTGTTTTTGTAAAGTGTCTTGAGATATTGTTTTATTGTGAGCTGGCAGTGAACAAATAAAGTTTGATTGATTGAGACTGATTACATCTGGAGAAAAATCAATTTGTAATTCATGTCTCACATACCTTTTATGAAATACATCTCTGTGTCTCTTTTTTGTTGCTGCTTGAATTATTTTTTGTCCTAATGTGTCTCCAGAGACTGCAGAGAACCTCTCAGTAAATTAATCCATCCAATGAAAAGAAATAAGGAGCAAAAGAAACCAAACAAGATGACGATGGAACGATTAAAGTTAAAGAGTTATTACAAAAGGGTGACTCAGTCTCTGTCTTAATGCCAGCCGGGTTTCCATTAGGCTGAATGGATGGACGAATGAATGAATATTTTTCTACAAAAGAAGCTTGACTGCTACATCAGAGTTTGATGGACAGCTCATTGGTGCTATCAGCTGATTCCCTTCACTGGCTGAACCAATTCTGTGTGGGCATGTCTTATCTCTTTCCCAAGAAAATAGAGCTCAGTCAACAGTTCTTACAGGAATAGCTGCCCATTCAGTCTGACTCACATCAAGATCTCCATCAGACTGACGCTGGGCTTTGTGTACGTGTGTAATGGGTGTTTACAGGCTTGTAAATGAGAATTGATTTCTAAAATTGTCTACCTCAACAATCAGGGGCCAGTTTGCCCAACAAGAAGCCTGTCAGAGTATTGGGGAGGGGAGACAAAAGATCAAAAGAAAGACGCCCCAAATTAAATGGCTGAGCCTCTTTGCTTCCTGCAACTTATCTGTGATCATCAATTTGAAAGTGTCTTTCTGTTTTGTAATAAAACGCCCGGAGGGAGACAATGAAAGCTTAAGTGGTGTTTGCAAAAATAAAAACAAAAAAGTGCTTTGAGAGTTTCATTTTCATCATTTGAAATTAATGTGGTGAATAGATGTGTTTGTGGTTGAAAGGTCTGTGGGTAAAAAAGTGTCATGTTTACACAGTCATTTTTGATGAAACCTTTTATGCTCAGCAGGTCAATTGTCATTTTCCCTTTATATCTGATTATTATTTTTTTAATTAAAGAGAGTTTGTCAGAGCTCAGCCCATCAGTTTGATGCATTATGACTAACATGACATTTTAAGGCTGCCACGTTTTTATTGGATGTCACTCTGACTCATCCTCTTGAATGATTTTCAAGTTTTCAGAAAACTTAAAGTTTGATGATCATTATAACTTTATACCAAGGTAACCAGCCAAGACCGGCAGAAAAGAAATTGTGTTTTTGGACTGTGACAAAAACTGAAAAGAACAAAAAAATGTTTGTCTGTTTTCTGTCACAAAAAAAGTCACAAAGTGACAACAGATCCAAAAATGTGTGGAAAGGGGAAACACAAAATGTCAGTTTTGAAATGATAAAACCTTGTTGGTAAAATTGATTTTTACATGAGAAAATCAGGGTCAACGTGTAAATGATATTAAAGAAGACATCCCTTTTGCTCAGCCCCCACCCCTGACACAAGCAGCAGTTTAGACTCACCTTGATAACTGCTCACTGGTCTGATGGTGGCTGTTCAAAGGTCTCTCTACTGTCTCTGAAGTGTAAAGACAGCATTTCTTGCTGTATATCACTGATTAAAAAACTACCATTAATAACTCCCTGTTTTTACATTACGCTCCTTTTGACAATGAAACTGAACAATTTTATGGACAGATTTTAAAAACCCTGGAGAAGAAGAATAAATGCGATGTCCCCTCTCTAAGTCTTTTGTGTTTCCTGTTTTATTTTGTAGTTCTTGCTCCCTGTGTTTGGTTCGCTTATAATTCCTTCCCTGGTGCTTTCCCCCAGTGTAGTTGTACCTTCATAACTTTCACAGTTTCTTACCCAATTCTGCAACCTGCTTCCTAAAGTCTTTGATTTCATTCTCCTGTTTCTCATAGTTCCCTTATCCTTTTGTCTTAAGAAATGTAGTTTTTTTTTCTTGACATTTAAACCAAGTTTTTAGCCCTGACATTTTGAGCTTTGTTCTTTCATAGTATGTCTTTAAGTCTCAAGTCAAGTGGTGTCCTTTGTTGCTTTTCTTGATACACATCAAATGAAACACAAATTTCACAAAATTATATAAATACTGGTTAATTTTAGGAAATACAAATAAGCTTTCAGTTTATGGTTTAGAGAGGAGCTGGAGTGAAAGTGAGTGTTGATATGTCACTTCTTTTGTGCTTTGAAACTCCCAGCCACAGGGTTTTGATGATGATAAAACAAATCTGTCCCATCTAAACGAGTGCAAGAAGAAACCTTCAGATGAAATTACAGGCTGATAATATGGATGCTATTTCCTTTGAGAGCTACATGAGGTGTAGTGAATATGAAATGACTCCAAATTAAAAATTACAATTTGAAGACACCTCATAGAGGACATGGATTTAGATACAAAGACTTTAGATACATTCAGTACTTGCTATTCTTCATCTCACTCCTGTTATCATGGAAACCTCCATCACTGTGGGGGTGTATGAACATTACACAGCATGAGGAAGGCCCTGCTCTCATCGCTGCCCACAACCTCCCCACGCTTATACCATATGCTGCTCTCTACTCCTCACGAACACACACACACACACACACACACACACACAAACATAGCCTGCACTCTGGGGTTTGTCGCTTAGGTGCAATTTTCTCAGCATCAAGATAAGCTCTCTGTCTTGTTACCATAACGACACATCATAGTGGCCGGGCAGCAGGAGGAGAGTAATGAGGTGTCATGATACCGCTGGGAGTGACCACTGACCCCTGACCTGTGGGGCCGGTGAGAACATGGAGACGGAGGAAAACAAGGGTGCACTGTAATCATCCTGCTAAACCCAATCTCACGGCTCACTGTTTAAACCTCACTAACTGTATTTCTGAACACAGAGGAGCCTGCAGCAGGGAGGATGAGACAGACAGAGAGGAAAAGTGGACGTTTCGAGGTTCAGGGAGATGTTTTGGCATCTCAAGAGCTGGATTCTAAACTGGGTTGACAGCAATGACAAGTGCAGTGAAGGGGAAATGTCTCACAGCTGAAAAGGAGACAACTTGTTGTGAATAACTTTAGTTGCAGGTGCTGATACATGCCTGTTCCTTACTGCGAGGAGCAGTCATCAGGTCACTAGCAGAGACACTGAAAAACTGAACCAATGAGTGATATAGGAGCTCTCGGCATCTTTAAATCTGCATTTTATTAAATTTATTCATATTTTGGGAAAACGGGATCATAGTTTTAACTATTGGTTATAAATGCAATTTTTTTTCTTGTATTCATCCCCTCTGTGTAAACCATTACTGCTTCCATCTGCATCTTCAGCATTCTCCATTGCAGGTTTTAAAGCTGCTCAGACCTATGTTAAACAGCCTCAGTCAAAGAGGAGAAGTGAAGTACAACTGTTGATAAAATGAAATCCAGAAACTGATGAGACACAAAACCCAGAGTGGATTATTCCTTATATGTGGATGTATACAGGCTCCCTCTGCCCCGCCTGCTCCTCTGGCTACTGAATCTGGGTCAGGCTGACAGACAGACAGAGAAGGTACATGGTGATTCACAAGTGTTTTCTGGTGTTTTTACTCTTTTCAGTGCAATGTTTGTGTTTGTGGTACCTGACCTGTCCAGGCCCGAAGGCTGAACCCAGTTTCGTGCTCCTTTTCTTGTAGAAAACTCAACCTGCTGTCCTTCTACCTTCAGTATGTGTACAAATCACACAGGATCTCAGCGGTGAAATGCGTTTGAACATGTACCTTATACGTGTCCTATAGGTCATCTCTGGTATGGTTCATGCCAATAGATTTTTTTCTGAGTAGATTTGTTTTAATTCTCTTCATTTCCCTCTGGCAGGAGGCTGTAATCCATCAGGTCCAAACCTCACACCACAAAAACCGTTTCTATCCATCTCCAGCAGGTCTCATCAACAAGGCCCCTGACCCCCACTGACCCCTCCCCCTGAGAAACTTATCATCATCGTTATGTTCAACTGCTAAATTGCACTGGCATGCACAACTCCCACTTCACCAATTCTGTACATATTTTGATCTCTTCTTCTCATAATGTATTTATTTGTGCACATTTTTGTTTCTTTTTTACTTTTGCATGCAAACACATTTGTTTTTATATTCTTGAAATTATCTTAGTGATGCTTTTATTTTCTTTTAACCGTTTGCATCAAAGGACAGAGACAAAATCCTTGTTTATTTATTATTTACCAGACTGTGGAAAGAAGGTTCAAATGACTTTAAGGCCAGGAAATGAAACAAAAAATCAAGATCTCTAATGATGTCAACTCGCGGAAAAAAATAGATGTATAATGTATATATTATAATAAACCTGCCTTAGAAAAGGGTGAATTTTCAGTTGTGTTTCCAAATACCTTACTTCCTGTTGACATGTCAGCACAATGCCAAAGTATATTTTTGAGGTGTTGGGAAGAACGGTATGTGTGCTACAGTTAATTTTTCCAGGTGAAACAACATGTGAGAGCTAAGCTCTTTAATGGTGCTGGTGCTGAGCACGTTTAGTATGGCAATGGAGGCGACTGTAGCTCAAGGTTGGAGTCCGAGGGTTGGTTGGGGGTTTGATCCAAGGTCTCACTGTCCATATGCTGAAGTGTCCTTGAGCTTAACCACTTAACCCCAAACTGCCTTTGGTGTTGTGCCATCAATGTATGAATGTGGCGTGAATAGGTCAATGTGATTTGTCATAAAAAATCCACTTTGAGTGGCTTAAAGAGAAGAGAAAGCGTGATTTATACAGAGAGTTTTTACAATCTGTGATACAGTTTATGGGTATGAAACTAGAATAGCTGAGATACATGCTGTGAGTTTGAGCTGACTTATAAAGCTTCTGTTGTACATGTGAGAGCCACTCAGTGGCTACATGAAACATTGCTTCACGCTCTGCAAAATATCATCTGCCTAGTGCTGTGACTCATTAAGCAGATGAGTTTTTTTTTTGGTTTTGGTAAACTGGTTCATTACCACATTTATAATTCAGATTAACATGCAACAGGTAAGAAATTCTGCAGATATCTAAAATAATAATTTGTTTGGGAAGATATTCGTTGCCTTGAGCAGAGCTTGGGCTGATTAGTGAGTCATATTTTCACACAATTATAACAGAGTCATCTCTGTTGGGCTTATTGTGGATTAATGAGATACTAATGATGTTGATAATAAATTTGTGTTGTAATGATTCTGAGTCACTTAGTCTGAGTCCCCCCACCTTTGATAGCGTCTTCTTTTACGCTCAGTCTTTTGTTCCAGTGTATCCTTGTGAGTCAGATCATTCAGAGATGAGTCTCTCTCACCCTCTCCCTCACTCACTCTCTTTCTCGCTGCATTATTGATCGGGGCAATCTGAGCAGACGCAACCTTGTGACGGTAGCACACACACACACACACACACACACACACACACACACACACTTAAAAAGGGTCTGAATCATCTTCCCTCCTTCCAGACTGAATTTCTGTTAGATAAGACCATTAACTGAGCCACGAACAGGAAAGAAATTATAAAAAGGTTTGCCTGTATTGTGCAGCAAGAGGCCGTCTCACCATTTCAAGTGTATTTGAGTGTGAAGATGTGTGTGAGAAACCTTTAATGGAAAGTACACTCGGCTGAGGTTTATAATTCAACGCTGGATTACATTGAGGTTTTCTGCAAACACTTTTTGTGGCGAGGAAAATCACTTCAAATGCAAATTGAAAAGAGTGTTGTGTTTTTATACAGGAGCAGAGAGCAGCTCCATATCGTTACACTGTGTGAGTTACAAGTCAAAATACAGCTCATTTAGGACCTTATATGTTGGATGAAGATGTGAGGTGGAAGACTTTGATTACTTCTCCTGTATTGTCTCATATGAAGTAACTTAATTACTAGACATACAGTTGGCATTACTGCCTCCAGAAAAGGGGAAACTTTATCAATAACTCGGTGGTCAACAAGCTGTTCAATCGTTGTTTCCAAACTTTTCTGGTTTACTTTGGTGTTAGTGGTGAACAAAGTACACATTTTAATTACTAAACTCCAAGTATAGGTAAGTGAAGGGTGCTTAGTCAGATTATTACTAGAGTTAAAGTACTGGAATACTCAAGCTTAAAAATACTTCTGAGTTCTTCCAGCTTTGACTGTACTTCTGGTATCCTCATTGTAGGTGTACACAATAAACTGCTCAAAAATTCCTTTTTTTCTCAATCTCCTTCATTAAACCCTTATTTTAGCCTCTCTCTAAGAGCTGCTCTCACTTGTAGGCTTCTCACTCCACAAACCCCTTTGCCTCTGACTGGCCAGCCCTAGTAGTCTGTACAAGGCAGAACTGTGAGAAGACCTTAGTGTTTGAGGTCCGCCCCTCCAACTTGTCACTAACCAATTGCAAGATCCTTGTACAACCCTTATAATTTCAGCAAGTCTTGTGGAGATCTTGTGCTGGACTGTTTTGACTAAATTAAAGACCAGTTTGGGACTTTTCTAAACATGAATATGCATCTGCAGTGTAATTCCACAATGCAAAAGTGCAGACAAGAATCAATGGGTGTACATTCTGTGGCACAAAGGTTATGCCCATGTTTATCTCTTCTGGCCTGGATTGCTGTAAATCTGTATTTTGGTGTTGATCAGTCTTCTCTGTGTCATTAACAGCTGGATCATAAGGCAGCTTCACACCTGATGACTGGGGAAAGGTGGTAGGATCACATCACACCTGTGCTGGTTGCTCTTCACTGGCTTTTTCTTTTAGCTTCAGGATCCAGTTTAAGTTTGTTTTGGTTTTCAAAAGTCTTGCACCATCATACCTGTCTTAGTGTTAATTTAAAAAAAAAAAAAACTTCTTCTATCTGACTGCTGGAGATTCAAAGAGGGAGAAAATATGTCTCTTTTTACTTATCTACTAATTTACCGTTCTGTTATCTCAGTTGAAGAGCACTATCTTGCAGGTTAATAATAAACTGTCATGCTTAACCTGCTTTGTTTTGCTTGTCAGATTACACTAGGTGGGAAATGTTTTATGTATGATAATGAAAAACCAACAGCTATGCAGTTCATCTTGCAGCTGTAAATGTCAACGAAAGCTTTTACTTCCCTAACTGTTTAAAAAAAGAGCCATTCATGCTGTGTGAGTTTACCATAAGTGTGTGTGAATGTGTGTATATGTGTGCGTGTGTAATTACCATAAATTCCTCCTAATTACCAGCTACAGTGGAGGGATCCCTGCCAGTGTAGTGGGAGGTGGTTGGCTTTAGAAATAATGTGATCACAGATGTATTGCCTGCCTCGCACATTAATCACAACCTGTTAAAAGCACATGAGTCACACAGACACATATTTAATCACAAACATTAAATGTATGCGCATACATTCATACATGCGTGTTGTCACGGTATCATTATGATCTGAATCAGAGCCGCGGCCCTTTTTCCAGGCTAATGTCCACATAAATTATTAATGCTCAATTTTGATCCATTGTCCATCTTTATCACAAATTACACCCGCATTTCTTGTAATCATCTGTCTGTGTTAAATACTCAAGTCTGATTGGTCAAAACCCCTCGACAACTTCTATACCACCGTGGTTATTTCTGTACAAAAATAGCAACACCAAAGGCAAGTGTTATCACGTGATTAAAAATCAATCAACAGAGAAAGTATCGGCATATTTTATTTTTGCCCATTGACACTCAGGGGGATTTTTATTGCTCTACATTGTGCCCATAACTATAATATCTCCTGGTAAGCTGAATTATTAGGTTGGATATTTTTTTGTATAAAAGGTTATTATAATATTGGCTCCCTGACTTACAACCTGGGAGGGCAGCAAATCTGGTGAATGCATCTCCAAGTTACTGATCGCTACAAAAACAGAAATATGTCTCTTAAATTCATGTGTTTGTCCTCTTCCAAGCATCAGGAAGGAGACCTGAATGAGGAAAAAAGCCAACACCAAAAGTCAACAAGTAACTCACTTGTTTGGCTTCTTATTGGCTTTACCTATCTGTGCTCTCTGTTTTTGTCTTTTTCTTTTTTTCATACTTTGTAAAGAATAACTCCCAGGCCTCATTGGGATGCTAATTTAAGGGACAATTATAGCCAAGCATCAGAATGGGAAGTGATTCTTTCATTTAATCCCATCCTGCTGCGGGAAGTCATTTTGCTCCTGATTTCAAACAAACAGATTAATCAGCTTAGTCACAGTCACAACAGATCAACAACGAGCCTCCACACTTACAGAGAGAGAGAGAGAGAGAGAGAGAGAGAGAACACCGTAAGTTGAGGAATTTGCTCGGGCAACAAAGAAAAGATCTGTTAAATGTTCTCAAACAGCAAACAGCTGCTGCTTAAACAAACCACTCAGTTATCAAAGAAGCTGCTGTGCTAACGTTACTGCTCGCCCTGTCTAGTCGTTTTGATTTCTCTCACAATTTTGACCCAATACCTCAAAATTTTCACTTTATTACTTGACAATTTCGATTTCCATCTCAAAATTTTCACCTCTTATCTAAAATATTGATTTATATCTCAAGATTTTGACTTAATTGACTGATAATTTTGATTTCTATCTCAATATTTTGACTCTCTATCTCAGAATTTTTACTTTTTAAATCTCAAAATTATATCTTGTAATCACAAAATTTTGACTTTTTACCTCACAGTTTTGACTTAACATTGGCCATGCTTTGCACATCCTCAAAAAAATGACAGGTCCTTGCATCAGAGTGATTCCAGCCCTGTGCGGCATTTTATTATTGATATCAGTGGTGTGTAGAACAATCTGAGGAAAAACCCAGACTTTTTGGGGAATTACATAATATCTACGTGGATATAATTCCCTGACCAAAATGGGGAACATGTCAAATGAAGACGTTTGGTCCCCTTGGTGAACTGGACCTGTCAAGAGGAGGCTGTTGCTAACATGAGGTCAAAGTGGGTTTCATATCAAATTAAATAACAAATTCATTATTGCCAGGAAAAGAGATCACTTCTAGACTTTTGTTGTTGTTCAGTTTTCATTTTTCGCATATGTACCAAGTTAACATTTTGTTTGGTGTATTTCTGGAGTAGTTTTCAGTTCAGATTGGTGCACAGCGGGCAGGTCTGATATTTCAACTTGTTGTTGACCTTGTTCCCTCGTCTCCACAGGCCCCTCAACCTTCCTTCAGCTCAGCAACTTCAAAACGTCTCTACGATCATGTTTTCCCTGGTGACCTCTGCAGTAAACCCTCTGCCTTTGTGTCTCACTTTTTGGGTCCCATTGCAGAAAACATCACAACTCTTTCTCCTGGGTTTCTGCACAACAACCTAGTTCTGGCTGTGTCCTACAAATAAAATCATTCATGATTCAGATCAGACCCAAATTTAAGTAATCTGTCTTTGATGCAGTGCTGCCTTGGAGAGGGTTTCATAATTTAGAGGCTTCTTTTTTTTCTGATGGTGTTTATGTTTGAATCCATGATACAGCACATCAATGTAGTTATCCCCTGATTCACTTTTTTTTTTTTTTGGTAGCCCTGAACTGCAAACACTGGTGGATCTTAAAGTGCAAGTGTTGTGTTGTGATTTGGGCTACATTCAGACTGTCTGTTTATCTGTGAAAGACAAGATTTCTACACATACAAAAGAACAGCAGTGAATGAAGAGGTGAAAAGTCGCACTGACTTACATGTGTCTGAGACTCTGCCTGTTTCACCCCCATCAATCAAATTTCCAACTTTTTATCTAATAAACTGGACTTTGAGCTCAGATAATTTCTCTTCTCTGACAGGCCCCCTTGTTAGCACATTGTTGCATTTTTTGTTCCCTCCTGGACTTTTTTAGGCTGTTTTCTGATGCCTCAGATAAAATTATTTTCTGATGAGATAAAACAAGTTTAAATTCTGTCACAGCACTTGCATTTCAAAATCAACAGGAAACACAACTTTTCCTTCCAGTCGAACAAACCCACTCTATATTCATCTGATTAGCATAGATCCCAGGCGCCTGCATGTACTTACCTTTTCTACTGATGTATTCTGCACTTCAGGGCCACTGTATTTTGAACCTTGAAGAGCAACCATGCCAAGTCTGCCACAGCACATCTTTAAATTTGTACACGTTGTTGTGTCACTTTTTGCACTTCAACTTTCTTTTCTGACATAAATACAACTCTTATATCCCAACCTTGATGAAACATATATACTTATGTCCAGACAAAATAAAGAAATTGCTTCAAGTGCAATAAACAACAGAAAATTAAATTTTTACTACTTTTTTCTTTCAAAATACAGAAATGTCATGATTGTATCCTTCAAAAATGTAAATACAAAAATCATGATGACATGTATTGAAGATAGGGAGAAATTTTAACAGTTGCAGTCTGGATTGTAATGTTTTTGTTTTTAGCTTATCTTATTTCCTTTTAGATTATTCTGGATCCTTGCAAACACTTTAGTAGAAGGAAACAGCACAGGACATGTCAAAAATCCAACTGAAAGTGTAACTCCAGATTTTATATGCAAGGAGAATGATTGATCTTTCTCATCTGGTTTCAAATCTAATGCCAATTAAAACCAAATATACAAATTGTTGCACTGGTGCTGGGCTTCGAAGCCATCCTTAATCACACCTCCCCTCCACATAACCCTGCCTCAATCTTCTTTGTTTCTTTTTGCTTGACCCTGAATCTTCTCTTTTATCTTACATGCATGCACTAAATTGAACTAGCACCCATCTTGCTTCTTTCCAGGCTTCTCCTCCTCTCCCTGTCATCCTTCAGGTTGATCCTCCCCCTTCCTCCTCTTTAGGTGTCTCTCCCAGCCCCTCACCCACTCCAACTCCAACTCTCTTGGCCTCTTTCTTCCGTCTACTATCTCCACAGGAAGCTCAGGGCTGCCAGTCTGTCTTGCTGCTGAGTGCACATGCATATGCCCAAACATGAACACACACACACACACACACGCACACACAACCTTCCCCAGGGTGCGTTGGATATCTATCTGTCCTGCTGTGGTACCGATCTGCTCACCAAGGTGAGGGGGCGTCTGTCCACGTTTCATCATGTTGCCTGCTCAGTTGAGAGGCTGAGGTTGTGGTCTGTTTAAACGTCTCTGGAGACCTGGGTTCACTTTTTTTGTGTAGATCAAATGTGTTAAAATTACCCAAGATCAAGATGATATCAAAAAAGGAGCAAATACAACACAACATGATGAATTATGTTAATGTTGGCAGTTTAATTCACCTGCCTTAAATATCAAAATTCTTCACTTGCTTTTGATGCCAAAATAATCACAAACAAACAAATGTTATCTCTTTCTCAGTTTGGGCTGATTAAATCAAAACTAACATGAGCCTATTGAGAAACCTGACCTGACTCAGCTAGCTGACGTAAGAAAGAGAGAAAAACATAAATTCAAACTTAGCATCATTAGCTGTGTTGTTATCATTATGTTCAGAGATGACACTTTTGGTGACATCATGGAAGAGCTGCCCATGTCGCTTGAACCATGTTGCTGGAATGGTAGCACCGTCACCTATGCGGCTATTCTGCTCACTATAGTCAATTAAAAATCAAAACAAAAGGAAAACAAACAAACAAAACAAACAAACAAAAAACTAAACAGAAAGAACAAACAACAAAAAAAGCAAACATGTTATGTCATATTAGCATATGCTTCCTCACCCACAGTATTTTACTCAATATATGAATTGTGATAATATTTCCACATTCATTAGTAATGACTCAAAGGGTGGAAAGTGGGGAGGACTGATTTAGAGGCAGGATTTTTTAACATTTTCTTTTTTAACCAAGGGAAATGCCATCCCCTCTCATCTCCAGCATTGTCTATATTGAGTAAATTTTCTATCAGCCTTTACTGTTGGTTCTAAAGTTGCAGGAGTCATAATGTACCATAAAATGCAGTTAGAAAGAGGCGATTGTGTCTTTTGAATTGGGGTACAATAGCTTTTAAACCACAGTCATAAGCATTACTATAATAAATGTGTTGAATCCTGTTATCACTATTTTTGATGCTTTTGTGACTTTTTTTTTAATATGTGATCATAATAATGATAATCATAATGATTTTAAAATCTTAATGTGGTTTTTCCTCATTCCTTGTCTCCCACCAGAGTCATCAGTGGCTTTCCAGCTCATTCTTTGGCATTGTCTTGTTCAGACACCACTTAGTATAATGCTTGCTGATTGTGGCCTCTCAGTTTCCATAGTGATACAGAAAGTGATTATGTTCAGAAACAGAACAGACCAAGACAAAGTCTAACACTGCAGACGCCGCTCCTCCACTCTTCAGCGCTCCCTTCAGCCGCCTCACGTCACTTCCCAGCATTTTCAGCATTTCACTGACTCAGTCTGCTAATTGTTTATCAGAAGAGGAATCAACAGGAACTTATTTGTTTATTCAGTCTTTTTTTTTCTTTCAGGCAGTGCTGTAACTTCAACTGGAACAAAGGAAACAAAAGAGTTAGATTAAATAACAGGGACAGATGTCATCGTTGAACCACCTTGATGAATGTGGGCAGCAGCTCTTGTGGGTTACCTTGTTGAAATCAAACCAAAAGAACTCATTTTACATATCAAGAGGACTATATTTGGTCTGGGCCGTCTCTTAACATTTCTGTATAGATGATGTAAGAATGTGCAATAAAGGCTTATCAAAGTCACTCTGATAAGAAACCTCCACAAAACAAGTAACAGCTGCTGTAATACTTGCAATATGATTTCATTTCTTAAATCTCTTCACAGGACAATAAACTGTTCCTCACACTTCAGCCTCTTTGAGTGGTGAGGAAAAATACTGTAGAGGATTTCTAGTTTCCTTGACAATTTTACACAATCAAGTACAAGTGATTGCATTTGAGGTTGTCTGGGGTAGCTTGGGTTTATTTTTTCTCTGTCTCCACATAGCTATTTTGCCCTCACTCCACCTTTTCATAAATGACATCAATGCACACCTGTCATTGTGCTTGTGAGTCAGTCCTCTAAGAAAATGTCCCCTTTTAAGAAGCCTGGGCTTCGATGCGCACAAGTTTTTTTTTCTTCAGTGCAAATGCAATACGAAAGAGGCATCATATTTGCAGCTATGGCTTGTTATGCTATGGAATCTTACTTATCGCAATTTTGTAACTTTGGCGCTTAAAGGGTTAAGAGCTACATCTTCTTTTAATACAATAGGTAAATAACTTGAGAGCCTGAGTAATGGTCAGTCCACTCAGGGGCAACTTTCTATGAGAGGGTGGTGCATACCTGATAATGAACTGAAACATGTTATTTACATTTTCTGCTCAGGATGCAGATTCAGAGATAAATTGAAATGACAAGAGTGTTATAATGACATATCCAGTTGACATTTTTGACAACACATAATATGATATAGTAAATTTTTATTTTTTATTATTGTTTATGTGCCCTAAATAAACAACACTAAGATTTTCAAGCCATTTTCATTTTACATATGGTTTTAATTTTAAATATTATTTATTGTACATTTATATATTTCATCTCTTCTCAGTGGTGAAATAGGAGAACTTGAGTCTGATGCCAAATCTCTTCTATTCCCCCTCATAAATGAATACATGAGCATTTGAGTCAGAGGTGGACCCTGTGTGGGAGTCATAGCCAGTTGGCAGCGTTGGTTACAGATGTAATCATGCTGTTGTTATGCTGCAGTGCAGCGTTAAGCAGTTTGAAAATGATGTCATTACATCAGTGAACAGTTTGTGGAGCCTGAAGGCAAAGTGGTCCAGGACTGTTCAGCCAGTGAAGGAGGAAGGTTCGGTTGAGAAGGCCATAGTTTGGTGACTGATGGGATGTGGGACTTGGGGTGGGAGTGACATATGGTGATGGGGCGACTTCCTCTGCAGGACATATTTGACCACCAGCTCTCCCACTGAAAACAAACCCAGTGTGTGTGTTTAGTCTGTGTGATCATGAACCAAGACAAATGAGTCCATCTGTAACCCACACCTTCACCAAAAGGGCAGATAAAGATCACATTTGGACTGTTGCCTGTCACATGAGTGTGTGTGTGTGTGTGTGTGTGTGTGTGTGTGTGTGGGTGTGTGTGTGTGTGTGTGTGTTTTCCTTTGTCTCTATTTGGACAGAAGCAGGTAGCAGAGTTGAAGCTTAAACTTGCCCATCGTGACACCCTCCATGACAACACCCCACAGAACGAGACCTTCAAAACTAGCCTTCAGCCAGCATTAAGACGCGGGATGACAGAGCAAAGTGATTCTGATGTCTTTGTCTTGCTCTTTTTTTAGCCCAGTAAAGAAAGAGGGACCTGAAAAAAGCTGTGGCGATGTCACAGCTTAAGTATCTGAGAGCCTGGTGAGAAGGCAGGTCAGCGGGGTAAGGCACTGATAGAATAAGGGCAGACAAAACAAAGGCTTGAAAAGAAGGAAGGGAAAAAGTCAGAACACGTTTATACACCTGCTGTGTGGAAAGAGCTGAGAGAGGGATAAAAATACACATCAGGACCCAGGAGAAGATTGCTCATGCTTAGCTCTGTTAATGTTTCTGTTTCATTGTGGTTTTGTGTAAGTCATAATGTGTGATGTTTATGACACACAGCAGTCTGCAGCCCAGATGGATAAGCAATACTCACCCCCTCCCTTGTTTTTTTTTTTTGGTGCATCTGCTGTCACAGTCTGTGTAGAGGACATGTGTGCATGGGTCTCTGAACAATCTGTCACTGGTAAAGCCTTAGTGTAAATGTTGGTCAGAGACATAAAGGATTAAACCTGACAAAACCTTTTTTGTTGATTCAAACAACTCTTTGCCAAACAAATGCATATGATATTCTTATTTAAATCATATTTTCCATTGTATATTTGGTGTCTCGAGCATGTCATTAGAGCATCAAGTGTAGTCTTTTGAGTTTTGAGCGTTATGCTGGGCACAGAGGAACAGAAATACATGTAACTCATATTCAGTTTGAAGTATCAGGTCTGTTTGACTTTGCCGAACTATGTCGTGTCAAATGGATTTTAGATTGGTAGATGGCTTTGTGTTCTTCTGGGATATTCTCACCCAACTATAGATGCTGAGGAACACGCACACACTCACGCTTACTGGCAATTTAGAATCACAAATTAGGCCCTGTTTACAAGACAATGTTTCACCTGAAAACGCAAAAAACACAATGACAAAAATTTGTGTTTACATGGAAAGGCTGAGAGACTGTACACTGAAACACTGTTATATGCCAGGCCTGTTGTTGGCGATATAACTCTTCAATTTAGGGGCCAAAGTAGAAGTGAGCTGGTCATCTGTTTATATATTGAAAGCTTCTTTGCTGATTGCAGAAATAGTGCAACAGATGCACATTTTGTTGAAAGGCAGTCAGAGGATTCAGCAGCACAAGCACAACACAGTCGTTAGTGTTATAGTTGCCCCAGTTTGCACATGACCATTCCACAATTAAAGTGTAATGTGAGCGTACGAAACTGAGCATGATGTCAGCGTTTCTACTGAAAACTCTAGCCTACTGTTTCCATAGCGACAGTTCAATGGCATTTCAGAAAATCCAAACCGAATGCTGTTTTCCGAAAGTTTCAGGTCATGGTTGGCTGAGATTCAATTTTTTTGTGAACAAGAGACCAACACAAAACAATTCCTTTAGGTTTTGTGTAAATAGCCCCTTTAGATGATGAGCATGTTTTTGAACTGTGCGAAGAAGAGACCCAGAGAGACCCCCCACCCCAATCTGAACCAAAATTCAAACTGCTGACCTTCTCGCTGTGAGGCAGCAGCACTAACTGTTACACCACTGTGCAGCCCAAAGTAAGAATCATGGGCAAGAAAGTATATAAAAAGGTGAGACTGTTTCATGAGGACTTGTAAACAGTCCTCACAGGGCCGTTCATATCATAAAACCTAAAATAACAACAATAAACCTGCACTTCACAACCTGTAAACTCGCAGTTAGTCTTGGGGGAGAAATATGTTCTATAAATAGATGGGCACACAGGATCAGGGAAGGAAGTGTGAAAAACATCAGATGGAAATGTGTTTTTTAGGACCTGATTCTCACCAAATGGAACTCAAATGAGATAAAGGGTAGAGAAAATAGATGGATATTAAAAGGGATGATTAGTTTTTGCTTATTGAGCAGAGAAGAGTATGTAAAGGAAACAAAGAAATCTAAATTAGTTAAACATACAGTTCTTTTCCCAAAATACAGTAGTGACCCTTATTACAAAGATCAAAAATTGCTTGAGGTGTTTCCAGGGTGACCATGAAATGAGGAAGACCTCTCCATTTGAGATTTTGAGGAGTTTGGATGTGTGAAGTGAAAGATCACAGGGAGAGAAAATGAAACATGGAGAGTGAAGGCCAGCTCTTTGATTCAGCTCTCCTTCTCCTGTCTCTCTTTCTCGCATCCTCTTTCTCTTTTTTCCAGCTCACTCACTCCCACTCGCTCTCTTTCACTTAGTCGGTTCAAAGCAAATCCAAAGAACCCTGCCTCACCCGTGTCTGTCTGCATTTGTTTGATCTCAACATGCAGTAACACACATACACACACTCACACTCACGCTTAAAACCATGCTCAAATATCTGCTCAGTACAGAGGACCTCTTGGAAGCTCACACACAAACTTACAGAGACACACCGTGCATTATTAATAAAGAGTAAATACAAAAACTATATAATTCAATAATTCAGAGTGTGATGTGTTGTTACGTAAGCTCTAAATCTGTCTTCTCTTATCGTCTCTTATGCACAGCTTAACTTGCTGTTTTCTTTTCTTATCGTTCATCTGGTTCAGGTTACTTTTTTATTATCCTCCCAGCAAAAGTCAACAGAAAGTGAGCTTGCATCCATGATAGCATCAGATGTGTGTTGATCTTAAAAAGCAGGGGTGATCAGATGTTTCAGGCGGCGCGTTGCTATCTTGAGGAAATGGTATGTTTCCGTGCCTTGGGTAAATAAGTTTCACCACGTGCATAGATGTATGCCTTTATTTCAATTTGGAATTTGTTTGATCCTTTCTGCATCCATGAACCAACAGAGCCAATTTAACTACCTTTGTGTGTTTTCTGTGTTTTAAGTTGCAAAGTAAAAAACGAGAAAGGGAACATGTCGACTCAAGCCTGGCCTCTAAGGCTGAAATCCAACACGTAAAGACCAACACCTGCATGCTCTTTCAGCTGGCTCCTCACATGAATGAAACCTGACACACTGACGAGTTTGATTAATGTTAAAGCTTTTAATGCACCTTTGACTAATCATCAGACTTAATCCAGCCTCACTTAGCAACCATATTGTGTGCCGCTTACCAAGTAAATGGGGGTGGCTGTGGTTCAGTGGTCATTGTCTGTCAATTTGAAGGTTGAAGGTTTGATCCAAGATCCTGCAGTCACATGCTGAAGTGTCCTTGAGCAAGGCACTGAACCCCAAATCGCTCCCACTTTTGTTCAGTGGTGATGGTTCCCACAATGGAAGTGAATAGAGTAGAACTAGAAGTGTTAAAGCACTTTGAGTGGTCAAAATCTACTCTTTTGTTATAGTCATCGTGTATTTGTTTGGTTTCTAAAAGAATCTCGTAAGTATTCGGATTAGTTTCGTGTTAATTTACCCGGACGAACAACAACGACACGTGTGTCTATGAGTACGTACAGCTTGTACACCTGAGATATTATTACGGACACACACACACACACACACACACACACACACACACACACACACAGAAAATTCATGAAACAGGAAGTTGGCTTCATAATTAATTTCCTGCCTTGACATCAAGGAGATGGATGACAAAGATTAAAAGCAACAGAGAAAAATGCAACACAGCAGATATCAGAGGATTTGGCTTCCTTTGGCAAAATTGCTCTTGGTAGCTCGGTCACTAAAGACTGAGGACTTTTCCAGCTGATAAAAAGTAATTTTCAACATAAAGTGTGTAGGATGGTGACAGAACTATACACAAAATGTTTATTGTCCATTATGCAGATTTTAGAGCTTAAAAAGACTCTTACATGTCACCTTTCACTGAAAGTCTTCTTGAGGATTATTATCATGTGTCACATGTGACTGTGTGAGAGATCGAGTGTCATGTGTTCAAAAAATGTAAAATAAATAAATAAATAAATTCCAATGTCCTATTCAATAAAAATTCCTTTTTACATCAATAAAAAGATATGTGAATGTAAGGGTTAAATTGAAACTGAAGTAAACCAACACAATATCAACTGAAATAAGATGAAATAAAATATGAAATACACATTAAATAAAATAAATTAATGACACTTGTTGGTTTCATGGAACCTACATAATAAGGTTCAGAGGTAATTTGAAGGCTTTAGCGCTGAAACATCAAATTAACCTTAAAAAATCTTCATAATAAGATTTAGACATCATCTTTAGAACAAAATAGAACATCTGGTGTGATGTTTGTGATTTTGTCTCCAACCAGGTTCTTTTTCTCAGGTTGTTGTCAAAAACCTTTCCAGAAACAACACAAATACCATCATATAGGTTTTCAGTTAAATGATAGGGGGGAAATAAATACACTTCTGTATGGACGCATGATGGGGAAAAAGGTCTAGAATGGTTGTTTGTTTGTCCTTGTTTTTATTCATGTTTCTTTGAAATGATCTGTGGTAAACCTGAGAGAGCTCTGCTCACAAGTATGTTTTTTTTACTGATCCTACACTGAAAAGAAAAAAAACGAGTGTTTAAGGTGAAGGGGTGGTCAAGTTCACAGAATGCTGTTCATCATTGTTGAATGGTACCATCTCATTTCTATTACCAAATTTTTGTAACAAAATGAAAATAATCTGTTTTCAGGTAATCCATGCAGCCTGAGCATGTTCATTCAAGCAGAGGCTCCACACCCTTCACTGTAAAACTGTCTGTATCAGATCATCTACTTCAAGATCAGAGCTAGGACACAGTGCTGATTCAACATATATTGATGTATGTTTACTTTCAAGACAGGACTTGAAAAATAAAATAAAATACCTACATAAAGACCTATAAACACTGTCATTAAGAATGAAAGAGGCCCAGCTCTTTATTCCACAACACACACACACGCAGGGAGACAAATGATAGACTTGGATCTCACACTGTGTAATAGAAGTTTTGTCTCATACAATTTAGCTCACTACAGTGGAAGGCTGAAGTAGCAGAGCTGGCACTGGGCATTAATACAGCTTGTTGGATAATAGGTTCAGGATGCATTTGGGAGCTGTAAAGGTAACAGAGAGTAATATGACAGATTTGGCTCAATTAGAAGCTGTAAATTCTTCCTTTTTTTTTTCTTTTCTTGACCAGAACTTCTCAGGAACTACATCATTCGGTGCTGGTTGAAAACCAGAGTAGATAACACAAAAACAAGCCAGCATGGGGGGGAATATTGCAACACATCCCCAGACCTGTATTCAGCTGTAGGTCACCAGTTTACAGAGTCACTCTTTAAACTGTGACACCAGGAACTGACAGAGACAGATTCACATTTCCAGGCTCAAAGAAGACCATTGTTTAGGAGGTATTAAAGCAAGGCAATTACAGCTTGGGGTCATCTTATTGTAGATGGGTGAAACAAAAACACCAATCAGAAATGTTGAGCTTGCAGGTCTTGCTCCTCAAGGTTGCTCATAAACCAAATGTACGGAGAGAAACTTGTAAAGATCGATTTTATTGCCCTACTGGTTTCTTTGTTAGACATTTTGCATATTGAAGTGGTTAGGGTATTTTCCATCAACCTCACTTTCAAGATTTGTTCACTCATAAATTCCAACACCACTTGTGTTTGAAAATTCTTTGTTTTCACATATTTAACTTTTTCAAAAGTGACTGATTCACTGCTCACTTGTACAATCAATTTTGCTCCAACAGGCATGAGATAAGACCTCAAAATTTCTGTTAATACATTTGTGAATGTGTGACTAATCCTGTAACTGAAACAGATGATATCTCCGGCTGCCAGGGAAACAACAGCTGGATCACAGAAACTTCACTGCAAAACATGAGATAATCATATTTGAATATGTAGATTACAGTTTAACTTACTGACTCTCCATTTGGAGTCAATTTTGACCTCATAAAAGTTTCTAAAAACAAAGGCTTGAGAGTGACCTTTACTTTTGACTTCATGATCTGTATTTTTTCCTTCTTGAGTCACAGTTTGAGTTAGGTCTTGACATATATTGAGCTGTGTGCACAAAAAAACTCAAATCAAAATGGTGACTCAAAATTTGTTTACATCATGTTAAATCATTTTTAAACATGTTGTTTATGAAACCATGGGTCAGGCTCGCTGTCCCTGTGGTAGCATGAGTCAAAACTCTACATTCTTTTTATTGAACATAATCATGGAAAAGGCAGCACATATGACACATTGATTAAACATGTCGCTCTTGTATGTCAATCAAACACTTTAAGGTGTATATGAACCAAAAACACAAAAAATGATGCTTCACGTACTTATTTTCAGAAAAACCAGGAACTATAAAAAGGTCACCATGCACGTTGAGTGTCATTTTCCGTTTCCACACATTCCACTTTCTGTTTTTAAGTCCCCACTCTCTAAAATTCTTCCTCCTCTTCGTCTTGTTGTGTATGCAGTCATGCAGATCACTCTGTCAGTCTGCTGTGAAGGCAGATCTGCAGAGACCCACATCTTCCCTTTTCTTCCTCGGTTCACTCCATTCATCTCCCCTTGTCATCTGGAGCAGAGCCAGGAGTCTCTGCGCTCTCGGCCTCCTGCAACTCTAACTCAGAGCGTGCACTTTGACTCTACTTGATTACCTGTGTTTGTGTGTGTGTGTGTGTGTGTGTGTATTTGTGTGTGTGTGCGTGTGCATGCATATGTTTGTGTGCCGTTTGCGTTATCTCAACACCCTCCCTTTCCTTCTGTCTTTCTCTCTCTCTGTCGCAGTGACTTTGCAGCTCAGCTGAAGGTTACAGGTACGTCATGAACAATGTTTTCACATCAGCACTCCCTCAGGATTAGCAGCAGGAATATATGGGCATGTACATTAACAAAACATCTATTATTCTTATAAACAGTAGCACTGTCATCTATTGACGTTACTATCTGGCAAGACTCGTCTATCCGTAGCAGCTGAACTTGACATAACAGTATTTGTAAACCTCTGAATTTTGTCTAATCTTATGGGACTGTAGTGACTTAAGGTTGGGATGTAAAGTGTTCAATAAGGTGAAGTCATTCCTCTATAAATATGAAGATAAATCAATGCTGAGGCCAAAGTAAGGTACAGTTGCTAGAAGAATTATGTCTTTTTGGAATCACCTGGATTTCTGCATGAAACTGTGTGTCATGATCTTTGATAGACTAACAGTCTGCTTAAACTAATACCACACAAACATGTTTTTTGTATTTTTACTGGACACGCTAATTGAACATTCACAGTGCAGGGTGGAAAACGTATGTGAACCTCCAGGCTTAATAGTTCTCCAAGATCGAATTGAAGTCAGGAGTCAGCCAACCTGGAGTCCAGTCAATGAAGAGGTGTTAGTTAGAGCTGCCCTGCCCTATAATGGCCCTTTTCCACTGACCCGTCTTAGCCCTGCTCTACTCGGCTCTACTCGCCTCTACCCGGTTTGTGTTGCATTTCCACAGGCGCGGTACTACGCGTCAGACGCCAGTTTTTAGTACCTGCTCTATTCTGGTTCCAAGCGAGTAAAGCCGATACCAAAAAGTGACGTCGACGGACTGCTGGCCACTCATTGGTCAGAGAATGTTCTCACCGAAGCTTCACTTTCTGACTTTATACAAATCAGGTACAAGAGGCAAACGGATAAATCAGCAACGAGTTTTTAATGACATCTAAACCTGACGGCACAGAACCACACTGAATGAACACAAAATACAGCCCTAAAATTCACCTTCATAATTCCTAAATAAGTTAAAAGTCCGATTTAAACGTAAAAGAAGTTAACAGCAAAGATAGTTCGGTTTAAAAAGTCTTTTTGATTAAATCAAAGTTCGTCGGCACAGGAGCGATCTGTCTGCCACGAGAGTCTTTAAGCACCAATCAGTCCATTAATCCACAGGGATCCAAAAAGGAAAACCAGTTCAAAGAAGAATGATTGATCAACAAAAAATCTCTGGTATACCAGGCCCAAAAATCAAAAATAAAAGGGATCTCATTGGACCCAGGGAAGAGTTAATTTTGAAAAGCAGCTCCTTCGTTTCCCTCTGCGTGCAGCAGCACAAGGCTGTTGTTTACCTCTGCTCGTGTGTCATGCCGCACCACATTGAGCCGCTGTTTTACTTTAATGAAATCTTTTGAAAGCTTTTTTTTCCTTTAAAGACCACGGTGGCACATATGTTAGTACAAAATTATGTTTGTGTCGCGTTATAGATGACATGCACTTCTGCGCAGCACTTTAGCGCAGCTGTTATAAGAACCACCCCCACCATGAGTCTGTAGTCGGGCTAGTGGAAAAGCTAATCAAACCGAGTAGAGCCGAGTTGAGTAGAGTAGGACTGGAATTGTATAGTGGAAAAGAGCCATAAGAAACACCGGTTTTGGGTTTGCTATCCTCAATTTTCATTATTTGAAGTGAACCGTACCTCACACAAAATCACTCTTAAAAAACTTGCAATTAAGAATTGTTGACTTTCACCATGCTGGAAACAAACTAAGTGTGCATCGTGGGTTGAATAATTTTGAATACAAATGTAGTTTACAAGAGAGTTATTTATGACTCTTCTCTTCTCTTGTAGTCTCACTTTGTCTGGCTGAAGATGCCCACTCTTCAGCCTCTCTTTAACTGCAGCTCCATCTGTCTCTCTCATGGTCCAGCCATGGCCTTCGAATCGTGAATGCAGCGAGGGCACGCTGGGTTTGGCAGGGCTGCAGCCAGTTAGCATCCTCTGAGTATCCTATCCTGTGGATGGTCAGTAATTGGGTCAAGGCCTGGCTGCATGACCAGGGTCGTGAGCTGCTTTCTGTCCGGAGAAAAATTAGTCGGGGGAAGAGGGCGATGTAGAAGAAGAGAGAGAATAATTGAGTCATTAGTCCTTCACTGTGAGAGTCAGAGCACGATGAGCATGAGGAGGAGAGTGATGTGCGGAGAGGCAGAGTTGATTCAGTCCACGATGAGGCACTGTTGTGATCATGAAACAAACGTCTAGTTGCCATGACGACCACAACGTGATGTTTTAGTGTACTGTGTTTTTTCACACACTGATGCCTCTCCAGTGGATATCAAACAGTCACGGCACTGTGTGTAGAAAATTGGGAAAATGCGGTGAGTTGTGGTTAGGAAGCAGCTGTGGTGGTGGCAGAAATGCATAAGTGTAGTTTGGTTTAAATGGACAGCAACACAGACATTTAGGGACTTGAGGAGAACAGGAGAAGACAGGAAAGAGTGGGATAAAAAAATCACCTCAGCAAACTCTTCTGACAGCCAAGGCTTAGCAAAGAAATGAATGGCTGCTAGATGAGTGAGGGAGGAGGGGGAAGAAGGACCAGACGTGGGGGAAGGTAAGAGAGGAGAAGACAGAGGGAAGGTTCATGATCCATCCTCCTCACCTGACACCAGATCAATACTCAGTGAACCACGGCAGAGCGCCCACATCTCTCTGTACCTCTCTCCCTCCTCCTCCTCACTTCTATCTTGATCTTTGGGCCTCATTCATCTCTTCCCCCGGTCTTCGTGTTTTCCCCTGTGCTGCTGCCTGTGACCTCTCTTACATCGTTCCCTCTTAACAGACAGGTTGCCATCCTTCATCCAATGTGGGTTTTTGAAGACTGATTTTGATGTCTTCTTGCTTACCCAGGCTACAGGTAGTTTGTTTTTACTGTTGACATTCAAATCAGTTAAAAAGATCTGTAAACAGATCACACAAAGTTTAAATATTGATCACTGATTGAAAGGTTTCCGAAGCATTTGCGGATATGAGTAAAAGACTGACACCGCTCAAACTGTTGCTACATTACTACTTCAATGTGAAAGTTTGAGGCTCATTGGAATTTTACAACGTCAAAGTATAGATCCTACACTGCACTCCTCCTTCTCAAATTAAATTATACATGGAAACAGCAAGAACCACAATCCCCGTGATTGGTCCATTGAATTTCCTGCATTTACTGCATTTCCAGAATCACCGAACATTACATCTCCTTTGACGTCGTAAAGCCGAGCTGATTCATGGCAACATGTATCAGCTCAAATTTCACAAAGCAAGCACTAAAAAAAGTGTGACTAGATGCAAACCATCTGAGAAGAATACAGACTTCAGTGCCCACAAGCATAGTGTTTTATAAAGTATTGCAAAGTGATCCAAACATGTTCACGTACAAAGATGTGCTCACATCTCTTCCTATAGATTCGGTGTAGGGCAAATTATTGGAAACAAATGGTTTATTTCTAAATGCTATTTCTTAGCTTCCCGATCAGGCTGGACTGGACTGGATTGATTTACAGTGAGTCGAACACCACACCAGCTGACAAAGTTTAGCAGAGAGAAGAGAGAGCTGTGGTTTTGTTTTTTTTTCCTGAAAACAATTTCTGCGATAAACAAACAAAGTTTCGAGATCACACTTAGAGGAAGTAAAATAAAATTTCATCAGTTGACATCAAAAGAAAAGTGTAATAATGAGAGCACTGATAGATAGATAATTTTAGTGGAGCCAAAAGAACAGGATTTCTCTTTCAAATGAGTTGGAGTAAAAGTCAGACCACATTTAACTGACAAGTCCAATGTCTTATTTCAAGATATGAAAAGTCAGAATGATGTCCTAATTGCTTGTTATGAGTGATTGGTCTGGTCAACGTGGCTTGTATCAATGTGGCAGGAAACTCATTTAAACTGATGTATCAAAAATGATATTCCTTTATTTTTACTAGAAACAAGACAATCACTGACAGTCAATGTAATGTATACACAATGGATCATAAGAGAACAGGATTTTAGAGACATCCCTTATGTCTGTAAATTTGAAAAATCTGCGACCAGCAATTGGCTGTGAACATTTCCTCAGAAATCTGAGGACTTCTGACATGTTTACCAGAGGTCAGTTCAGCCCATCATCTTTCTGTAACAGCTGCAAATAATCCATTGTTCAGACACAGACAGGATTGGTTTGTGTGGTTGTTGTGTCATCTGTCATATGTTTCTGTGGCATCAGTGAGTGATGGACAGAGAGAAAATCAGGGGAAATGAGACTGCTACGAGGGCATGAGCGATACGCTGTGGCTTCTTATGTCATTTAAGGCAGCAGATGTGCCATCAAATTCAATTAACAGCTTATCCCTGACTGAATGGCCGTGGCTAAGCCTGCACCAAAACCACATCAGGGAATATGGAGGCTTTTTTTTCATGGAAATCCTCGTAATGTTTTCACTCATCCTCCACTGACACAGGCTTCCCCTCCCGGCCACTCGAATCACTGGTGTAATGGACTGGCAAGAATTGATTATGAAACCCAATAGTAACAGATCATTCGATTACTGGTGGCAAAACCTCTGAGAAAACACAATTATTAAAACACATGGGAGGCCTGCTAACCTGATGAAGGATAATCAGTTAATAATCAGTATCTTTGAAATTGTTTCAAAGTTGATGAATCTGATTTTAAACCCATCAACCTAACGGAAATCAATGGGATGTCGCCATGGTCCGAATCTGACCAAGCACTTTTCTGCTTTTTTTTAATCTCTAAAAACTACAAAACTGTTTAAAATTCAAAGATTTATAAAGTGTATTAATCTCTCACATGCTGTGGGTTTATCAGCATTTATGCAAAAAAAAGAAAAAGCATTCAGTAATCAAAACATCCGCAGGAACCCTGAGGCCTGACATATTTGACCAAGAACATCTTTTTCTTTTCAGCTGACAGAACTGATCACTTATCTACGAATGGAAATCAATAGTTTGTTTACTGTACAACAGCTGTAAATAACACATAAGATATAATATCTCTAAATCTGAACATTCAAGCATTCATTTGTCATATTGCCTTTCTTCCTATTTTTGTTTGCCTGTTATTGAAATAAAAAAGAACATGATCTGCACTCTCAGCATTTGGTTTACTGTTTTGGTTAACTAAAATTCAATTGTAGAAAGAGTAAGGAATTGATACTGAGGTATTTCACTGAAGTACTTCAGTGAATGTATTTGTTTGCTACCTGTTACTGATACTTGTTCTTTGGTAACAGATGTTGGGTATATATTCCTACATGAGTAAAACATGCAAACTAACAGGTTGGTTAAATTAGTCAGTCAGATTTAGGGACTTCAGGATCAGGACCTGGAGATTAAAGGAAAGAAAGTGGGGGGTTGAACCAGAGGAAGAAAAGTCAGCCAATAGCTCTGCTGAACTGAAGGAGGAGAGATGTGCTCAGTGACAGGATGAGGTCAGAGGTTGCTGTGACAATGTCACTACCACCCCCCACACAATGTCTGAGGAATGCTGAGGAAGGGGCTGCATGTTTGTCTCTGGGGACATGAAGAAAAGGGAATGGACAGCTGGTTAAAGACTGCATGAAGGCATCAGCCGTCCACTTAGGTTTGACTCAAAACTCATTGAGGTGAAGAGCAGACTTCCAGACAGTCTCAAACTGCTTCTGCTGCTTTCATTAAAAAATATTCATGGATAATAGACAGGAAATAGATCAGACCTCTGTAATGTTATTGTTATCCAGACAACGATGGAGCCACAGTTGGAGCCTTAATGAATAAAATATGAGGCGGCTTTTTTCTTAGGTAAACCATTAACACATTACTGAGCAGGAAACAAGTGAAAGTGAGAATAATTTGTTACCTTGTTGTGCTGAAGGTCTTTCCCTATAGACGTCCAACTTAACAGATATTTCAGGATGGGGTAAAAGCTTTATATTGTCCCTTAGGTGTTCTGCAGTAGCTTTAGATGAATAACAGCTCAGAAAAGTCTCTATTTTTCTCACATCTGGGTTTAAGAAAACAGTTACTTCATAATATGTGTATCATTTCTTCAAGTGATATTCAATTATGGATCAAAAACACAAAAAACTGAGATGGTTCCTTCTTGAAATTAAAACAAATGACTGACAATTTGTTCTTTTTCAATATCTCTTTTCTTAATGTCCATCAAATACAGGGAAGTTGAATTATTCTGATTTGTTAATCTAATTTTTCCAATTATTGTGACCCAGATGCTGTAGACTGAGTAGCTTCAGTAGTTCATTCAGACAGGCTAAATGAGTGACTCTGAAGGATGATGACCACAGACCCACAGCCACAGTGCTTGGTGGGTGGTGGAACAAACAGTGGTTCAGGTGTATGCACCTTGGGTACACTCATTGAGCTCGCTGTAATATTTTATTATCAGCTTCACGAGCTAACTTTGTGATTAACCCCTGCTTTCACTTTTCACATTTATGATCGTAAATGAACATGTTGGGGGTTTAAAAATCTACACATTCAGTGTGAACACCCGGCATTGTAACTTCATATCCATGTTTAAAATGTGGAAAGAATTGTAGCTTTGTACCTCTGTCTTTTATATTCTGCCTCATTGTATACATAACACTAATTTATTTTCTCTCTTGCTGACTGCTGTGGTAGTGTCATGGATACACTCCTTTTTTATCTTTGACCTCGCTTATTCATAGTTATATACACTGGTCTCATATGATTATATTGATAAAATCTTTTCCTTTTTTGTCCTTCTATAGCCCTTTAATATGATATGATAGTAACCTCATAATTCAATATTCTTATTTCATTTTTGTTACTCGTTGAACGGCCAAGCTCGCTCTGTGTTGTGTTCAAATTTTCTCTTTTCCATTTTTTTCTGTCTTCTTGTCTTTTACCTCATAAAAAAACTCATTGTATTTCACTGAAAAACTGATAGTCTATATTTATTTGTTTCAAAACGCAACAAAAAAGTTGGGGGAAAAAAAATGTGGAAAGCATAAAACCTCTTCTTTAATGCAGCTCCAAGCAGTAGATACACCACCAAATGTATCCAAACATTAACTGTTTGTTAAGCCGTAATAAAAATTACAACAATGTGGAAAAACAAATAATATCTATCCATTTATGCGTGATAATTCAGGGTTGCACGAGCAGGGTCTTTAAATAACCTTACCTTAATGATTTTCCATTAACATCCAACATGCTCATACTTGTTTTTCTCATGTGACAAGCGTTGAAATAAAAGGTTGATGGTGCGTGTCATGGTGAGATGGACGATGTATTTAATGAACATGCCTGTCCCTGAAGTACAGGACAGGAGGCATTTGTCATCTGTGAATGTATTTGAATGACAATCGTAATTTCAAGGGAGAGATGAGATCTCTTTTTATCCTCATTTTCTTTTTCTCCTGGGTCATTAAGTGATGCTCTTTCCATGATTGCTGCGTGTGTGTCACTTATTTGTATGTATAGCGTGTCGCATATTTCATCTGTGTTTTGCTCACATTACATGAGGACATAAGTCAGAGAAAACCCCAAAGCTAAGCTGGTCAACGCACACACAAACAAACAGACACAGACACTTGTGTGTATGTGTGTGCACACGCCTGTATTATGCCTCTGTTTAGTGAATAATGTATGAGATGTCTGTAAGTGTGTTTCCCTGACAGATGCTCTCTTCTGTCACTCATCCAACCCTCGTCTGCTTACCCCCTGCTACACACACATACACATAAACTCGCACACACACACATCCTGTTAAAAGGTCACACAAGGTTACAATATGGACACTGTGGTTTCTCCTTTCCAAAATAAAAACTGCTCCATTCACTGTAGACGCCCCTGAGCTGCTTCACAGTACAGAGACTTTTATTCATGCTTCATAATTATCATCAAAGGAGCCGAGTAAAGGTTTTATTAAGTAGATATTATTCTCACAAAGCAGACAGAAAATGAGGTGGCAGCACGTTGCCAACCAGCCCCTCCTTTTAAGTCTGCATCAGTGAAACTTATCAAAGCTCCAGGAATCAAGATGAGAGGCTGCACTGAGAGGCTTTTGGAAATAAGAAATCTGCTGGCGATGAGCACGGCCGTGTAATTTCCTTTCCTGACTCTCGGAGGCTCCTATCACCACCATTGATCTAGTATGTCTGGGGGATCTCTGTCTCTGTCTCTGGTATGTCTGGGAAAAGAAAACCAAGGGAAGAGAGTGGGGGAGGAAAGAGAGGGAGAGAAAGAAAAGCAAAAGGAGGAGGTGGTGGTGGTGCAGAAGATTAGATGAAAGAGGCTGAAGAGAAGTGAAGATAAACAGGAGAGTTGAGGAGAGGATGGAGCAGAACGGGAGGAGAGAGAGCCTAAAATGTGAGCTGAAAGGGGCTTTAACTCCCTCTGCTGTACACTGTGAATGTAAACTCTTCCTCTTCAGATCAGGTTGAAAACCTGTACCATGACAACCTGGATGTCTTACCTTGAGGTGAGTCTGTAATAAATGTTGCTGTGCTCTCAGTGGACCACGATGGGGAAATTAATTACCAGTAGTACAAGGGCATGAGTCATACAGGCAGTACAGAGTAGAGACGCTGAATGAACCCAGGTCTCTGTCTTCCATTAGGTGCACATTCACCCACACCTACAAAAGCAAGTGTCCTCACTAATACAAAGTACTCCTTCAGACACACACTCATTACTGCCTTCTCCCTCTGCCAGTGTCTTTATCGCAGTTATTAGCAATGTAACCAAAGCAAATGATGGTGATCCATCCAGTGAGGATCAATGTAATTAGAATAAAAGCTTTTTACCTGTGGGGATACAGAGCTGGCACCAGACTCGTATTCATTGTTGTTTAACAGCGTTGCTTCGGTTTTATAGGGTAGGATACTCCTTTATTTATCCCACAATCACAGTCACAGCAGCAATGCAAGAACAAGTATGGAGCAGGAAGCTTAAAAGTGAAAGAAGTTAAAACAAAGATTTTTCAGAGGTTGATAAAAATGTTTTCTAAAACACCAGTGAACATCAAGTTATTATACCCAGCACTATTGATCTCTAGCAGTGTGAAAATTAATATAAATAGGATTACATCATACGGATTAGAGCAACACATGACATTTTTCTTATTTTCCATCAGTGTGACAGAGAGAAAGCACCATGTAGTGTGATAAACTGTAAACAACACACATTTATCATAAAGACAATACATTTTTGATTATCTTAGCTTGATAAATCAAATACAAATAAAACTGCACCTGCTCCAGTTTTGATGACAAAAACTTTCTGTGTTGTGCTTCTGCTTTACTCAAATCAGTGATGTCGCAGCAGGTGTTTTGCTTTGGACGACTAATGGGAAGCACCTGCTGTGACATCACTGATTGGGTTATGGTGAAAAGTGAAACACGCTCAACTCAGCGTGAGCGCTGCAGCACGATTTTCTGCTCCGTGTAAGTCTCTGTTAAATACATTTGATGGAGATGTGTTTAAGAAACACAGTCATTTACCTTTTCTCTTTTTTCCCTAGTTAATTTTGCCTTTTTTGGACGGAATAACTTTAGAGATGGGAGATTGTGGGGAGCAAAGAAAGTGGAAAAACCAAGTGACCAGCTCTAGTATGAAATATGAAACCTGTTGGAGTATTGAAAAAAGTATTTAACTGAGTGTCCACTTATAATCCCCTTCACAAAGATTGATTTTTACACATATGTGTCTTTGTTTGGGGTCTATTTGAACCGGATGAGGAATGATCACCCTGCTTTCAATTTTCCACTGAATATGGATGTCAGGCCGAGGTTTGTATGGTAAGCAAACACATGGGAGTGAAAAATCATTAAGATGCATTATTATTGGAACAAAATGGCCAATTTGTCACTCCATTATGTGGACACACACACACACAAACTCACAGAAAGATGGTCTCTTTTTGTGCCACAGTGTACACAGTGTTGTTCACATAGCAGTAATGAGATCATTCATGACGCCCTGGGGATCACGTTTCCTCACGAGGTTGGAGGGAGGGAGATGGAGGGAAATGTAGATGAGGAGAACCCAAGTGTTTCCCCACTCTGTGAGGGAGTTGTGGGGTTTTTATCTTGCTGATGAGGGAGGAAGGAAAGCAAAGTGTGAAAATAGATAAGATGAGGAGAAGGGATGTGGCCTAAGAGAGGGAGAGGGGATGATGCCCTGTCGCATTTTTATCAGGCCTGACTGTATTTGAGTCGCCATGGGGATGGACGCACAGGGCAGACACGCTTCATCACGCAAGGACAACTTGTCACCTTATCATTCTATCTCACCCTTTCTTTTTCCCTCTAGTTTTCACTGTTCCTTTCATTCCCTGGCCTCTCCATGTCCTCCTCTCTGAAGCAGATGTAATGCTGACTGAGTGCTGATGACCTGGGATGAAACTTCCACTGTAACTGAGACAGAATCACATAAAATCTTTTTATTCAGATCGTGTTTCACAGTGATATGGTCAGTCTTAGATTTCTGCTCCTGGGCTGTTTATAATGGCAGCAGTCTGGTTTACACACCCTGAATTAAGAAGTCTAGGTACTGTGTCATTTATCAAAATTGCCCAATAAAGCAAAGCTTAATCCTTTGGCCTTGAAATTAAGTGAGGCATGATGCAACATGACTGCCCCCTGGTGGAAGAACGTTAAAGCCTTCACACATAAGACCTTGTTACCTGCCCCATTGATATACCTCATCATTTTCTAGTTTGTGCTGTGTATGTGATATGATATATTGATCTATCACAGCTTGTCCTTCTTTGAGCTTTTCAGAGGTACAACTTGATCATTTTAAAGCTATATCAATAAATGAGAAAATAAACTCTAAAATGAAATATTTCTGTATTTTCAAATGTATGTATGTAATGTATTTTCATTACAAACTTGTTGAAGTGGTGTTATGGATTTGAGGTAACATGTTCTTAACCCTTGTAATGTGTTAGGTAAGCTGCCTATATCTTTAGTGTTAGCAGGTCAAATCTGACCCATGATTTAACTAGCGCTGGAAAAAATTGCTATCATCAAAAGTTAATAGTATTATAGTATAGTTAATGGATATAATCCAATATTATTTTCACCTCATAACTAACCTAGTTTGTATTTTTATCCATGTAAACACTTTTTTAACCTCTTAAGACCCGAGCATTTTTCTTGTGTGCATTTTTTATGTCTCTTTGCTATTTTGGATCAGTAAGACCTAATAAGTATAAAATATAAATTTGGTCTTAGAACGGGAAGTTTTTTTTTTGTGTGTGTGAGTTATTAGCTAGCTACTAGTTTTTAGTTATAAGTGTTATTGTCCATGACTACACTTATTTTCTCTCTGAAATGGGTGTAGAGTTATGATACCACCAAATGATGACGTGGGAAGTGTCCCCAAATGTGGCTAAGAGATTAAAGTTTAAAGAAATAAAGTTTCATGGGTCTGAGAGGCAGAAATGTTTTGTCCACATATGTGGACGCCAGGTCTTAAGAGGTTAAATGTTACTCTTCCCTCACAGACCAAGTCTATAAGACTTATACTAGAACACAACTACCTAAAAAATTGCTTGAGTTATCTATTAATCTTTTTTCTTTAATATTATTACCAAAAAGTGGCATATGTCAAGGGTCAAAACTGAAAAAAAGTCATTTCCTCTACAAAAAGCTAACTTTATTGAGTAAAGGTTCAAAATTTATGATCCAACAAGCAACCAACAGCTTTTAAGTGATGCATGCAACACTCGGGTAAAATTTGACTTATCTATCTATCTATCTATCTATCTATCTATCTATCTATCTATCTATCTATCTATCTATCTATCTATCTATCTATCTATCTATCTATTCCAGAGATCTTTAGAATTTCCTGAAATTGTAAAAGGTTATTGCTCTTGTGTGAAATAGCTGTGTCTAAGGTTAGGTAAAGTCTCATTACATTACAAAAGAAGCTAATGGTACTTTTATACACATAAACTTGAAGAAGGATCAAATACGACCTGAATACAAATAAAGTAAAATGGTGCATTTAATAGCTCACTTTAAAAGCCTCTTGAGCAATCAAATCATTCAGTGGACCAGCAGTTTCTGCTGATGGCCCTGATTAAAGAAATACTTTCAAAAGACTGAAAACGCTAGTTCATTGTTGTTGTTGTGCCTGTGATCTTGACAACATGAGCCATGAGGGAAACCTTTCAGCCCTTTTTATAGTAAATAAATTAAGGTTTGAAATGAATGTTTGAAATGAAAGGATCAAGTCTTTGTTTCACGGTTCATATGCACCATCATCCTCCACGTATCTACAGTTGCCTCACATGTGCAGGTCTTCATCTTCACATCCATCTGGCAGGAATCAGCCACACACACTCCTCTGTGGACTCAGAGCAGCTCCATGGCTGCAGCTCCATAATTAGTTTGTCCCAGGCTTTGAAGTCAGTAATGATAGTGAGCAGACTCGGATGACGGTTAAGATTAGTATGAAGTTGAGGTTTAAGATTGGTCAGGGATTTGAAAGGAAATCTCATTTAATGGCTGTGATTTGGGACATTTTCAATTTACCTCACACCTGTAGATCAAATATGACATGAGATGAACAACAACATTTGAGGAGAGTTATAAGAAAGTCCTTCCTTGTATAGCTGTAAGAAACTGTGGTATCTTGGACACTGAAATACAAATAACCTGAAGTGAACCGTCACACTGATACACATAGTGTTCGCATAACACTGTCTTTCTTCCAGTGAGCCATGCAGTTCAGAATGTCAAGTGAGAAAAAGTATAAACTAGTTGGGGGTTTTTTCTATCCAGATGTTTCACGTGTATCACTCATTACTCATTGTATAATTACATCATCTTTACACCAATGAACTATCAAGTAAATAATATTTGCCTTGTGTGTGCATATAGCCATTAATTTATTACAGAAGATTAAAGTAACAAAATTTCTTCAAGTATTTCTCAATGTAAAGCTCAGCAACTTATACTCATGTAAAGTGGCAAAGCTACTAGGTGTTTTCAGACTCTCTCACCAAGAAATATCCTCCTAAATCTGACCCTAATGTTTGGACCCACACCTATGCAAGATATTTTTAGATTTATTTTTAAAATGAAACATTTACATTATCAAACAGGTTCAGAAACTCTCCTTTTCCTCCATTTCAGTCTTTACAAATCCTCCCCATTTTGTTCATCATTGTTTGCACTTAACAAACATTTTTCCCTTGGCATCATCGCAATTGATAAAAATCCTTCACATGAACCAAACAGCTTCCTTTTTTAGTAAGAAAGAAAGCAGAGGTGCAGAAAAACTGCACTTCATAGAGTGTCCATTTGAAACTGTCTACAAAAGTACTGGAAACTACATACACAACAATTAAAAGGTTTTATTGTGCAAAAATGAAACATGTAAAGCCTGGGAAGTGAAGTGAAATATATAATTTTACATGAAGTGCCGAGCTCATTTCTTTATTAGCACACATTGTAATGGATTTGACTTTTCTTACAACTTCTTCTGTAAGTTTAATGAATGAATTAATGAATGAAAACTTTGTGCAATAATCACAAATAAAGCTGCAGAACTAATAGTGCTGTGTAGGGTGGCGAGACACTGTGGGATAGAAACCTATTATTCAGACTGAACACACTGAACCTCAGACCTGTTGGTGAAACATGTCCGACTGACGCAACAACTTTTTTTTTTTTTTTTTTTTTTTTTTAATCAAAACTACCTTTCAAAATGTAATATTAATGATTTCTTTTATTTGATCTGAGTCCATGTTTTGTAGTTTTTCACCCCCAATAAGGACTCATTTGATGCGCCCAGTGTTGATCACTCTGCTGCAAAAGCATGAACACGTTTATTTCAACTTTAAAAGAAATCATCTTTGTTGAGTTTAATAATGGTAGCTGTTAGGAGTCTTCCTATGTTTGTCCAGAGTGATTTTTTTTGTATTCCAGTGGTAAAAGATAAACCAGCACCATCATTTAATACTCCACTTTAGTGCAAGTCTGGGATGATTTTATCAACCCCTATGATTTCGATTTAACCTATGTGGTTGCGTTTACACTGATGTTTAAGCAATTTCTTACTCCATTTTGGTATTTTTTTTTCTTGATAGAGCTCCTACTTTGGGCATTAATCTTACCATTCTTAAAAGTCAAACAGTACTGAAAGAAGGTTAGGTACTGATTTTACTCAAATAGTGATGTGAATATTGAACTGTTAATTGCTCAGGGGAATGTAATATTCAGTTTTGACAACTAAGTGTAACCCATCTGCAATACATGAGATGTAGTATTTTGATTGGGGAGTTTTCTGCCTCATCTGAATGTATTGAAGTTCCTCCATCAGTGCCACATTTTCGTGTCAGTATTGCCCCCTGCTGGCTACATGAGCAAATGAAGTCTTCCTCTTGTCACTTTTCACTCTAACCTATAGGTGACAGCAGACACCAACATCAGAGAACACCTGAGTATCATCGGGGACTCATTTCCACTGCTGTTTATGTTGGTAATTATAGAGCCATTGAACCTCAAGCATCCTCCTCAGCTGTGGAGACACACCATCATCTGTAGATCAATGGTACCTTCAGTGTGTGTGTGTGTGAGAGAGAGAGAGAGAGAAAGAGAGAGAGAGAGAGAGAGACAGAGACAGCGTGCACTAGTGCAGATGTACTGGTGGTTAGAACGGGGGGTTGACTGCAAGTAATAGGCCATAATTAGGGTTGAATGTTTACACACTTTCACACACACACTTTCACACACACACACATACACACCAGATGCACACATGCAATAGCCTGAGGTAATTTGGCGGCACTAAATGAGATTATCAGTAGCGAGGTGATTAATGAGCGTCCCTACTGCAGAGCTTTATAATCACCAGTCACTGCTCTGCTGTGATACACACTAGCTGGAGCTCTGCGCAGATACCTGATATCAGCACCTGCTGCTAACTTCACCAAACCACCTCAACAGGAATCACAGCAATGAAGTGAAACCTGAACGCATCACAGCAGCGCATGAGCAACTTTTAATTAAATCATTGCATACTGAAATAATACCAAGGGAACAATGCAGGATTTAATTCAGTGTTTTCTGTGGATATGATTCTGAAAGCAGTTGTTAAGTAAACCAAATGTACATCTACAGATGCATTTTGTTAAGGTAACACCTTTGACCTCATGATAACATTTACAGAGGGTGTTCATTCTCCTGCTGCATAATATCAGTTGTCACATGTCAAATTCAATTTTTTTCAAAAATACAAAAAAATATAATAATTATTGCAACAAAACTGGAAAGTGTTTAATGCATTAACAAGCTGCATAGTCAATGTCTGCAATGTGAAAAAGAGTGCATTCATGAAAATGAAAGAAAAGAATTTCACACAAAGAATTTCCAGCAAGCAAAAAAGAGATTTCATTTTGAGGAGTAAAATTAAAAGTCTTTAGTGTGACTTTAGGCTTCTGTTCAGCTCACAAAATATTCATTTAGGTGTTAATTCAACACTATTTGAAATGGCCTCCATCTTAGTTGTTTTTACGCCTTTGTGTGGATTACATAAAACTGAAAATAAAAAAATTATACATGTTAACAAAGAGGAAAAGGATGCATGAACCTCTTCAGTCAGAAAAAACCCCCTAAACATTTCATACAAAATCCAAACACACCAGATAAATTCTTCCAAAAACATCAGTGAAAATCCAAACACGGAGTACACTTTATTAATGGTATTTTGTAATGTTTTTGTCCTGGTTCAATCTCATTTTTAGTCATTATAAGGATTTATTGAATCACACATTAAGAAGAAGTTATTAATCTCTCAATGTAAATACCCAACAAACATAAAACAAGCTCATCAACTTTTTAACAATGATACATTTTATATTCTCACTTCCTCCTGAGCTGTGAACAGAGCTTTTCACCACCTCTGTGTGCAGACACCTAGATCAGATAATGCTCTCTAAGTCTCTATAGTGAGCTGTTTGAAGTAGCTCCAGTGAACTGCGGCCCTCCCCCAGCCTTCGCCTCTTGTTCTGCGAGAACTGTGCAGTGTGTGCGGGGTGACAAGGTCAGGGTGACAGGGTCCCCTCCATCTCCATATAGGCTGTAGGCTACAGCTGCTCCTATGAGATTGGTACCTCAAATACGCAGACTGTGCCTTAGATGTCCCCGCGAAAGTGTGTGTGTGTGAGTGAGAGTGTGTGTATGTGTGTGTGATAAGGGCCAGAGGATAGAGATGTCTTTATCGTGTAGAAGTGGGAGGATTATTCCATCACCACTATATTAAATACAAAGAGAGAGGGATGGTAGGCCGGTTAACCAGGTGCTGAGAACCAACCCTGACTAAACCTTTCACCTTTACTACAGCAGAGCACAATCTTCTCACTCAAGATCCTCCATCCTGCGCATACGCTCTCACTGCTACACTTCAACAATATTAAAGTTGAATCCTTCAAATTGAATAAAATTTATGTTTCAAAAAAACAACCAGATCATTACAGGCCAGGTGGTTCAACTGTCATTTTTCTGACTTTGAACTAATAAATAAATAGTAAAATAAACAGTTTATAAAAGTCAATTTAATTATTCTCATTTTGCATCTATTAGACCAAAGCCATAATAGCATATCAGAGGTGTGGATTAAAAAAAGCCCCTGTTAACCATGCAACTAGATCAAGTTGGACTAATAAATACTTCAAACGGTGTCAACCGATTTCTCCCTTTTATTTTTAAATAATATTTTGAAAATAAACAGAAATGCATTGGCCTTGTAGACAAACAAATATAATAAGTCTGGGTCTGGACAAGTAAATCAAAAAGTACAACAGATGAGCTGTATTGTGTCATATTTCAGTATGTGTTTGCAGAAACAAAAATATTGAATCTTGAAAAAAATGAGCGTATGTTGATTTCTTAAGATTATTTTTGTAACATAAATTATTCAGCTGAAAATTGAGCCATTGACTTGTCAACTTTTTAGTTCATTTTGATGGATCTGTTATGGTTTAGGACTACTCTATAATTGAGGATGAATTGAAGATATTACTTGGAATAATATTCGCCACTCATGTGCAAGGTTTTTTTTTTATGAATGCAGACCTTTATAAACAATTTATCAACATTTATTTAACAGATAGAAACCCATTGAGATCTGGCTCTCTTTTACAAGAGTGACCTGGCCAAGAGGTCAGCAGCACATGACATAATAAATATAGCATTGCTATTTTGAATGACAAAAATAAGTAAAAACAACAATATTTTAGAGAGTGCTTACAGACAAAGTGTTATAAGTGAATCACACTTTTAATATAGTTCATTGACAGCTTGTTCAAGTTTTCTCCCTAATGGTTTTTAATTTTTCAGTTGAGATGAAAAATGATGTTTGGCAGACTTACTGTATGACAGCATGTATGTAATTTTAAACGAGTTCACAGGCATTTATTGTCATTTTTACTGTTTTACTCAGCAAATCTCCTCAGTGTATTTCAAATATGACTTGACTTACATACGCCATCAAATCTCACAATATTGAGGTGACACTGCTGGTTAAAGCATCAGTGGAGCACATTTGGAAGCATGAAGATAAGTGTTTCATCATTTCAGCATTTGCTGACACTGTTGCCTCTGTTCCCAAGCTGTGCTGGCCTAAAGCAGAGCCACAAACTGATCCCAGCTACAGAGCGCTTAGTTAGGCTGTGTGCATGTCTGTATTCCTCCCATTTATCATCACGACTATCAACACATGACCAATATTTACCCTGACCTCATCACTATTCATCTGTTGATGCCTCGGCGTTGCCTTGTTTGATTGTTTATCATCCTAAATAAATATGTGCTGCAGTACAAAAGAATGCGTACGGTGGGAACATGAAGTGCACTGATACAGCTTTTTGAATCACTAACATATGAAAATGGAGACACCCGGAGATGTCATCCACGCAGGAAATCTGCTGAGGTTAGTGTCTTCCTGTCTTCCCACTTGAGCATGCTCAAATCATTAAGTGACAGTCGAGCCACATCTCACAACAGGGTCATTCAAAGGTCTCAGTACGTGGGGCTAAGTGTCGTATGGTTTATAATGGCTTACTACTTCCATAGTTTTAATGTGAAAGTCAAGTTAAACAATGTAAACATACAGTTTGAAATACAGAAAAGAATGAATCCATGTGATACATTCAGGGTGGTGTTACAGTGTTACAGTGTCCCTCTCCTCACCGAGCTCAACTCCGCCTTCAAGCAGACTGCCATTTGAAGCACCTGAATTATTGAGGACTAACATTTACGTCAGCCTCCCAGGTGTGTGCATGTGTGTGCGTGTGTGTGCGTGTGTGTGTGTGTGTGTGTGTGTGTGTGTGTTTTAATGGGGGTAGATTAAAAGTGGCACATTTTAGGAGCAGGTCCACACACACACACACACACACACACACACACCTGCTGGAGTATGTGCAGCTGAGGGGCAATTATCGGCCTCACTGTCATCAGATGTGATCCTGTGGCCATTAGAGCTTTATTATCAATTTAGACTTCCTAACAGACCATGAAGAACGACTGATACACTTCATATTATTGAGCAATAGAAATATGTATTTGTCAAACACAATTAAAGCTACAGAGGCTCATAGATCTAGAGCAGTTAAAATCTGTTTGACCTCTGTTTTCCTGTATATGTTGTACACAACTCAGAAGAACCATCAACTTATCCTGAAAAAATTTGGACTGATTAATTTAGACTCAGGCTGCTGCACACTTTTTATTTCTTATTTCAATCTACTCTTGTCAAATATGAATGTTTGACCATCATCTGTCTCCTGCAGATGAACATATTAAACACTGAAGTCCAGCAGGAAGCCAGCTGAAGCCTGATCTGTTATTTGATGTATTTTTCATAGCTGCTGGACAACAAAGGAGCGCTGCGGTATGGAAGAATATTCTTTACAGGCTTTGGCTAGATTTTTATTGTACTGTATTGTCAGCCTCTTCATTTGAGCTCCAGATCTGATTTAAACTTTTTTTTCATGCTTTGTGTGTATGTATGCGTAAAAGATGGCACATTTTCATTATTTATTTATTTTCTTTTCTTTTTAATTTGGCATTTGTGTAGTGATAATAATGCAAAACTAACTCAAATTCTCTTGATTCCTCCTCACTGACGAGTGGTGCTCACTCCTGCACCTCAGGCTGAAAACAGCTGCAGTGACTCGCCTGAACCTGAAAGCCAGTCTTTTTATTCTCCACTAAATGAGTTCACAGTTCATCACCCTCACCTCTGAACCTCAGCATCTCTGAGGTAACTGAGGCCATCCAGAGGATTAATCCCAAAACTGGCTGCTTCACCCAGCTGTTTATCCACTGACCTTTTATTAAGCGCGGGTCTCTAACCTGAATGAATACTGTTTCACCGGCAAACATAGGCAGACACAATTAATCAAAGCAGTGTGTATATGTGTAAGTGTGTGTGTGCACGTGTCCGGTTTCATGGCGCACACCTCACAAGTGTGTTTTCACACTGTGCAGTGTTTCTTTAACCTCTCCCAGACTCCTTCAGGCCTCACCAGGACTGAAATCACAACAGACTTAGGTTACACATGTCCTATAGAGGGTGTGTTTGCATATGTGTGTGTGTACGCCTGCATGCCTGTGGGTGTGTGTGTACTGCAAGACCCCCCAATTTCAACAAGGATTAGCTCTGTATTTTCCTTTCATCAGTTTTCTGATGGATCCCCAAATATGTCCCAAATCAAATTGGGACAAGCAGCGCCCTGTGCAGATGTTTGGTTGGTAAAGCTCTCCTACCTTAGTGGGTTTGAGGCTGTTGAACCTTTGCTCAAAAAGAGACAACACCCCCTGCCCATACACACCCAAACGTCTCTCTAAGTCATTACAGTAATCCCCCTCAGTCTGGATCTAGGAGCAGAGCAGGGACTCTTCGAACTTGGAACAAACCAGACACTGGAGAGTGTGAGTCAAACAAGAGGCCACAGCAGACGGCAGACCACCACTGTCGATTCAAGAAAAAAAACACGAGGAGTGAAAAAAAAGGAACACAAGGGGCAGTGCACACACACACACACACATGCATAACCACACTCACACAAGTATAGTAACGTAGGTGCTGCATCAGTTATTCTTGGTGAAATATACAGTTCAAAGCTGCAGCAGAGGCTAAAGCTGAACAGTGAGCGTGCATAATGGCATTTCCATACTGTGTCACACAAATGTATATTCACAATACAAACGCACACACACGCTCAGAGATGTGAGGGGACTATAAACAGCTCTTTATATCTCTCCCATTCAAATTGATTTGTTTACGGTCGGCTGCCAGAGAGACCAAATCTAACTGTTTCCCCTTGAATACATTAGACGGGGAGTGAGGTTGGGAAGTGATAATGACTTCCCCTGCTGCTCTACTTCTCTTCTTCTCGTCCTCTCCACCCTACTCCCCCCTCCTCCCCAAACCTACACCCCCTCTCCCCCTCCATCTCCACTCTTCTGCATCTGTGCCTCAGATGGGGATTTTGACTGGTACTCATCTGATTGAAGCCGGACAGACTCCATATTTTGCCTTCTCCCTTCTGCTCTCTTCGATCCTGAACTGCCAAGTCAAAGCTATGCTGTCTTTGCTCTCCCTCTATGTGTCTCTCTTTATCTGCCTCTCCCTGTCCCTCACCCTCACTATCTCTCTATGTCTTTCAGTCCTCTGTAGGGAGAGTCTTTATGCCAAAGGCTAGGACACTGAAGCCATACACATCAGGGCTGTGTACTGAAGAGCAGAGGCCAAGACCCCTAAACATACCATTTCATCTTTGTGGAAAATGCTTCTATCTTACTCTATTTACCAAGTAGAAAAATAACAAGGACATTTAAAAAAAACTTGGTGTTCTTGTTTTACTCAATTCTCAGACTAACCCAGTGTTAAAACTAGCTCATAAATAAGGGGTTGGAGCAGTAGGGTTAAGCATGTGGCTTAGCATACTTTCAAAACTAGTTTAATTTGTTGAAGAAAAGCTGAAGGCTGGCACACAATACACAATTCTTCAAATCTTCACAGATTTAGAGACCACACACTTGGCGATACTAAAAGACAGATAGCGCCAAATCTCTCTATTTAAATCTTGTAGTGTGTGGTGTTCACTACAGAACAAACCACACACTATCCGATTCTTCTGTAGAGAATCTGGTTCTTCGCACTTGACATAGAAAATCTCAAAAGCAAAATATGGCTTTGGTGTAAACAAAAGTGACAAAGGTCTGTGACAACTGAACAAGACTGACTTTTAAACAGCTGTTATAACGGTTAAAGATCATGGTTATTATTATTATGCTCGGTGGCTAGTTACTAGTGATTACTCACCAGGTTCATCCATCGCAGTCACAATTTCACTCCAACTCTTCTCCCTGTCTGTCCTGTTGTGATAAGTTTTGGATGAAACCTAATATAAACATTCATGCTGATGCCAAAAAACAACAAGTTGGTGTGCCGTTTTTGGAAGTACATGAAATGTTTATTTTCACCAGCTCTTTGTGTTTTGTGTGGTTTTAATTTCTTTTTTGTCATGTTTTTATCAGTCAGCTGAGTCAGCTCACTGCTTGTGTGACTCTGGGCATGTGACAGATGCCGGGAAAGAAAATAGAACACACTTGGTTCCCACTATGGTATCATATCAAACTAAAATCTGATAGAAACATTTCTGTACTTCAGGCAAAATAAAATAAAATGTAACAAAATTACGAATAATAATTTTGGCAGCTAAACCATTATCAAAGGGAATACCAACAGAGCAGCATCATGTGATTCACAGATACATGGGTAACAAAGCTAACGCTGGACACTAATGCTACTCTGGGACACAAACAGGACAGAATAGAGTGAGACTGAACAAACTGGAGAGGAAGTCCACTCTCTGGAACGATGGCCAGGCTCTTGTCTCTTATGAACACATTCCCCCCTATAAGGTGGCTTCTTACCCTGTGTGTTATCAGTTTGTGCACATTTTAAATACATTCATTGGTTCTCTACATATTTATTTCGGTTAATGTTGTGCATAAGTTTCTTGGTTTCACTTCTTTTGTTATTCTATTTTATTTATACTAATTGTATTGTCCACTCTATAGACTTTCTTGTTTTCTGTTATAGTTATGTAAGTTCCCCCATTGTGAGACATTGGTATCTTAGCTTATCTTAATTAATGTCCTCTTATCTTATCTCAGTATGTTAACTTAGGATGACGACACACTTAGGATATGTTCAGGCCAGATTTAGGGCCAGTTTACCTCCCTTGGGGACCTAAGTCAAGAGTGAGGTACTGGAATCAGGAATGTTAACTGTGTTACATATTTCTCATTTCTGGTCTGCCTTTCCAGGACATAATACCTGCAAAGAAAATCTATCTGAACTGTCTATTTGTGTGTGATCTCCCACAACTTTGAAATCAGTTGAGATCTAAAAGTGGTCCAGAGTGTGTCTGGCTTTCAGTGATACACCTGAGCAGATAAATTATTGTTGCTCAGAAGATAATAGGGGATTCAATCAAAGTCATCAAATATCACAAAGAGGTGTGATTCATTATTATGACAAAAGACAATAATGCATTCATCAAATCTGAATAAACCTCACGCTGTTTGAATAACCCAGTGTAGCAAAGCTGAATGAAATATTTCTAACACCACTATTTCATTCGGCTTTTTGAAGATAGATATAAAAAAGAAACAGAGAAAAAAGAGAAAGAAGCAGAGATAAGCGGGCCTCTGCCCCTGTGAGTCAAAAGATCAGTTGATAGACCTGTTAAAAAAATTAAACTAGAATCAACATGGGTAGTCATTTTGACTGCTATAACATTCTTATCTGTTTTTCTGCACTTAATTCAGTGATTCATATGTCTAGTATGTAAACATATGTTTCAAAAGAAGAGAATAAGAGCAGCACCAGTTTTAACAGCTCAGTAACACATTTATCTTTGACATCACATTGACATCTGATTCACCAACATCTGGAGCGTACAGCATCTCCAAGGCCAGAGCAATTGTTGTTTTTCTCATCTGATCTTTGTTAAAATTTTCTCCCCAAATTTTAACCATTAAAAGTTTTCCTACTGTGCATAACAAACTCAAACTATTATACTCCCAAATCTGACCATTCCTGCTGTTAGCAAAAGATGAATTTATCACACAAGCTATAACTGCAGTACAACTGTTGGATCACTATTACTATATTATAATAATAATTTAAAAAAACATCCTAAAGGTCAATTAAACATAGTGGAGCAGTGTATATGTGTAAGAGGTCAATTTGAATCAACCAATCAGTACGACTTTGAGGCTGACATCATTACTCAGCTGATGGCAACACGGATACAAACATAAAGCCATTGTTTTTGGATCCGTTACAGGCCAGTAAATTGAGATAGGTTATGTTTATTTATTTTTTTATTTAAAATTTCAAACTTATTTGTTTTGGACCTCATTTACATTTTTGATCATTATTTCGGAAGGTCATTTAATAATGGGTAAACTTCAGTGGACTGGAACAGAGCTCAATCTCAAAATGTGACGACCAGCCACAGACGGAGGGAGAGACAGTGACAGTGACAGAGGGTGGAAATGTGGAAGAGAGACAGAAGTAAGAATGAGAGGGATGAAAAGAGACAGAGAGGACTTATTGTACTTGTGTTAGCAGATGTACAGCAGTGGGATGTGTGACCAAAGCTCTGTCAAGCTTGCGGGTATCAACACAATGGGGACAGACTGTCATCCCCCCTGGCTATCAATATTACATTACTGTCACTTCAGACCAATCTCTCAGTTAAAGGGTCGTGTGTGAGCGTGCCAATTTTTTCTGTGCATGTGGGTATGAGTTTGTGTGTGTGTGAGAACGTGTGAGTGTGTGTATCTGTGTGTGTGTGTGAGAACAATAGAGTTAAATTTTTAGCTAAAGCCACATTATTCCTTGATCCATTATGCAGGGAGGTAGGAGCCGGGCTCCTATAAATGACTGCTGAATTATGCAGAGCAGAGTGTGTGAGAGTATGTGTGTGTTTGAGAGAGAGTGAGTGAAAGGGAGGAGACCTTCCCAGAGCAGTGACTATCAGAGGTGGAGATCAGGTAGGACATGATTGTGATGATGACTATTGGCTGCTGAGGTCATGTCTGACTCTCATGGAAGCCCCCAAACCCTCCAACACATCATGTGGTTCACATGTGGATCTGGTTTGATCGAGGATTAGTGCCTGTCGCAGGGCTTCTACACACTGTTTGTTTTTCTCAGACTTCTTTGTTCTTTCTTCTTAGAGGAGTTAGCTTGAATGATGTTTTTTTTCTGTATGGTCTGGTCTTTATTAGTGTTGGGTTTGCAGCTTGAAGCCAATAATTGTTTTGGATTGAAGAGAGGTTTTGGTGTTGTTCCATGTCTAAATATGTTATAACTTTATCTTCAGCCATTTTCTTCAAGGCGCAGTATTTATTAAGAAGTCTGAAATGAACACTTCTATAGTATACTGCTGAACAAAACAAGCAAACAAGCTTCAAAGGTAATGAGTCTCAGGTTTGACTGAAACTGATGAGGACACACTGCGCCAGAGGCATGATTAAAAAATATTACTAATATCTTAAAGAGGAAGTTTTGACACTCATAAATTAATTCAAGCAATAAACTTACACTATACAGGTGGTGATATTGAAAAGTGAATTAAAATGCTACCTGTTGATGTGGGATGAACCAGGAAAACCTCATTAAGATTAAAAAAAAATCTCTTTTATAAAAGTGCTCTGGCGAGACCTGCAAAAGCTCATATCAGTTACGTTACAATCCTGCAATGCAAAAATTAAAGGGACTGTGAAGACTATTTGTTTGAAGTGGATTATAATAAATCCGTTAGCCAGAGAACTCGCACAAACTGTTGTGATGATGTGACTCGTGACAGTGTTTGTTTGAAAAATGAATGGAGATCAGATCTTCTTTATAGCACTACTTTTTTTTATCCAAGACAACTTTTTACAAGACGCAAAGGGACAAGGTAATTTGTCTATCAACAGGTACAAAGTGCTGCAGTTCAAAATGTGACAACGAGCAAACTTTGAAAGTTTATACGAGTAGCTGGCTATGTTATGCATTATCCACAGCCCGGTGCCCTGAGACATATCGGAAATGTGTAACATCAGTGAATCCTGGTTGGTGATCATCCACCAAGCAGAGCAAACGTAACCTGGCTCTTCATTTTAGCTATAGACTCTCAGGTTTGAACAGATCACTGCAGAATAACTGCTGAATAAGGGTTATAAGTAATTTTTATTGTTGATTATTATCTGCACCTACCTGAAGTCCTCTTCTTAAAAAGTCCTGTGTAAAAAGGTGCAACTTTACAAACCTACTGTTAGATGATGCTGAAGTGCCAACTTGTAAAATTCACTTAAATGTCACAGCTGAGGAAGGTGTCCCCCCACCCCGTTCATATAAACTTCATTTTTCATCTTTTATAAATTGAAAAAAGATCTCAGAAACGTATCAAATCTATAATTGTAATTAATAGTCTGATTGTACATCTGTGTCTGAGCTCTGTGTGCATGATGTTGCTGGACTGGTGTTGTTTTCCTGTTGCTCATAAGAGGTTAGTCATCAGACACTCTGAATACTTCTTGAAATCGGTTGTTATAATTTGTAATAAATGAAAAAGAAACGACTTCTTGAAGTTAAATGGTGGCAGAAGGTGCTTTAAAAATACGAGTTTAACTCCCTAAAGGAAGCTCACAGATGTTTAAAAAATGATAATAGCAGTATACGCAACTTTTCCAGGAAACTTGCAATAGATACATAAACAGACTCACACACACACACACACACACACACACACACACACACACACACACACACACACACAAACACACAAACACACACACAGAGCTTTGTGGAGAATATGGCTGGAATGTGAGATCTTCAACGGAGCATGTGGAAGGGAAGAGGAGGCAGCAGCCTGCCAGAGTGTTGTTATTCAGGTCCACACGCCTCGGCATCTGTGTCAGCTAATGAGAGAAACTCAGCTCTGTTTCATCTAGTCTCCCTGGACCAAGAATTAGCATCTCCAAAGACAGACGCAGCGAGAGGGACGAAGGGAGGGAGGGAGAGAAAGAGCGAGCCACAGAGAAATACAGAGAGAGAGAGAGAGAGAAATGAGGAAAAAAAAAAATAAGAGTGATCGACAGAGAGAGGAGGGAGGGAGGGAGGACGGGGGGAGAAGAGACTGGCTTCCGAGACAGGGAGGTGAATATAAACACAAACTCTCTGTCTCTCCATCCCTCACACACATGCTGCAGCATATTGACAAGGCAGAGTTAAGTGAGGTGGCGGAGTGTGAGACAGCCCTTAATAGGTCCCTGATGGACCCCCAAGATGAGAGGCCAGCCACTCAACACAGAGGGAGAGATGGAAGGAGGGGGAGTCTGGGGTCACAGGTCAAAGGTCAGCCAATCATTACCTCCCCACCCACCCCCCTCTACCCCCCACCAGCAGCACCAGCACAACCATCCGTTCCTCTCCCACTTCACTGCACAGTGCCTAATGATTATTAACACGTTAAAACACTTAAGAGAGCTGGGAGAGGAAGCACCCCAGAGAGAGGCCGAGATGAGAGGAGAGGAGACAGAGAGAGGAAGGGGGAGAGGAAGGTTTAGTAATGATCTGCATGCATGTGAGTTTCTGGATAGATTTCTCTAATTACCTCATCCCTGTCATGACACCACAAGGACACACAAATGTACACACACGCTGACACGGGTTAGGTATTTCACAAAATCTTTTTCATTTTCAATCTTATAAATATTTCTCTTTTACATTTGGTTTTTTTTTCAGGCATGGTGCATATTTTAAAGGGAGCTCATTTGATGTAATTGTGTGTGTGTGTGCGTGTGTGTTAGTGTATCTCAGCATCCTAAATTTTGCTGTGCTGAGGATGAGCATTCATGCAGCAGGTCTGTGTGTTGGCAAATGTGTGCGCGTGAGGCAGCGGGTAGCCCTCTCATCTGTGCTTAGCCCAGTAAATAGTGAGTGATTGAAGGGTTTGATGTGGAGTGATTCAGCTGGGAGCACGTCTGTCTGCGTTGAGCCCCACAGCTCATAATCTCGTGTAGTGAGGCTCTTCACGGCTTGGGAAGTGAAGCCGGTGGAAGTATTTTACAGCTGCCAAGGGTGAACTCGAACCAAAGAAACCACCCACAAAAGTTTGCAGAAAGGGATAGATCTTTAGCGATGCAAAATGGGCTAATGAGATGTTTGTTGGAAGGAAGAATGAACAAAGAAAAGTTGTGATGACTGTGAGTCCATATGGGATTTGCAACACTTCAGGAAAACAAAGATTGCAAAATGAAAAAAAAAAAGTGGGAAAATAAGCATGTGCTGCTTAATGTTAAAATTTCAAAACTTTAACTCAAAGCTCATGTGATGAGTGGGCTTGAGAAGTTAGGACTGACCAGACTGGCATCAATCCTGATAACTAATAAACACCTCTATCACAGACAAGCTTGACAACTTCCATTATTTCCACCACCATGTCAAAAGCTCTGCACAACAGCCTTTGACTTCATTTTCAATTGCAAAGATTCATTTTACAGCACAGTTCTTACACATGGACAGAGCCAACTCAGAATGAAAATTAGATGCAATTCCTTGTCCCAAAAGTTTCAAAAGTTTCTCAAAAGATTTCCCAGATAAACCTTTGTATACTTTTAAACACTCACACTTTCGTTAACTTATCCAAGTGAACACATGTTGCTGTTGATACACTGGGCATCCATAGGTATCAACTAAACAGTGAGTGTCTGATATTTGATAAAGCTGTATAAACTCTGGAGAGAAGGAAGGAAACTCAGGCCCCATTTACACTTCAGCGTTTCACTTAATCACACAAAAAAACAGTGAAAAAAAATCTGCATATATACATGGAAACACTGAAGGACGGACAACACTGCGGTGTGCATGACAAGCCTGTAGTTCGTGACATAACTGTAGGAAGCCAAAGTAGAGGTGAACTGATCATGTGGCAAATATATTAACTGCTTCTTCACTGATTGCACAAGTGGTGCAACATGTGTAGTTTTTGTTGAAAAATTGTCAGTAGATTCAGCAGCACAAACACAACAGGGTAGTCTTCCATTGTTGAAGTTGTTGTCCACGCAGCAGTTGGTCAATCAAAGTGTAATGTGCAAAGTAGAGAGTGACATCAGAGTTTCCACTGAAAACTCAGGCTTCCTGTTTGCATGGCAATGATGGTTCCACTCTGGGGGCCTGTTTCAAAAGTTTCCATTTTAGGCAAACAAAAACACCAATTCTGTGTAAATGAGAGACTGAAACATGATAATAACATTGTGTTTAACCCTCAAACTGTTGTGTGAATGGCCAATCAGTGGTGACAAGTGCTGTGCCACAGTGCAGTGGAGTCCACCTGGCCAAACTGAGAGGCTCACTAATTGCAGAAGTGGAATTAACCCTGTTTTATGACATCAAAAAGGTGATGTGAAAACATCCATACATGTCATTTTCATTCATAGTTTGGTTTGTTTTATTTTACTTCAAACATAAATGACAGAGTGTCAGCTCTTCTACACTTGAAGCTTTTAGAGTCAATCATAAGATGCGCATTTAAGATCAGAATTTAAAACACCAACTAAAGTTAAATATGTAACATTAAAGTACAAAGCAGCCTGATGAAGCACAGACTAAATGGTTCATTTGACTTTAGAACTACCTGCCAAAGACAAATACAAAATTAACGTAAGTGTTTGGATGGGCCACAGGGACGGATCTGAAGAGGGGCCATGGTCACCCCAAAAAATTGAAATTTAAAGTTTCTCATTATTTACATGTACATTTTACGTATCCTCCTCTTTCACCAGTCTCTTTCAGTTTGTCTTTCCCCATTAACTGTCTCCAGATTGTTCTAACTTGGAGACTGTGTAACACCCATGCTTCTATTCCCCTGTTGTCTGAAAGGCCATGACCTGAGACAAGTTATTTCTCGATCAATGTCCCAACTTTATTAGAATTGGGTAGCACAACAAATTTCATGGACAGCCTTTTTTCAACTCTACAGTATCCAAAAAAAAGAAAAAAAAATCAGACTCGTTCTGTCTGAGGGCAATGCCATAAACCAGTGTGTGCTTTCAATACCTCTAGTTTGGACAACTGTAATTTGCTTTTGCCAGGCTGCCTTAATAAGTCTCTAAAGACTCATCTGGTACAAAATGCCTCAGCCCCCGAGAAACAGCATGAGAAATGCATGAACTCATGTCCATTTAGAGCTCCAATATACGGAATCAAAGTTCCTGACAACTTATTTTGTCCTATAAGAATCTGCTAGCTTCAACTTCCTCCTCTGGCATAAGCTGTTCCCCTTAAAATGAGGACCCCTCACGTCATGTACATATCAACAATCAATCTACTTACAGCAGTAAATTAATCAAATTTAATTTTCCTCAGTGTTAATGTTGACTTTTTAACTGCTTCTCATCAAACTCATCAAACTTCTTCAGACAAAAATACCATGTTATGCTTACTTTTGTAAATAAGCACAAATGTTTTCACCTGTAATATTTTTGTGTGGTGTTTGTTTGAATCATAGTGGGATTATGTGACTCACATGATAATCTCTGTTAAGTCTACATATGTTAATGCAGCCAAGGCAAGTTTAATTGAAGATTATAATATATAAGATCCCTATTATATGTATATATTATACTCTTCTATTTTTGACTCATGCATCACCACCCCATCTGTCAAGAAAGCCACATGCAGCATTTCAGGACTGTCATGAAGCATTTCTTCCTTTCCAACAGAGACAGTAAATGTGTGTGCTAGTCTGTGTGTGTCCCAGGGGTAAATTGTGTCAATGTGGGTCAGCTGAGCGGCTGCTGGGGGAGGATCCGCCAGTGAAGTGGTCAAGCAGCCCCAGATGGGTTTCTAATAGTCTTAATCCAACAGGTCAGTGTCTCAGGCTCAGCTTTGCTGGCGCCCCTCATGAACCTGGTTCTCCTCTCCTTCTGCCTCCTCTCACTCTTTCAACTCCCCTCTGCTTATCTAACCTCCCCCTTTTCCTACCCCCTCCTGTTTCACTCTGCCTGTCTTTCCAGAAAAGCAGCAAGAAGCTAATGAGGCTTGGCTGGCGTTTATCCAGCCCTCTATCCCCTCGCGTCTTTGTGTATACCGGCTCGTGTCTGAGAAATCTCCAGACTAGAATAGACGTGATATTTTTTTGCATTGAAATGATTTTCTCTATAAAACTTTCTCATTTTAAAGGAAAATCTAGAGCAATGAATGATGCGAAAAATCTAAAACTAGGAGGTGAAAACGGGAAAAGAGTTCTGTAGAGATGGGTGGTCACAGGCTGTTGGAAATGGGAATTCCAAGGTGCATTTTCAGGGGCGGAAGGCAGGTTTTCTGCCCCATTAAAAGGTTCCCAGAGCAGGAAGATGCGTTCCGTCTCAGATAAGACAGTCCCCGTGTCTCTCTGTGGAACCAACAGATGGGAAATCATTTTTACTTTACCGTGCCTCCGTGAAGCACCTGTCTGTTTTCCATACAGAGAGACTCTGAGAAACAAACACTAAACAGCCTCCTGGCACACGCTTTGATGCAGAAATCTACCTTTTCTTAACCTGTGCACAGTCTCAATACATCATTAAGTCCTGCTGCTGGAAATTGCAGACACATGGAGCTAATGAGACACATTTCAGAGAGTAAATTTCAAACTGGTTCACAGTTTGACAGTCCAGCACGATCGTGTTTCACATTTGATATAAATTATAGAGAGCAGCAACAGATAGGAAGGGAGAGGCTGAGGAATCACATGCAACGCAGCTGTGAGGATCCAGACAGAGAGGAGACCTGTCACACACATCGCTGTGGCAGTCATTAGTGAAAAGTGACAGTTATTGCTGGCCCTTCAGTAGGCAGGGGAAGCAGGGGAGTGTGTGTGTGTGTGTGTGTGTGTGTGTGTGTGTGTGTGTGTTGGAGGAGTAAGACAGCAGGATGTAATGTATTATATCAACAACAGGTTCACTCCATCACCCCAGTCGACGTGACAGTGTTAATATTGCAGGATTATTATTCAGCCGAGCAGAGCTGAGAGTGTGATGACCCAAGCAGGTGACGGGACTAATTAACCATCGTTTGACCCTGCCTGCCTCAGACAGCTGCTTTATGAGTGTGTGTGTGTGTGTGTGTGTGTGTGTGTGTGTGTGAGTGTGTGTGTGTGTGTGTGTGTGTGTGTGTGCACTCAGTGATACACAGCTTAAGAAGTCATTTTTCCTCCTCTGCCAGTGAGGGTGTGGTAATTGTGTGTTCGTCATTCACCTGTCCGTCAAATGTTGGAGGTATTGTATTCCAGGTAGGATCCCACACATGATTTGATTTGCATAGGAAACAAATTAAATGATCTCACAGCTGTTGGCAAAAAATAGAAGTGTTTAAGACACTGGATTGAATTGTGTTCAGAGGTAAAAGCGGAGTGTGCAGTCAATCAATCAGCGGATGTTTGTATAAAAGGACCTTTTTTTATTTATTGCATCTAAGTTCATGTGTGTGGGGGATTATGTTGGACGGCTGCTGCTGCTGAACTGTAAATATCATCCAATGAATGACAGCTAATTAACAGTAGGCAGGTGTCCATCAGTGGAGAGAAGGCACAATATGGACTGATGGAGTCTGGGGCTTCGCTGTGCAGGCGTCGGAGAGGCTGAACGATGACAGGTCTCTTCTGTTTATTTAATTAAAGCAGTTTCTAACACGTTCAGCCTGGACTGATAACTTTGTCGGACAACACAGACACTGTGGTTTAGTCTAATGAAACCAGTGACATAGGAGAGAAATGAGATTCTCAGTGACATGATGCCTCCAGAGTTGGATTTAGGAAATGTACATGTTGACAACACTACCTGATAACAAAATTTGAAGGTGGCTCTTCACGGTGGTGGAATGGTTAGTACTGTTGCCTCACAAGAAAAAGGTCACCAGAGTTTGCATGTCCTCCCTGTGCATGTGTGGGTCTCTGGATACTCAGGCTTCCTCTTATAGTGCAAAAACATGCTCCTTAGGTTAATGCATGATTCTAAATTGTGAGTGTGTGAATGACAGGTTGTCTGTCTCTGTGCGTCCACCCTGTGATTGACTGGCGACCAGTCCAGGATGCACCCACCTCTCGCTCTAAAACGGCTGAGATGGGCTCCAGCCACTCATGACATTGAGCAGGATAAACACTAAAGTAGCTGGGGCTTTGGGGCTAACGACAGTGCCCGCTGTATTAATGCACACAACACTTACACTGCATGAGAAAGAGCAAACAAGGCCTTTTCCAAACCTGGTGTTAAACCAGAAAAGCAACTTTTGACAACTGTTCACAATATATTTTATCAACGATTTTAAAGTCAAAATCCTTCGAAAATTAAAGATCAGCAGCAAAGATTTGTCTGTTACAGTAACTCTTTTCTCCATCATGCAAACTGACCTTTGTGTAAAAAGTGCAATACCCCTTTAGAATTCATATGTTGAATGCACATCTCTCTTAACTTCTGCAAAAAGTAATTTCAGCAAGCCAAATCCTATCATATAACAATGCATATTTCCTCCTGTATTGCAGTAACAATATAAACATAAAAGGGGTTAAAATTTTAACACAATTAAAGAAACAGAAGAACCTCAAGGTGACAAAAAACAGGATTAGAACAGTATCAGTGGCAGCGGATTCATTTAGGAAAATTTGCGCACATGTGTTGTCCATTGTCCTACCAATTAGCAAAATTAAGCATCTTTGACTTTTTTGCTTGTTTTTTAAAATTTGTTTGGATTATTTGTGTTTTTGGTTTGGCACACTGATGTGTTCCTAAAGAAGGGGGTCACCAGCCGTGTGGGACACCACACATACAAAGACAGTTCAGATTTTAAACATGACAGTCTTCAGATCACGCTCACTAAAGTGTGCAACAAGACCGCGACACCACACTCTCAACATTTGAGCCAACAATTGCAATGACATGTGATCATCTTCTCTTGGCTCTAAGTACAGGTTTTTTGTAGCTGCTCTGCTTGTAAGCTGTAACATCTGGTTGATGATACTTCCCAGTCTGCTCCTCTCATTGCTTACTGAAGGCATTCCACTGGAGGCAGAAATATAGATATAAAGAAATATCTAATATTTACGATTCCTGATCAGGGGAGCTCAAGTTGGCTTAAGCAGTAGAATATTCATTTTGATACCACAAACCAAAAAGGTTATTTGGACGAATAACCCTGAACACGAACCTTGAATCAGGCCATGTCTCCATTTAGCCTAAAATTATGTCCAGTCTTAACTGCCTGTTTAAATTATGCCTCCTTGGGTCACAATCATAAACCAGATTCATGATTGTGGTTCTGCATCACCTAACAGAAACTGTTTCTAAGCGCTGACTCATTCATGAGGTTTGGATTTTTTCTGGGTCCAGACTTGAAGTAGTTACCTGTAAAAGAACCTGAGGCACACACAGAGACCTCTGACTTCTCATTGGCCTGTTTGCACTGCACACTTTTATCTTTAATGGCATGGTGATGACAGAGTACTCTTGACCTTCAGGTCTACACACACACCATCACATGCACGTGCACACACACACACACATATTTAGTCGATGCAGCTCTTTCCTTCACTCATCTGTCTTGTCTTTTAACTTCTCAGCGTTCCTACAGATTGGTGACTTCCCTGGTTCAACTTTTCAACAATAGGCAGGTCCTACCCGGAGCTGGGGAAAGCTGGCCTGCCATTGTCCCCGCTGAAAGCCCAGTTATTCATTGCCCCTGAGTTAAAGGGCTGACCCCGATGTAACACTGACGTAGCTGGCTTATAACAGTGAGGCCCTTTGTGTGGCCCTGCCTCGTCTCTGATCACCCTGTAATGAACTGAGGGCTCTGTCGAAAATTTACAGCCCTCGCCTTTCATCTGCCTCTTTGCCTTGTCTTCATTTTTAGTGATCTTTTTCTCTCTAGACATCATTTTAAAGGGTTTCCCTCCCTCTGGAGCCCCTTACACAATAACAATACTGACAATATGAGATGGGCAATTAATCTCCTCTCAATGGTTCCCACTTGCTTTACCCTCTTCTCCTGTCTTCCCTCCTTTTTCTTGCTTTGCTGTGTTTTGTTCACCTTCAACAGCTCTATAGGGATGTGGTCCTTCATTGCATAGTGGACCAGTTCACACACAAACACAAGCAGGCTAGAGTCCTGACTGAATCACCCCCTGCTGCTCCTATAATGTGAGTGTAAATGCTCTAAACGCTTTACAACATTTAATCATTACCTCACACCGGCAGTATCTCCGAATACACAAACTGTCGACTCAAGCGGAGTCCTTATAAAGTTTAGGGCTAGTGCAAAAAAAGTGAAAGGAGTAGTGCAAGGCCTGGACATCTTTTTGGTTTGGCTATTATTTTCCTCCAATATTTTCTTTTTTTCATGCTGAAAAAGGCAAGAGATTTCTGTGAACTGTGGGTGGACTTGCTGTAATAAATCCTCCCCTTGAAGTGTGTGTGGGTGACAGTACATGCGCGCAGTGTGTGCGTGTGTGAGTGTGTGTGTGTGTGTGTGTGTGATATTCTAGGCTAAATTGTTTCCTCTAGGCTTTGAGAGGTAGGCATTCAACAGCCTGCCAAAAAAGCTATAGGCGATAATTAAATGATTCTACGCTTGAAAGGAGAAAGAAACAGAGACGGAGAGAGGGGGGTTTGAGAGAGGGGGAGGACAGAGATACCCAGACAAAAAAGGATGGTGGAGAGAGAGAGCGAGAGAGAGAGAGAGAGAGAGAGAGAGAGAGCTGGACAGAGTGTGGGTTACAAAAAGAGAAACAGAGAGCGGGATTCAGAGAGTGTGTGTGTGTTTTTGCCTCAGAATGGGACGGTATCACACACTGTGGGCCAGCTCGCTGTGGATTCAGCCCAGTGCCTGAAGCCAGCTAGGAGATAAAGAAACATCATTAATCAGCCATGTTGGAGGAGCTGAATTCAGGATGGCTCCTGTCAAATGACAAGTGAACACATTTTATTTTAACACCTTTTTGTTTCCTCCTTTTTTCCCCCTGCAGAGTGAAGCAGCGTTGACTGAGACTTCCAACTCAGCTGAGGCCAAAATAAAATGTAAAGATTTAAACTACGGATTAATTAAAACAATATGTAATGCATTCATATATAATTTATTAAGCATAAATCCTTTATAGATCCTAAATGATTCACGGGTGGACAGGAAATTGGGGGCACGAGCATGTAAGAGTGTTTTTTTTTATGCTCAAGGACATCAAAACAGGCTAAGACATTTCAATATTAAGCAATCAAAATCTTGATTAAATAACATGTCTTGTGTCAACACTTGTCTTAGTTTGGTTGATTTAGACTGTGTGTTGACTGAGTTTCTTCAGGTAGTTGTGTATATAACTTATCCATTTTGTTTCTGTCACACTTTTCAGTTTTGTAATCTGTGAGGCTCAGACTCTGTGCTAATCCAGGGTCTGATATCCATTGCGTTCCCTCTTCACTCAATGTGTAAAAGTCAGTCCAGAGTTCACAAAAGCATTCTGGGTTATACTTAAAAGCTGCAGCTTTGCTAAACCATTAGGGGGGCTAAAGTGATGAATAAGTGGACAGTCATTACTGACTGATTTGGACACAAAATTTCAAGTTGAAATACATTTCATACTTGAGACGATGCCAGATAATAATGAAATGTTATCACAACAACTTGGGTGGTATTTTTTCATACTGACAATAATATGCTAGAACAGCAAATGCGTAAAATCACATATGAGTCTGAGAGTGAGTCAAGTATCCATTATTGCTACTAGTTAAGCCAAATAGGATGCCTGTTCATCCCAAACTGTTCTATGTGTGAATGTAGACTGACCGTGTGACTATTTAAATATGCAGACAGACACGTTTCACTCAGTAATGTTAGTTTGTGACGGATCCTGTCAGTAGATCCACAGAATTATTTTATCCCTGAAGTCAGATAGCTGTGTGTTGTGTGTACCGTGCTCCCCCTGATAGACAGACCCACTCACTGGTTCTGCTACTGGTGGATCGCTGCAGGCGTGATAAATGTAGAAATCCCCCTCCCTCCTCTGGGTTTTAATCAGATCTGACCAAACACCAAGTGATTGAGTTGTTGTAGTTACTTGCACTTCTATTAGCATGCTAACGATATTATACTCAACAGTCTGGGCTGACCATAACACGTACTTCTCTGTGGACACAGGTCAGCTGAAGTTGAGTCTTTCTGCTTTTATTGGTTTAATGGGGATTTTTTTGTTTTGTTTTTTCCCTTTTTTTACATTCCAATCATGTTTCTTGTCTGCATTCACAGCAAAACTTAAAACAGAGTCAACTCACAATTGTAGGATCTCTTTAACTGTTGCTTAACAATACAGTGTGTAAACATGCATGAAGATGATCACATCTGTCAGTCCTCGCTTAAAAAATGAATAAATAGTAAAGGCCTTCAAATAATAAAGAATCTAAGAATAGCAATCAAATAAAAGCAATTTAAAAATCATAAGTACATTAATAAATTTATATGTAATCTCCATCTTCTCTCAGTCTTGAAGCATTCAGAGCTTGAGTCTGAGGACAAGTTCAGTCAAAGCTGAGTTATGAGTCATGAGAATAAGTACTTGAGTCTGCGCTTTGAGGTGCCCACTTTCCCCCCACTAATGTATATTTTTGTTAAAAAAACAACTTTTGTAACAATGATCTAAAAGATTTTCCCAAGAGGTCAAAAATAGAGTCTAATGAATATGAAAATCATTTCTAAAAATAATTTCAAATTATGCTGAATAAATTATTCATGATTATCACTTGTGGAGCATTTCCATTATGATAAGACTTAAACTGTTTCTTTACATCCTTACAGTGTTGTTGCAGGTGTTTGGGGAAGTGACAGTGAGGTCATGTGATCAACAGTGTGCATGAGATAAATCTGTGTGAGGTTCACGTATGTGTATCTTACAAGTTGTTTTTCTTTTTTTCTTTTTTTTTAAACTTGTAACGCCCATTGTTCAACCTCTTGACCTTCAATTCAATAACAACATGATTATTTAGTTTGTGTTGATTTATATTCCTGAAGCTCACACTCTTGCACACTCAGACCATGTGGCCCATTTTTAAGACTGAGCATCGACTTTCCTCATTGGGCACATTGGAGCGCTCAGGTTATCTTGCTGAAACTGAAATAAAAAAAAACTCTGTATCTGTCTCGGTCGCTTATTCTCTGGCTCACTCTGACAGTAGGTGTTGCATACTAATGTGTGTCTCTCAGGGGGCTGAGATGAGGAAGTCCTCTCCTATTACTCAGTGCCCACCAGCTGGGCAGGGGCAAGGGCTACAGCAGCCAGACAGATGGTACTGTCACCCCCTGCTTATAAACAGAGAGAGAGAGAGAGAGAGAGAGAGGGAGAGAGAGAGAGAGAGAGAAACACACACAATGGTTAAAGAGTGAGGAGGAAGTCATTAGCTGGGAAAACCATAAGATTCACGATTGAACTAGGGGTAAAAAGAGAAAGAGTAAGGGTGAGAGAGGGAGATGGAGAGGGAGAGAGAGAGAGAGATTGGGGGGGGGGGGGGGGGAGGGAGAGGGAGGAGGGGAGGGGGGTTGGGGGGGGGGGGTATTATGCTAAACTCAGTTCTGCTGAGGCAATCTGTCATGGTTGAAGTAATTGCCCTCGCCGTGCATGAATGAAGTGATCTGTCATCACCGACTGCATTACTGCCTTAAGTGTTGCTCTCCCTCCCTCACTCTCTCTCTCTCTCTCTCTCTCTCTCTCTCTCACACACACACACACACATACTCACACACATGCACAGTCACAAAGCCATGACCCTCAATGCTCCAAATAAGACAAATACAGCCGTGACATCTTGAATAAACTGCTGTTTAAAAAATTTCAGGCTGGGTAGACGAACGGAAAAGAACTTTCTCCTTCCTCTCCATAATTCATACTCGCTTTGTGTGGTCACTCAGGGTAGAAGTATGAGTGTTTCAGGAAGGAAAGTGGGTACTTCTGGCTGTGTTTTATCAGTAAGCTTAGGATGGGCCTGGATCTTATTAGGTCAACATCCTCTGGTCTTATACTGTAGCTTGTTTGGCTTGGTTGATACCCTGTGTTGAGTAAGAAAACAGAGCGGGTAGGAGAGGTATAATTGCACTTTAACTGCTGCTGTTGGACAAATATTTGCGCAAGTGGTGAAAAGAGACATTAGTCACATTAATTAGGGGTCATCATTGAAAGGAATGATAAATTCATCATAAATAGATATTATTATTAGGTGGGAGTTCACTGTTGTAATCAGGGATGGGAATCAATGCACTTCTTGTTAAGAATCAATAAGAGAAGATTCAATCCATCAAAATCATTAGCTTTTATTCTTAACAATTTCCTTATTGATTCTTTACATTATGTCGGAGCAGCCAAACCTTACGTTCACTATTCTGCCCCAGCCAGCTTATATTGCCGGATCAATGACAGTTTCCCAAGAAAACTCTGATTCAAGATTTTTCCCTCAAAGTTTTACTTAAGAAGCTGTAAAGCTGAACACATAAAGAAATGAACATTACTCTCTTACAAGGGATTTAAATGCAATGCACTCAACATGTTATATGTCCCTTAATGTACCAAAAACCATGTAGTTGCCATAGCAACAGCTCAATGTTAACATAAAAAGGAAATTATATTGGTGCGCTAGCGTTTAGCATAAATTAATATAACTTAAGTTTTAAAACAGAATTTCAACTTTTATCACAGAAACTTACCACACTTATCTTAATGTGAACAACACTTAAAACTCAAAAATGTCAAAATACTAACAGGGAAATGTTTTCCAAACAGGAAGTGCAGGCTCATAGCTGACTTCAGCATAACTACGGCAAGCTCAAGGTCCCAAACAACTCAACACATTGCTTGGTGGCCTTCTTCAGTTACTATAACACATAAAAGAAATACATCAACATCACCTGATTTTTATATATTGTTATTCAGATCTAGAGATGTTCGGCTCCATTGACTAATTTCATTTGCTCATAAACTCAATTAAATGTTATTGACACAGAGAATCTGCAAAGCTACAATTGCTCCTAAAGGAGGGTTTGATGAGGAAATTAACAAAAATTCTGATCAATAAGCAGACGCAATAAGGACAATGCTAGCAATAAAACCTTATCATTACCCATCCCTAGTTGCGATAAACCAACTGCATTGGGTATATTATGTGGCCACACTGAAAGTGAAGTTATATACTGAAGAGAATCTAATTACCTTTTTTTTTTTTTTTTTTTTTTAGCAAAGACGACAAAACAACTACTCTCTTTTGTTTATTAGGAGGGGGGGTTTAAAAACACTGGCATCAGGGATTGTAGACATTTCACAGAATCGTCTAATTACTGCTTTGTCTCATATATTTATTCCATTTAAAGACTCCTTCAACAAAGAATAGCACATGAAGGAAATAACTTTTTATTTAAACTGGTTTGCCATAATAAACAGATGCTCTTTTCATGTATCTTTTGTAAACTTAACATTACTCCTCATATTTCCTATAAATTTAGCGTAATTCAATAGCCTGCATGTCAGCTCTTAAGTCAGTGCTAAATTTGTGAAGTGTAAAATGTTTACTTCATCTTGCCTCAGTCGGACAGGTGTTGATTTATCTTGATGGTAATTTTTGAGAGTTATTTTAAGTTTTATGTTGAATTTCATATAATGCACAGGTGTTATTGTGTCCACCTCCTGCACATACAGTACCTGAAAATGCAGACGCACCCCCACAAGTACACAAACTCACCACCTCCTCCATCACCTCCACACATGCACACTCACACAAACAGACGGTCAAATTGACATACAGTCTGTCATATTTGCGGCTGGTAAACAAGCACTGAGAGGCTGTTAAAGCCGGCAAGCTGAGTAAACCAGAGACAACAGTGTGCTTAATGAACTGGGCTGCCTCCCAGCACAACATCTCATCATCACTTGGACTTAAACAAACCACTCGGCTGCTAATTGGCCGAGCTGCATGGAGCTGCTGTGAGGAATGTACGCTCCCCACCTTCACTGTTGCTTCTCAAAGGCTTGACAGACAGCAGCAACACAGACTCCGTTATTGAGTCTTTGCACGGATATGTGACAGTCTGCTCTTCTGTCAGGCTCAACTGTTCATCCACACTCCCAGAGTCATTGTATTTAGCTTCACGAGCCTCTTTGGGCTTTAATTGATGTCGACTTTTTCCCTTCCTTACTCTCACTGTATCTTTATTTAATGTATTTCTGAAATGTTAAGGTTGATGTTTGTTTGTGCTTAATTTCCATCTTTCTCTCAACAAAGTGAAAGCTTCTGTATAATCTGCTCTTTTAAGTCTTCGACTGTTTAGCCATACCAAAGATCTTTCCCAGCAAATCTCTCGAATCTTAAGGAGTTGCGATGGCTGTTACCCTCGATGCTAACAACCCAGCTCTTCTTATTCATCTGTTGATTTCAAACAAATAAGTAAGTCCCATCACTTCCTGTGTGCAGAGGATTTTGCACAGGAAGGCCTAACCAGACACCAGGTGTTTAGATTAGCAAATGCAAAGATTCATCAAACTGAATATAAGCTGAATTTTATTATTTGCAAACAATCACTTATTTATATGAAATGTAGCAAATATCCTGAGAAGCACTTATTTACATTCTTGTTTGTGTTGGATTATATTAATATTGCTGCTGCACTATTGGAGTCCCCCATCTGAATAGTTTCTGTGCAGTGTTATCATTTTATAATTTTAAAGCTTCATACTGAGCTTTGACAAATCATACACAAAAAATCCACAGAATCCCTTTTTTAATCAATGAAGGGTTTGATTCACTTCATTTTCTGGAGGTGAAGGTTTTTTGGCCCGGGTCAGGCAGACCTTGTTTCAGGGTGGAGATGTTTCCAGCGAGTGTCAGGTTTAGGAGGAAGTTGATAGAGCTTTAGAGCAGGAAGCACACCCAAATAGCTCAGGGTCAAACCCCAAAGTAAAAAAAAAAGTATCTCCAGTTTGTTCAAGTTCATGTATCTGTTTGCTTTACTGTATTTAACTTTTTTGAGGGATTGTGCAAATATTTGTGACAAGGATATGAATGATATAGATATTTAGGGTCAGGAGTATTGTCGATTATCAGGTTTAATCATTTGAGCAGCTCATAGCTAAATGCTGGAATTCCATTTCAGAGAAAATGCTGAATTATTTATGGTAGAAATATGAGAAATTCTCCAGCCACAATGTTCGAATCAGGGCTCAATTTTAGTCTGCATAAACAAATCTACCTTTACCAAACGTGTGGATGGGATCTTTTATGGGAAATCGGCAGGTTGCGTTGAAAGTCATTACTGTCAGTCCTTTTCTTTACATTAAAGCCTCATCAGTCTTGCTTCTGTTTTGCTTGCACATATATGGCATCTTTTCCTTCTTTGCTCAATTGATCTCTCATCTTCATAAATAAACGAGCAAGAAGTGTTGACAGGACTTTGAGACAACTTCTTTATTTCTGACTTGTTTTTGCTTCCTTTATAATCCCACAGGGAAAAATGGTAAAGCCGTGAAAGCAGATAACACCACATTTAAACACTAAAACTACTCTGATCTGGATATAATATTATTTATCAGTAATGTATTCATCCACAGCTTTTGTGATTCTTCTGAAGAAAGTAGGTAAATAAATGATGCAAATGAGCGATGCTGGTGTCAATGCTACCTAAAACAATTTTTTTGGTCTTTGTTGATATCAGTTAGGCTTTTTCTAATATTTTTCAGGCTTTATAGGAAACAGGATAAGAGTGAGGAGTGAGGAGTAATTTTCCAGGAAATAGCCGTAAGTTAGACCAGAACACCGTCTAACAGCTGGAAGGCTACAGACTCTAATATAGGGCATGTAATAAAACCATTATACCAAACCAGCACTCAAAAATTAGGCTTTTATGCTTGTCTCTTATGAGTATGATATGCCTCTGTAACTTCAGAGCTGCATATTGAAAGAAAACCTTTTAAAACAAAATGTCAATCCTTTTTCAGCTGAGCTAGTTACCTGTTTGCTTTGTTGTTGAGCTTTGACTGAAGTTGCAGTCTGCAGATTTACTAACTACAATTCTCTGGAGTGGGGGGGTTGAAAAAAAAGTCAATAAATAAATAAATAAAAAAATAATAATTAAAAAAAAGCTTTTAATGAATCACAAACCTATAAATGAGGTGAACTGTCGGTAAATTAAAGGAGGGTTACGTAGAACATGAAATATTCATCGTTATTATGAATTTAACTGATGCAACAATGACAGCACTGAGGCCTGCAGCTCGGTCACGTGCTTGTGCATGTTGATTGCTGCAGAGCTGACAGAAGCCGTTTGGATCAGTGTCTTATTTAAACGGATGAGGGAAACCACTCGTCCTTTCATGACAGCACACTCTGTCCCCACGAAAGCTCCAGAAAGATATTTCTGACTGTGTTTTGCGAAAAGCTATGTCAACATTTGCTAAGAATATATGCTTGTTTCTCTGTGTAATACCAGTACATCATGGGTTTGTGATAAAATGCTCACCTCTGTAATAGCACTGTGATCCAAATTTAAAGAAACGTAATACGAAGAAGCTGTGGCTTGGATTCAATAAAGGTTTATTAATACGATATATATGCTTTAAACTCCTCAGGATGAAGGACACTCATCGTCTCTTTATCTAGCAGTTAATATGTGATTAAGCCCTGTTGCAGACAGTGGGCCGCAGGGACCCAATTGATCTGACCTTTGACCCTTCACTCTGATGGAAGGGAGGCTTGAGGTCAAGCCTGTAAGGGATATCCTCTTTAGCCTTCCCTGGAACGGGAGCTCAAAGCTGGGGGAGGCACCTAAGGTAGGGTCGGTGGGTCTCCTGGGTCCCCCTCTACCAGCAGCAGCAGCACATTCATATGGTCAATAAGAGCCAAAGAGCAAACACCTCTGCGGCCTCGCGTCGCTTTAACCTGAGCTAAGTATCTTTGATTTTCCCAGGGGACTCTACAGGGTTTCCACTAACTTTTCTCAAAGTAAAATATCCAGCAATTTATAGTTGCACAATGTGTGTCAGATTTGAGTTTGATTTTTGCTCCTCCTGCTTTAAGATCTCTGCCATGAGGCCTGAGCTGATCCTTTTCTCAGTCAAGGACTTGTAGGGGATTTTGGGGAAGAGGACTGTGTAATGCCACTTCTCTTTGAGGTATCTATTGAAGTCAGCAGTATCGCATTAAGCTTACTGGTCTTCTTAAGGGCACCTTTTCATCACAACCCACACACACACAGCCACGCACACACATCCCTTCCCTTACACTCCCCTTTTAAGTTGAGGAATTGTCTTTGACAGCATTATAATGGTATCATTCCGCTCCCACTGTGAACAACAAAGACGAGTAACGTCAAATCCTAGAATGCAGCATTTTGTGTGTGTGTGTGTGTGTGTGTGTGTGTGTGTGTGTGTGTGTGTGTGTGTGTGTGTGTGCTCTTTAAAGCAATGCTAATGGGCCCTAAGAAGCATTAAAGTGACCCCTACTGTAACAAAAGAGTTAATAATCCGTTTAGAAAACAATCAGATCCCTTGCCATGAGAAAAGACCCCTGCTAAGTCTTTCTGTAAAGAGAAGGAGGAGGGAGTTCACCTTTATTTTCAGTCAGCAATCTTGTTGAACATCTCTTTTTTCATTGCTCACTCTACAGGGAATGATGGAACTGTATTTACCTGCAGCTCTCAGCCACTGCTGGCTAATAAAAAGACAGCCTGGTTAAGTTTTCACCAACTGAGCGACTATTTTGAGTGATCCAAAGCGACCCTTTTGGAGGGTCACGGTTTGTTATCAGCCCCATCTACTGTAAATGAGTCCCACTGGACTTCTAAAGGAGCGATTAACAAACAAACACAGGCACACCCGTTAATTGCCAATGATAGCCTCTTTGTCTGGTGTTTCCCCTCTGGCTCAAAATGTGTAAATGTCAAAAAGAGATCCATTTCCAGGTGAGAGGCTGTCAAGTCCTTCTACCACTGATATGACTAATGATAGAAGCCATTTACACCATGATAGACATCTTCGATACTGAGTGTCAAATATCACCATGATTAAAAAAAGTCACAGTGTTCAGCTGGTCCATGCTCAGTGTGAGAGAATGTAACACTTTTGGTGTCTGAGTGTTTTACCTCGGGCTGGCAGGCTTATCTGTTATTCGTCAGAGTGATCAATCTGTTTTAACATGAGGTCAGAGCTGGATCTATCACGACTTATCTTTGCTGTCAAGTAGATAAGACTTTTTCTTCTTTATCTTGCTTGTCCTTCCTCCTCTACCTGTGCGATCTCTCCAGTCTTCTGGAAACTAATTATTACAGCTAAGGAAGCCCATTTGTTGAGATGAATAAAACAATGAGAGGCAATTTTGTGTGAAATGTGAGACAGCTTTGCTTCTTTGCAAAGTTATCAGCTGTTATCGGGAACCATTTTTCTTCTTTTCTTCCATTTTCTTCTTTGTGTGATAATTTGGTCCTAATTTGCCTTGTTAAAACGGATGAACATCTACTTCAGGGTTAAAAAATCAGTCAGATGTCTGTAACTTTGATTAAAATGTTCATACTTGTGCGTAGATCATGACTGATAACAGCCTTTACTGTGACTTCAATACTCAATCAAGTCTGTCGAAAGTATCTTGCTCGTACTTATAACTTGTAAAAAAAAAAAACATTTGAAGAACAACTATAGGAAATAATTCAGAAGATTTCACCAATGTAAATTAACTTTGCCCTCTTGCACTCTGAATTTGTTTTTTTCTTCTGGGTAGCAAGGATTTTTCTTTAAATGGCAAATTCAAAAACTGCATTAACATAATTGGGAGATACTTCCACCAGAAACTGCCAACTCATGCATTTGTTTTTTCTTTTGTGTTTGTTTGTTCCTTAATTTCACTGAGGGATAGTTTTGTGGTCCATTGCACTGTAAATTGCAATTTTGCACATTTGTTGTTCTTGTCTATTATTCTTTCAGTGTGACAAAAGATTACTGAAGTTGTAGCGATTACACTTAGTTAGAAGTATTAATAATCTCAATTACAAAAATAAGTATCAACTTGAAATTGTATGTCCAAATAAATCAGTAATACATGACAACTTAACAATCACTTTAGCCCCTCCCTGCTGATTAGTAACCTACAGCTTTTAACTTATACCCAGAATGCCTTTGTAAATTACATCCAACAGTTATACCCTAAGTAAGGAGGGAATATAACGTAAATGAGACCCTGTTATACATTTAAAATTGTATGCAGTGTCATGGACTATTTCAGAAACATATTATTTAGGGAATCAGCAATATACTGATAGTTTTGAGTTTCGATCTCACCAGGCTAGTGTTCATCAATACTGATACCAATGGTGGTATCGTTAAGTATCGATATTTTGGTTTCATCTTCCCATTAAATAAATGAAAAGAAAATACAAACATAGCTGAAACTCTTAATCGAGATGGAATAGATTCATTATTTCATACAACTACCCAAAGAAGTTAAGTTTGCTAACAAGTCTAAATCAACCCAAACTATGACAAAGGTTTACACAAGTCATCTTATTCAATCGCGATAACTTGTGTTAATGTTAGAACAACAACATTTGTATTTTGACCTGACAGAAAATTTTAAGGCTGCCGTTGACATCGTTTTTTTAATGTTGAAACAACAAGTTACACTTAAGATTAGGTGCGTTTCCATTACCCTTGGATATGCGCAAAATTTAAATAACGCTATAAAAAACTGGTAATGGAAACACCTGAATTTTGAAAAAGCACTAAACTATCACTAAAAAGTTTTCACGCTTTCATGAGGTGGTTTTTCAGACGTTTCCACATTCGAATATATCGCAAAAGCGCAACGGAAACACTTTTCCTGCAATTATACGTCACAGGTCCAGACGTTCCTGGTCACAAGATCACTTCTCTATTAGTAAACATGGTGCTACATTTGGACAGAGGAGGAGACGGAGACTTTTCTCGCAATTATTTTTGAGAAAAACATAGCGGCCATACTAGACAGCAAACCACAGAGGAATGCAGAGTTTTATAGGAGATAGAAACTGAAATGAGGGAGAAAGGGTTCGACCATCTTCCAGCAGTGAAATCTCGCAGGATGATATTTAACGAGCGTTACGGCGCTCCAGCCTAGGACAACCTTCAATGGAAACACATTCAAAGCACAAATATACTTTGTCGAAATTTTAGTAATATCGCTTTTATTTTGCGAAAAACTGTAATGGAAACCCAGCTAGTGTAGTGATTTTAAAGAAAATTTGGTTGATATGTGATATCAGACCATCTACTCAAACAACTTTGGCCACAGGAGCTGAACTTCTTACTGGTGTTACTGTTGAATCCCATACACTCCATCCTGAGCTTTGTGATTATGGGCTTGTGTCTTTAATGGATGTAGTCTCTGTGGTGTTGAACATCTGTTTCCAGTACAGAGTTTTGGAGTCCTTGAGTGCCATATTGGAAATGTTAAACTCAACCTAACTTGGGTTGAGGTAGTGTGATGTACCGAGGCAGATTCAAGATTTCAGGTCTCCTCAGTATCACCAGTGTGCTGTTTGTTAGTCAGGTGAGTTGTTCCTCCAACTGGGCAAACCTTTATTGTGACTGAAATTGGGACCTCACAGACTTGAATCGTTGTACCAGGTTGTAAACATGTTGATATACATTTTAAAGATCTGATATTTAAATGTATGTAAGTGGTTTCCAGCGCTTCTGGAGCCAGCCACAAGTGGAGACTGGATGAATTGCAGTTTTTAAAACATGAACATTGGCTTCATTTTTCACAGGTTGCTATGTGATCTTCAGTGATTGATGTTATCCTACTTGATTGTTTTGTATTTATAGTTGCGCCTTGTGATTTTATTTGCTGTTAAAAAGCCTTGAGGGTATTTTTTGTGCCCTGTTTCTTTGCTCTTGAGATTGACTCCACAGCTCTTTCCACTTTTATAAGACAGCATGATTTTAGCTCATCAACTGTGAGCATAAAGAAAAAGTATACATCATCTCTGCATCAGACTACTGGTACGATTGAAAACTTGAGCAAACTAAAACTATCTAAATAATGGAGGAAAACTTTACTGACTGCAATGCAATTATTACATTCAAATTGTGCCTTCTTGTTCACTGAGAAAGTGAACTCAAGGTTCTTCACAAGAGAAAAAAAAGAGATAATTCAAGAAGGACCTGTGACTGCCATGAATAAGCCAATTATTTAATCGCTTTTGCATCATTTATCCTTTGTTGAAGTGTTAGCAAACAAAAAAAAACATCTTTTTGATGCATCTATGTGTCTTCTTTTGCCTCATTACAAATTACCCAGGAGGAAATGGCCAGTGCAAGTGGATTGTGGGACTTTATTTGAATGTTTCCTGCAGTAAGTTATTCCTTTGTCTCGGCTGAGCTAATAGCAGGGAATGGGATTCAAATAGAGTCAAGCTGCCTCCTGAGATCCCTCAATCCACCGTCACCATAAAAAGAGGTCTGAGGGCAGTCTAAATATTTGGTAGTCTTAGCAGGTTCATGTTAAAAGACACACACACACACATACACACACACACACACGCACGCACACACTCACTCACACACACACACACACTGTGAATGCACAAGCAGGCCGAGGCTGTGAAGTTGAATGGCATAGCTCAAAGCCTTCCTCCCCCTATCCCTGCCTCTTTCTCTCTAAACCGCCAAACCATTCTCCCCCTTTCTCCAGCTCAGAGGAATTCATTAACTGCCTCTCCACAGAGACACTATGGAAATCAGGCAGCTACAAAGGCAGAGAGAGAGGGAGACAGAGAGAGGGAGAGAGGGAGGAAGAGAAGAAGGCGGGGTGGAGGTAGTGATGGTGGTGAATGGGGCTATATTATCCTATTAGATGGTGGATATGTCTCGTTTCCCTCCCCTGTCACGAGAAAACATTAATTTTAAGTGAGAAAGGAGACAGAGGGAGGGGGAGAGAGAGGATGGAGAGGGAGAGAGAGAGAGGGAGAAATAGTGAGAGTCTTTAACATTGCTCTTTTATCGAGCTGAAATAGAGAGTCCCTTGGTTCCATTTACCTTGGCAATGAGGATAGAGTCGCTCTCCATGAATGCCATTTAAAATGCCATGGAGATTAAGCATCCTCTCCCTCTCTCTGCCTCACACACACACACACGTACACACACACACACACACACACAGCAGCAGCAGCAGTGGTGGTGGCGGCAGTGCTCGTCATAATATGTGTTTAGGAAAACAGCTTTGAGATTCATGAGTAAAGCCCTAGGTGCCAGCGCTGAGGAGGGAAGAAAACGGAGAAAGAGACAGCGAGGACCATCACTTAGCCAGAGTGGGCTTTAAGCACTGTAATTAAATCATTAGATCCTCCTCCACCCCCCACCCCCCCTCCACCCTCTCTCTCTCCCTCTCTCTCTCTCTCCCTCTCTCTCTCTCAGCTCAGCCAAGCTCATCAGGGGCTCTAGTGTGAAATGATGAATCTGTATTTATGGGGATGGAGTAATTACACAGCTAACCTCTGAGGGAACCCAGGAGGGCCAAAGGGCCACTGAGCAAGGAGCAGGGTGCTCAACCTCATTAGCACTGCTTGAATGTGCGTGCACGTGCGTGTGTGTGTGTGTGTGTGTGTGTGTGTGTGTGTGTGTGTGTGTGTGTGTGTGTGTGTATGTGTGTATGTGTAGGAGTGTATGTTTCAGGAGATATGTTTGTGTGCTCAAAGGAGATAAACAGAGCTGTTGTTTGTTTATAAATAAGCCTGTCAATAATGAAGATGAATTTGCGTCATCTAAATTTACTTTGTAATTTATATTTAATTTATGACTTTGTCTGCTTCTTTGTAACTGCATAAGTGTCTCTCTCTCTCTACCTGGGCCCAGAGTACAGTAGTCCATTCTTCTCAAGCAAACATCTGTCATTTTCCACACCACAGCTCCTCTGTGCTCCATATCTCTGCTATCTCTTATCCTCCTCAATCTCTGTCATTACCTTCAGCCTCCTTTATCTCCGCGCTGAAAATATGCTCCAGTGACTTCCGCCGATAATCACGGACATTCCTCTCGGATCTGGCTGACCATATCGATACCTCCCGGCCCATCTGCCTGACAGAATGTCCCAGCAAACCCTGAGGATCAGCTGTCAAAGCTTGGAGAGAAAATGACACCGAAGATATTCCAGATAGATATGGTCAAACAGCAGGAATTGTTGGAGCGCATAATGATTATTATTCAATACAATGTCAAGTCCTAAATTGAATTAATGCAGTGCATATTTTTAACTGTTACACAGCGAAATGTGACAGACATGAGCTAAATAATTGCACAAAGGGTGAGGGTGCAGGTGTCAATAAAGTGAAACTGACCACATCTAAACACTTATGAACACTGATGCCAAGCACACACTTGATATGCTTCACAGGATTTCTATATTGACACAATGAAGAGTGTGGAAACTGGATCACACACACACACACACACACACACACACACACACACACACACACACACACACACACACACGACCTGGGCTAACCAATGCACTAATCGCCTGCCCCGGGCATAGGAGGAGCTTGGTGCTTAAGTATGCTGCCAATCAGTCAGTCAGCTCCACATCCAGTAGCTCCTGCGGCCAGACGCACGCATCACTCCACACTCGAGGTGCCAAACTCCGGTTTTGATACAACTCCGGGTCGGTGGAAGTGGAAAAGCTTGACAGTTTGTAAAAAGGGGGGACTCTGGTGATTTAGACTCCCCCTTCATCCTCTCACTTCTGGGGATTCCTACTTCCTCTTTTTTTTCCTGTCTCCTCTTGCTGTTGTGAGGCTTTGACTTTGACAGAGATTTACTACACGCGTTTCTCCGGACATGTCTTTCCCTCAGCTGGGGTACCCCCAGTTCCTCAGTGCCTCCCATGAGGTGTACGGGGGCGAGCGGCCGGCCTCTGCCAGGGAAGGTGGCGCGGAAGGCGGCGTGAGTTCGTCCGCGACAGCCGCGGCTGTCGGCTCCATGCTGGGGATGTACGGGAGCCCATGGGCGCCTCAGAACTACAGTGCCTTTCTGCCGTACAGCGGAGCCACAGACCTCGCCCTCATCTCCCAAATGGTGAGAGTTGATACTTTTTCACTGAGGAATGGAGCAGCTCAGGTGTTAATGATAGATTATGAGCGCGCATTAACAGACTGAGCTCCTCACACACTCATGTTTGTTTAAGTGAAACTGCACGTCATGTTATAAGCCTTTTGTGTGATACCTTCAGTTTTTATATTATTAAAGCAATTTTAAATCTCTTGTAGTCACTGCCCAGAGTGATTTTGTTCAAATGTTTATTATAACTATCTATCTTAAATGGCAAAATTCAAAATGATCACCCGAGAAAACAATCTGTTTTCTGAATTATTTTTTTCTAATCATTTCAGGGGTTTGTATCTGTGAATTATTATCACGGATAATGGGGAAATGATCACTGTTGAATTAAACATTTTTCACTGACATTTCAATGCTAAATATTTTGAAATAATGACAGGACAATGGCATTCATTAGGCTGCATTTAAAAACAAAGAAGAAGCTAATGGGTTTTAGATGAGGGTTTATTTATTCAAAACTCCGTGGAAAAAAAGAGAAAACGCTGTAATTAAATATTAATTGATCAACAAAGTGGATTTTTCAGCATTTTTAAATGAACTTATAGAAAATATTTCATATTTTTTAGAGGAAAAGCATTTAAAATGTAAGAAAACTTAATTTTCACATTTTCTAGCCTAAAAAATTATTGGACTCAATTTTATATGAAACAGCTGATGTGTTGCTTCACAATGACAAGATTTTGAAAAGTTTTAGAAAGACTTTTTTTCTAAGAAATTATTCCACTGCTGATTCTATAAACTTTAAGAAATTATGCCAACACCACCCGCTCAACAAGTTGCCACCTCCCTCCAATAACATTTCAGGGCTCCCAGTACGAGCTGAAGGACAGCTCGGGCTCCCACCCCACTGCTCTACCTGTTCACGCCGCGCAAGGTTTCTACCCGTACGGACAGTATCCTTACGGGGACCCGTCGAGGGCCAAGACGGCCACTCGGGAGACCACCAGCACCCTGAAGGCCTGGCTGCAGGAGCACCAGAAGAACCCCTACCCCACCAAAGGAGAGAAGATCATGCTGGCAATTATTACGCGGATGACTCTCACACAGGTGTGTGTGTGTGTGTGTGTGTGTGTGTGTGTGTTTGTGTGTGTGTGTGTGTGGGTGGGTGCGAGTGTGTGTGCTGCATTTCCCTGCTGCTCGATGCTGTGCGTAATATAATAATTATGTTGTGTGGCTAATGCCGAAATAAAGTTACACTCAAAAACAAACAGCATAAGGAGATAATTTACAACTTCCACCCAGAAAAAAACAAATGGAGAAGAAAATATTTAGTTTACAGATTTATTTGTTCATATGTGACCCCGCATCCATCTTATGAAACGAATAATGAAAGCTCACTCCTATTTTTCTAAGGTAAAATTGTGTTTTTCTTCCACAGGTGTCGACGTGGTTTGCAAACGCCCGCAGACGCCTGAAGAAGGAGAACAAGGTAACCTGGGGTCGCAGCGCGGAGGACCGGGACGGTCGGATCTTCAGCAGCGACAACGAAGAGGAAAGCGGCAAAAATGGCAGCGACGATGAAGATGAAGACGAGGAAATTGATTTAGAAACCGTCGATATTGAAAGAACGGAGGAGCAGCGAGCAGAGGATGAGGTCTCAGAGAGGGGCGAGGGGGAAGCGGGCCTGGCGGTGAGAGAGCAGGCCGCGGAGCCGAAGAGCTCGGACAGCAGCAGGACGCTTTCTGTGGAGGGCCTGAGAGGAGTGGAGGCGGCTATTTCTCTTAACAGATCGCCTGTTGTCAAACTCGCAGTGGATCATTCTCCCAACAGACAGGAGTGCCAGAGACCACCTCAGAGCAAACCTAAAATCTGGTCTCTGGCTGAGACCGCTACAGCTCCCGACAGCTCTCACAAAACCTCACCACCGGCCCATGCGCACCACCCGACTTTGGCCTCCGCTGGCCACCCGGCCTTACTCCCGGGTCATGGGATATATACATGCCAGATTGGCAAGCTGCACAATTGGGCCAACGCGGCCTTTCTCAGTGCCAACTCTCTTTTAAACATGAGGTCGCTTCTTGGTGGGGCGCCGGCCGGACACCTTCCTCTTCATGGCACAATACCGGTGGCGCGTCATGACGCACGGTCGGCGTTGGCGGGCCCGGGTACATCGGGCACGGAGGACGACAGTGATGTGGAGTCGTCGGGAAGTTTCAGTCCAAAAATTGATGGTAAAGTCTGCTTTCTCTTGACCAACTCTGAAAACATATATTTTTCAAACAATGTTCATCTGAAAGTTACCCTAGAAATAATTTGAATAATTTTATCAGTACTGTCTTAAAAATAAATTACAGCTTAAGCAAGGAAAAATCTGATGAGAGTGTATTATTTATGTCGTTTTCTTTTTCTTTTTCTTCTCCAGAGAGCGACCACAGGCCTGATTCCTTGAAGTCCCCTTTCCAGCTGATCACTGACAGGTAACCTCATTTATTTAAAACCACTTCGGCATCATGACACCATCAAACCTCTTTCCATGCGTCTAAATGAAGCTTTACGCGGGGATAAACACTGCTACACCTGACTGGGCAGGACGCAGGACTCAGCACATAAATCATGTGCTTGAGTCTCCACTTTAACGCCTCGTCAGGCAGCAATCTAAGATATCCTGCGGGGCCCCCAACGCAGCTGAGTTATCGCCACATATGCGATTTAAATAATTTGCACCCATTTATTCACGCCCTCTCTCTGTGGATGGAGCTAATGTATGTCAACAGAAACACCAATAACAACGTCAGGGATGAAGTGAAGAGTGAAAAGACGTCAAATAATTTACTTAGAGTGTTTTTTTCCGTATGCCTCAAATTTATACGAATGCAGAATTTTTTATTTGTAGAAAAGTAAATACAGCGACTGTTATGAAGAGGGCACTGATAATCGACTGAGTATTTACAGAATGAGGAAGCAAATTCACACCCCTCCCTTGAGGATATTTATCTCTCTTTTATCCCTCTTGTTTCACTTCTAATCTGCATCATCTCTTTGTTTTTCTTCAGAAGTCATCATGGGACAGCACCACAGCGAGTTCTGACAACGACGTCCTGAGAGGATGAAGAGATAAAGCAGACAAAAAAATTTTATTTAATGAAGAACATTTTAATGAAGGCTATTTTCTGACAGTTCAAGCTGTCATAGTATTACTGTTTAGCTTCTACAAACTGAAGAGATTGTTGTTTTTGTCACAGATTTGCTTGTAACTCTCTTTTATGTCCTCTGTTTTTTCTTTCCATCCTCTGTTGTGAATGGATACCTTGAAAATTGTAAATACAGGATATGAATTTGTCTTAAAAAATATATTTTTGGGGAACTAAATAAATGTCCTTATAGTCATTTATTATCAGAGATGATCTCCCTGAACCTTATTTCAAATTTGGTTGCATTAGAAGACAAATGAGGAAAAAAAAAGTCAACAAGAAAAGCAGCTCCAGCAGGAACATTACGGGAAATTTCAATATCAGAAACTCATTTTTTGAGAGGATGACAGGTTAGTCACTTAAGTACTTTGTTGGTCAGGAAGCAAATTTAATGTCCACATTATTATCAATTCTAACAACTCATTCAACCCTTTTGTTCATGAAAAAAGAATGAGAATTAAATAAGACAACTTTTTGAATCAACAGAAAAAATAATAAAGTTGCACATTATTTATTCCCACCTGCAAGTGGCAGACCCCACCTTCCAACTGACCCCTTCTCTCTGTATCTATAGTTCAAAACCCTCCCTGCCAGCTTAACCATGCAGTGTCAGCTCTTTTTAGCAAGCAAAGTCTCGCCCTCATTGAAGCCTGCTCTCTTGCCAAACTCTGAGACTTATGCCAGCACCTTGGAAGCCTCTGCAAATGCTGCAGAAATTGAAATTGGAGATTTCCAGGACCTTATGAACCTGTGCCTGTGCTTTCAGCCCAGGCCCTCCTGCTTTAATGTTGGATTATGCCTCCTCAGTGCCACAACTGCTGCCTCTGAAATATGGATCAGACGCCAGGAAAGGCCAACAGCCAGTATGGGGGCAGCAGCTCAGAGGGAGGTGGGTGGGGGGCTGGTGTGTGTGTCACTCTGAGCCATCCTTGACGTTAACAGACCAAAAGAGGATAGAAAGAGAGGATGATGGGGGGTCTTTGGGCTTTTATAGCGAGTCTGTCTTAGAGCTGCAGTTTCATGTAAACAGGCTTGGATTAGTGGGACATGTGAGCTAATCATTGGGGTCTTTTTTTCTCTCAAGGGGCCTGAGCGACTACATGTCCTTAGATTCAATTTATACCCATCAGGGAAAATTTGCCTCACAAAACCTGCTACGTCATTTTTTAAAGCAGCAGCTCTTATTGATCTGTCTGTTAGACATTGACGGTCAGTTGACAGATGCCATGGCGACTTCAACTACTTGTTAACTTACATACAGCCAAGTGATACCACAGTCACAGGATGTGTCCAGTGTTTTTTCCTTCTTTTTTTTTTAATCTGAGGTGTACAGTACAGCAAATGAGGTCAAATCAGGTCATTTTTTTTCGTTCTTGTAGATGCAGCTTGTGGTTTATGACTTAATTAGTTGAACTGAATAACTTCTCAGCACCAGTTCATCTATAAAACTTGCAGGTCGCAGTGCTTCACACAATTATTGGCTAAATAAGATTTATGGGTTTTTTTTGCAACAGTGCACAAAACAAAACATCTAGTTAAAACTATACTCAAAGAGAATTAGGGACTCCAGGTTTGTGGACCTGGAGGAAACTCAATGCTGCCACCTCACTATGAGAAAAAGTAAAGCAGTAATGTTCTTTATGGAGCCTTCAGCCGAGCTGAAGAAAATCAAATGTTCTGAGAATCCACTTCTGTAATCCTATAACGAAGAAATGAATGAACACACTCTTTGAAAACGTCGTATTTTATATAAAAACAAAAGTGTAATCTAAAAATCTAAATCTATATAATGATCAAAAATCTGACCATTTTTGAAAATTAGATGAAGCAAGGGGACTGGAAATGCTAAGCAGATGCTTTTTCTTGGGACAGATGAAATAACATTCAAAAATTTAGTGAAGTATTTTGAAATTTATCCTTAAGTGAAAATATGTTAACTCAATACATTTGTGGCATTGTGAGTTACCTTTGTTTTATTGTATTATGGTTCAAATTTGTATATAACTGCAAGATATGACGGATATCTTGTAACACGTATTTCAGCCCACTTATCAGAACCAAGAAACCAGACATAAACACAGTTTCTTCACATTGAAATTAACATCAAGATCTAGTTTTTTCTTCCTTTTTAATTGCAGTAACCTGTATAACAATTAAAGAGGGATGGGGTAATGGGGGAGGAGAGAGAATGGGAAAACATACAGTAAAGGGCTGGAACCAGGGACAGCTATATTGTTTTCTTACTGAGAATTACAGACATCATCGGTATCATAAATCTAGTGTGTCATGTTTACTCTTGGTCTTTGTGCAGATTGATGGAAAAAAGACTTGAATATTTTTAGAAGTGTTCCCAGATGGACGTCACCACATGGGAACCTGTTTACACTTACAGTGTGAAAGTTGGCATGAAAACAGAGTTGTACCGACCTTCTTATCAAAGTGATCCCCTGAAAACTAATAACTTTACATCACAGCTAATATGTTGAGCTATTATTTAACACTTGAGAAATCTTAATGAGGTGTGGACATAAAAGGATTTCAATTTAACTGCACCTTACGTTCTGCAGTTTCTCTCCTTTCTTGAAACTTTAATTTCTCAACTCATCCTACCGTTCATCTGACTGTACATTTTTTCACAGACTCAGAAAGAGTCAGAAAACAAGAAGAGGACAGCACCAACTTGAGTCTAAAGAGAGCAAATGAGAGGGAGAAAGAGGAAGAGAGATGATGCAGTGAGAGCTGTCATTGATGTGAGAACAGCATGGAGGGAAGCCAGACACTTGAGGCCATTTTCACTTCCTCTGCCAACTCTGACAGACTGCCATCAGCACCGCTGAGGAGAATATTAGCCACTCTTTCTCATATACACACTTCAGTTTTTCTACACTTCATCCCAGCCAGATCACACTACTGTTCTTCCAAGTACCCAAACAATATGTTATTCTTTCAAAGTTGGATAACAGTGAGCTTAGCATGATGGGGCTGAAAATGACATCAAATGGCTGTTTTATCAGCAACACAGCGTGCCCAAAACATGTTTTGTTATGAAAGGAGTGGAAAAAGTGAACAGATCCAAAATATGATTAGTTTCTCTGGCGGATGCTGCAGCAAACTTCTTCAGAGTTTCAAGTTTTTGCTTCATGTTGGTTATTTGTCAAGTAAGTGCCCATAAACTTTTCAAAAACAGAACTAGTGCACAGAGTGAAAAAGCCATAAGTGTGGAAAGTAACCACGGCTAATGCTCCTAAATAACACTCTTTCTGTGGAGTGTATAGAGTTGTTTCAACCCCTCAAGCTCTCAGTGTGAAAAGACTCTTTATTGGCGCTTTGGTATTCTGATATGGACCCTTTGGTGAGCTCTAATCCCTATTAAAGAAGTAGATTATGGAAGGGATTTGTCTTTGATTCTCCTGTCCCACTGCTCTTTTCTGTCAGCACCTCCCTCCCTCACTATCTCTCCCTCCTTCTTTTCTTTCTGCTGCTCTGTCTGTCTTGATGGCATGGTCAGGGAGTGAACAATGATTGCCTCCATGTGTCACCCCCCTCACACTCCCACCTCAAGCCATCCTCCTGTGATTATGGCCACATGTATGAGGGCCCATGCTTGCTTGAATAGACTTGTTTAAGGCCCCCACTGGATGAGAGAGGCCCGGACTGCAAAGCCTGGCCCTCGTGCAAAGATCTTTTCCCTTTCCAGGCACTCTGCATGGGGGTGAGCTCCCTGCCAGCTCCCCCATCCCACTGTCCTCACCTCCTACCCCTCTCTGCTTCCCCGCCACACAGAGATAATCAGGCTTATGTAAAGACGACTTGCTCTTTTGACAGTCATCAACTCATCAGTGATCCAATCAAGCCCAAATCCACTATTGTGCAACGCTGAAAGTGTCTCAAATCCGCTTGTGCAGTAAAGAGAGCCTGGGCTCTTTATCCTGCCAATCACTCCTGACATTCCTGCCCCCGTTGCCATGGCCTGGGGTCAAAGGTTGAGAAAACAGAGAGCATGAGCTGACTCGCGGAGAATGGTGGGGCGCTAGAGGAGGATCTCTCTGTGCTACAGCCCCATTGGTCAGCCAACACAGGGGGTAAATGTAGACAAGTTAGGACTCTATAGGCCTGCTGAGAGGGCCAGCCGGACAGAAAGAGATGTGGGCAGAGGAGGAGAAAGAAAGAGAGATGATTAGGCAGAGAAAGGGGCAAGGGAAGAGAAGGAGGGCAGCAGAGGTGTGTGTGGAGAAAGGAGGGGAAAAAGAGGGTGAGGGGAGGGACAATGTTTGATCACCAAATAGGCTTTACAGAGCCTGACCTTGAGGGGCACAGAGAAGAAAAAGCCTGACACACAGTGAAAGGCTGCGAAGAGAAGTAATGAACATGTGAGTTAATGTTTGTGAATTTTTACATAATTTTCTGCATTTAAAAGAATGCTAATCAAGAAGCAGAACAACCAAATTTAATGATTCCTGTAACACTGGAGCTGAAAAAGAAGCTGCCAGATAAACAGAAAGTTAAAATGTGCACACATGCTCGCTGCCAGGCTGAAATTTGAAATGGAAATGTACCTCCCAACGCAATTCAGCTAATACATGTCATTGCAGGATAAGCGGGGCACTGGGTTAAATCTGTTGCAATGATGTCAAAAGAATAATTTCTGTACGCAATGTGTACGTAAGTGAGCAAATGTTTAGCCTACAGGAGATATCATAGGGAATTGACGCCATTCGCTTTCACCCGGGGATTAGTGGAATTAAGCGATTGCACAAAAGCAAAGTATCAAAACTCATGGGTAATTCAACAAGCTCGCTATTCTGAGTTTGCAAAGTGCTGCTTCTTAGCTGGTGATTATTGTGCAGCTGCAGCTGCAGCTACCGTACAAATAGCAAACATTGTCAGTGCTTTTTAAAGGAGACAAATTTAATATACAAGGAAAATACACACAACAAATACTATGAAAGGGTGGGAGTGATAAATCCTTTCTCTTGTTGTCAGCCCATTCATGGTAATAATCTGAGGAAAGAAGCAGATTAGGACAGAGGGAGGGTTGGTGGTTGAGTGTTCGCATCGCTGCCTCCTTTCAGCCATTTTGAAACAATGTTTGTCCTCTGGTTTGTTATAGAGTAGCAACTTAGCATAGTGTACTGCTGTGAGGGACCTGAGGGGGCGGAGGACTTGCTGTGTCTTTGTGCAGCATCTCTTTTTCACAAGCACACAGGTGTAATGGAGGGAGCAGGGTACTACTAAATACATTCATTTGCGATATGTGCTACAACTATAACATGATGATTTAGTTAAATTTCTTAAGAGAATACGTTTACTTAAGTAACATTGTATCTTCCAGTATCCAAGCTTAAAGAGCATTAGCCTTTGGGTTAACTGTGTGAGCAGAAGGGTGGGAACAGAACTGAATTACAGACCCCACAAAAAGAATAAATCAAGGTAAGACTTGAAATTTTAAAATGTACTTAAATGTCTAGCTAGAGAAAATAGACCCTATCTTGTTGGAAATCAATTCTTCTGGACAGACAACATACAATAATACGAACACAAAAACACACAAATGAATTAAAAAATCTTTGAAAATTTTGTCATAATCACATGATGCACAACCTCACAGATGTCATTCTGTGGTATCTGAGTCAGGAAATGTACATGTACACATGTAGGTGTGCAGTTTTAGGTGACCAAAAACTCAAATTTAGCATAAGACACAGAGAAAATGGTTCATAAATGGTGGCAAAAGTAATGGACTAATATGAGACAATGGGATGGCTGATTAGAGTCGAGGAAGTTGAGCTGGGAAAATGAGGCTGACAAGAAGTGCGAACAGAGGAGTGGATGGCTGAAGAAAAGAAAAAAGACAGAAAGAAAAGAAAGGGAACGAGTTCAAGGAGTGCAGGGACGGACTTACTGTTATATTTATGCCCTTCAAAACTTTTGCAGATATTTTACACATTAAAGTGATGTTTATTTGCAGAGTGGAAGCAAATACATAACATAATTAACATGAAATACCTTTACATTTTGTTGAGTGGTGTTTAAAGCAAATAGATCAATTGACCAATGAATAAATCACCTATTGAATCAATATAACAGAGCAAATGTAGGTCATAGGTGAAGACCATCTTGTTTCTCTATTATTTTCATTTTAAATTTAACATATCCCATCTCTGCAAGTGTGGTTAAAGTGGTTAGAAAAAACTTGTTTCAGTAGACAAATCCAGACACATGTGAGACAGACAGGTGCAGAGACCATGTTGTGGTTAGAGAGATGGTGAGACAGAAAAACATCATTGCTGAATACATGTCATAAAGAGATTTCTTTTTCACTAACAGTTTTAACAATGTTAAAAGTGGGCACACTATTTACAGGCGCTGCAAATTAAATGGTCACAGTCTTTATTGTTAAAGTCAACAGGTTTGATGTTGGCATTTGTAATTATGATGACAATAATAGAAGCAGGGAAAATAATATCAATTAGATAAGTTGGATTCAAACTGGTCTCATTTTAACATTAGCACTGAAGCAGTGATGATGATGATGATGATGATGATGATGATGATGGTAACATTAATAGCAGCTTGAGTCTGTCAGGTCCTCAGCAGCAGGTCGTCCCTGGCAACAATCCAGAGGAACCTATGAGACGAGAGAGCTCAGGGGCTCCAGGATAGATCTGTGGTTAGCAGATAAAAAAGAAAAGGGACAAAAGATCCTCTGTTTTATAACAATGAACAGTCTTTCGACTCAGAATTTTCTCCTCAGTTTTTAACATGTAAAAAACAGTTATTTACCTGTACCTCAGGGTAATGAGTATCTGCAGATCAGCAACTGATTTAACAGGTCCCATGAAATGAATACATTTCTGGTCCTGAAACAAAAAATTGTAATAGCTTGAAGCAGCTCTCGTCTTTCCACAAAGTCGATTTAACAGGTCTACATAACATTTTGAGCCTTCTCAGCTGTGTTTTGTTAAGTGATGGATCACGCGATGAAACAAGTAAACATGGTACAATAATTATCCGTTTGGCATTTTACTGTTTGGATGTCACTATGGTGGGTGATTTGTCTGAAAATTGAAGCAAAGTTGTGGCTGACAAAAAAAAAAAATTAATTGAAAGATGTTGATAGAACGAATGTATATTTATTTATTTTGTTTATGTATTGACTATTTCATATATTAATTTACCTTGGAGGACATATGGTACCTTAAAAGGACAAAAAGCAAACTGCTTCTTCAAATTCTGGTAAAATTACTGGCCAATTGTAGAAATGTCTTGAAATAACTGTTTTTTAGTTTATAAATATATCATTATATCTTAAAAAGGGGGTACTTTTTGCCTGGTAGATAAAAGTAGGTGGCAGTATAATTTATGATGATGATAAATGGTGTTGGTGTACAGTAATCTAGTGTGCAAAAGAAAAAAAAAACCTGCTCTGTCGCTCACTGGATTTATAATGAGATGACTCATGGGTCACATATCTTCACAGTGTAATTACACATGAGATGTATGCATGTGCATTCACAGTGCGCGCGCACACACACACACACACACACACACACACACACACACACACACACACAGGGACAGAGAAAAAGAGAGTTTCAGAGTAATGTGAATCCTCATTCATCTGCCCAAGTCGTTTAGGGTAATAGAGCTTAATGGAGTATATTAACCCTGTCCAGCTTGTGCCCCCCCCATTAGATGTGTGTGTGTCTGTGTCTGTGTCTGTGTGTGTGCGTGTGTGTGTGTGTGCAATTGGTCAGGGGAAACCTGCCAACTGTTTATCTGCAAGGGACACACATACAGGGACCAACGCACACACAGTGGGGGAGCAGAGATCTGGTTTCCCACTGTCACAGATGCTTACCCGCCTCTCCATTAGAGATGTGATTGGAGTGGACACAGAAAACCAGCAGCCTCCATCCCACAGGAGCAATCTGAGGAAATTATTGCCCGGCTCTTCTCAGGGGAGCGTCAACATTCAGAGAGAAGGACTTAATCTACTTCTATCACACAGAATTCACTGTCAAACGCATGGCACGTGCTTTTGAACATTTGACGTGTATTAATGCTTTGTGAACCAGCGTGTGATGATCACGGATAAGCCGTGGCACAGTGAGGGCATCTGTGAATGTGGAATCAGAGGATCAGACACTCAGGGATGTTTATGAAGTAAGTGTCAAACTGATGATCACTGGTGGATAAATACTGTGAGGCTTTCAGTCTGTTGTATACTATTCCCTGTGAGGAACAAGGAGGAGATTCATAGTGTAGATCATCCAGACTGGGAATCAACCTGAGTTGGATCAAGCTGATTCCGCAAGACAGTACAAAGTGCTACAACTTAGGAGAGTAAAGATAATAGTACTGAAGAAATGAAAAAGTATCTTAAGCAAAAGGAAGGTGGGAGGAAAGGTAGTGAGAACGGGAGGATTCGTGAGGCAGCGTCAAACCTGGGATTGTATCTATGCACATGCAGGCGGTAGAACAGTCATTTACTAGACACACAATAAGAGTGACCAAGAGGTCGTCCAGGTCAATAACAACTGCAGGTTGAGCCCTCAGTGCCCCCAGGCTGACAGATTTATATCACCACAGACACACAAACACACACCCATCACGAACACAATAGGCTTGTAGTTCTTTAAATCACCAGAGGATGGCACCTAAACTCTAAGCACTGGGCTGCAGCACTCACAGGGAGACATTAAGCTCTGAATTTCTTTTCATGGTTTACCCCAACAGAGAATATTAGTCTGAGGTTAAATTAGGTCACCTCTCTCTAAGAGAAATATTTGTTTTGTAACCTCAGCTGACTTACTGACAGAAATCACATATTTTGTTACTCCGTATTGCCAGAACTATAAATTATGGTGAAAACACTGTAACTATAAGTGAACTAATATGCATTGGCAGCCCTTTGTAAGGGTCAAAAACACACAACTCTTTATGTTGCTTCATGCCACATACTTATGAGAACTGTATTTGAGTCAGTGGTGTATTTCAAGTGCACTCTTAAATGTAACTTGTTGTTTCAGTGTAAAAATTTGCTGTAACATTAAAACATAACATTAGGGTTAAAGTTCTTTCCAATGTACACTAGCAGTGTCTCATATCTGCTGCGTTCCCTCCTCACTTGTGATGTATGGATTCACGAAGGCATTCTGGGTATAACTTAAAAGCTGTAGCTTCCCTAAACTGCTGGGAGGGGCCATGGTGATTGTCAAGTCGACATGTTACTGATGTATTCGGATGTAGAATTTCAGGTTGAAATATATGTTTGGTGGTTGTGACAATTCTAACTTATAATTAAATGTTATCACAAAAACTGCAGTAATATTTTGTCATAATGACGTAGAATCATATGCTAGAATAACAAATGTGCAACATCACATTTACAGTGTGAGGTGATTGAAGATGCGTTCAGATCTTTTACTCCACAAAGCCATACTAAGATATATTACCAGTAATCTTTTCCAAAGAACACACAGTGAACTGTACGTTTGAACAACAATTCATTTTCATTCATTAACTGTATGTAATAAATGAACCCTCGCAGAGTTGATTACATCAAGTTGTTATTTAGCTCCAATCATTGACTCTAACTGATTACCAACAATGTAAAACTAAAGCAGATCAATTAAAAGTATAAAGAAGAATATAAGTGCCTCAAAACTGCTTTTGAAATAAGTTTCACCCATTTCATCATTTCTTTTTTCGTGGGCCCCATTTGTCCAAAAGGGTCAACAAATCCTTCGTATGAGTTTCTTCACAGATCAGTCATTGTAATGTGCACCCATGAGTTGCATTACTATAGAGACAATATGTGATATACTTATTTGCGCAGGGAGTCCTAGCAGCAGCAAAAAGTAGATAATAAATCTGGAGTGTGTAATGATCATTTCTGTACTCTGTCTCTTTTACTGCTGCGTGAGTTGAATGATTAGAAAATATCAACAAAATGTCAACTTGAATGATTTTATACTTAACAGGGAGGAGTAGAGAAAAGAAAAGAAGAGGGGTGGAGACCAAATGGTAAGTACGGTGGCAGAGTAGGGAAGAGATAGGAGAAAAAGCAGTGAAGGAAACAAACAAGCATAATTATAAAATATTTAAAGCAGCTATAGCCAATGCATTGTTACAAATGTAGATGTGAAGAAGTCACAGAGTTCAAATGGATTATTGGTGTGATGAGTCTGCATACAGGAACAGGTAATATCTGCAGCTTCCTCTGGCTTTGCAGTGGATTACAGTCAAAGTTTCAGTGACCCACACACAAACTTGAGTGTCCTGGTTTCTGTTTATTCATTCCAGCTGCAACAAGCAACTGTTTTGACTGATAAACTACATTAAAAATCTACGCACAATACATGCTCAGCACCAAACAGCAAACATCCATAGTCCAGGCTGAAAAAGGTCAGTAAGAATGGTTCACTGTCAGCTCAAAGCCTGTCAGATGGACTCAAAGAGGGAAAGTGCTTCACACTGTAACAAATGTAATTATCCAGATATGAAGCAAAGTATTCGCCATTAACAATATAATCGATTGGTCGTGTAAAGTGGGTATAACTCAAAGAGTGGAACTGAAGACTGATGAACATGACAAAGTAGGGGCTGACAAAGATTTGGTGATGGGAGGATTGAGGATCAGTCAGGGAGTTAGGATAGGTTAAAGTGTTTGTTAAAGCCTCTATTGGTCCCTGTGGACTGAGGCTTGAAGAGCTGAATTATGTATGTGCGCTCGCGGAGTAATGAAGTGGAAGTGATGGGGAGGAATACGACTGGCCTCTCAGGGCTCAACACAAACTGTATTCACTCTTAAGAGCTGCCAGTAGCCTAAACCTGTCTCCCTCTCTGGCTCTGTCTGTCTCCGTCCACTCTTTCCCAACACACAAACTGCGCAGCAGCTAAGAGGGTAAGCTTGTTTCTCTTCCCGTATCCTCCATCATTGATGAGGAGGGCCAGGGCATTTATAGTAACCCACTCAGAGATAAGCAGCTTCAGATCCTCCATGAAGCTCTTATGAGAGCAGAGAAACAGCGGAGGGCTGCTGCTCAATGGTCAGACATACACTTGGTGTTGGCAGCCTTGTTTGTGGAGCCGACCAAGCTTGGTTTGCACTTGTTCTCAGTCAATGCAAACTTGTGCTTAACAAGTGGCAGCCACTGAAGGCTGTGTCTCCTGGTAAAAGGAAAGACCTATGTTGGACTTGTGATCCATTCATCTCCTGTCCTCGTTTTTCCTCTCACGCTTTCTCTCACAGAGTAGAGGCCGCAATAACGGCTGGAAAAGTGACTTTCTGTTATTGATGTTCACCTGCCTGCAGGTAGTCCAACGGAAATCATGCATGGAGTTGACTGATATCCTCTATGTTCAGTGTTTCACTTTACTTCAAGAACACCTTGAGTTGTTTTTTCTAAAAAAGTTTTGGGATGAAGATTCGTTCTGTATTTGAAGATGCGACTTCGGCATCAGTGGATGAAAGTGGCATCAAAAACCATGTGGCTTAGGATGTAAAGCACTGTGAGTGTTTTGAAGACTACATAAGGTGTAATACAATCACCTCAACTTACTTCTTACTTATTTTTTCAATGTCTGTTATATTGAACCTAAGTTGAGCAGTTTGAATGTATATGCGTCTTGCATCAATCTGACGTTTTACAGCCTTTTCAATCCTTCTAGATCCCCCTCTTTAAGTTTTTTTGGATTACTTTTAATGTGACAAACCATCTACTTTGTGGAGAAGTTTAAGAGTTTGGTTGAGAGAGGCTCATAGTTAGAAACATATAGCCAACTGACAAGTTATGAAAAAATAAATAAAAAGCAAAATATGAACTACAGAGCTCTTCTGGTCTTCAGACCACCCAAAGATTTAAACAGTGAAATAACTCAGCCTGTCACACACTATCAAAAGATCAAGGTTTTCATTACAGAAAAGAATTTAAGGTTCATTATTTCACTTGATGTTATTTCATTATGTAAACTCATCCGGAAACTTAAACCTTCCCGCAAGGAGAGATCTGCTCTAAATCTGAGCCAATCAATGACATCTTTACAGGGAAGGATTTCACCTATTGGCAGCTAGTCAGCTTCAGGTACAGCACTAACTACCAACAGTTTTGTCTCCTGGAGCTTGAAGTGGTCATGTTTAGAGGGGTCGAATTATGCAAACTAAGCAACCAAATTTGGACTTTATATATTGTCTTTTATTACATTTATGACTTTCAAATGAACTCATATTCAACAGACAACTATTGCATTTCTTTGCAATCGTTCTGCATGTTCTTGCAAAAATGACATAATGGCTCAGAAAGACCTGAAGAGAAAATCTTATTGCAAGAAAACTGAGAAAAACATTGCAGGGGAATGGGAAGGCATTGTGAAGGAACACAAAAGTCTTCCCGAAAAACAAAAAACGTTAGCCGTGACCCTCAGGGGGCTCCATTGAAACACCCACTAATGTTTCAATGGAATATTTTGTCTATTGTTAACATGAATGTAACTGTTTTGTAGATGCCAATGCTAATATATTTCCAGAAAATAAAGATCCTCTAGTCACACAAGGAGCCTATGTGACAAATTCTTGAATTGATAAAGCTAAAACCCCTATAAGACACATCAAACCATGAGATCATAAAAACACAACAAACAGCAAAAAAGCAAAAGGTCTCAGATGAGTTGACACAGTGAGCATCACATTAAGTGTAGAGGATTAAAATTAAGAATAAATGCATAAATTTCTACCTAATTCTGATTTCAATAGCGTATATGCTCGGAAACAGTGAGATGTGTTTTGCGATTGACTGTTATTGTTAATTTCTGCTGCATAGAGTCAGCATATAGAGCCCTGAGAATTTCAACCACAGTTTTTGGCACTTGGATCCATGTGGAAAGTGGACACCATTGTCAATAGATCATCGGAGGCAGTTTCATGAAACAAAAATAGTTGAGCTCGCTTTGAAAGAACTTGGGTTTTCACAGCTGTTTAAAGATTAAATAGGTTTTGAAAGTGTTTTACTGTAGAAGGTGCTAGCAGATGATTTAACCAACTATTTTCAGTTTCCATTCTTAATGACTCCGCTCTGCTAATGGGATCATGGTTTAATACTGAGAGAAAGGGGAAGTTAGGGGAAAAATAAGGAAATTTGCTCTCTGGGTTTTCTTGACGCACTCTTTCTTCACCACCTACTGAGATATTTCTTGAAGATGAAACAGCTAAACCAAGACGAAGACTCAAAAAGCATCCAAATGTTAAATAGTGATTAAAATTGCATAGTTTTCAGACTTAGAGGCGGGAAATATTTAAATGATGTGCAATGTGATTGAAAGAACTTGTGATTGGAGTTGTTTGGCCCTCTGTTACAAACACTTTCTGCTCCTTCTTTCCTACATTAACAAGCTTTTATCTTTCACCCCTCTCCCCACCTCGCACACAAAAGCTTGGGCGGCGTTCAGGAGAGGAAGGAGTGGATAAGAATGTGCTTTCTTTCTTTCTTCTCTGGAAGCATCTTGAATGAATGATTGATGTTAAGGGAGCAAGATCAGAAAGATATAATCATGGTCTAACGAACTGCGAGCCTTAAGAAGTATATACCGGAGGAATGCCATAAATGTACAAACACACCATATATTAATATATAAGTAGTCTATTGAATATTCAAAAGGAGGAAATGACATCTCTCCACCTCCATGAGCACATTTTATTTTCTGTTTTTGACACACAGAAGAGTTACCGAAGCTTGGAAGTTAAACCCTGACTTGTGTCAGCTCTTTCATCCGTACCTCACATATCACTGAGCTTCCAAACATTAAGAAACACTATTAAATACTGCCGTGTTCATGGTCACTGGCTGAGTGAGTTGCCATTCTTTGTGAGTGATGTGGGTTATATGTGGAGTTGTGCAGTGTCAGTGTCGGAGTATATTTTCGTTTCATAGTTCTGATCACAGATGAGCAGGAGGCTGTAGCACCTTTCACGCTGGAATGGAGTAAAATGGGGTGTCAATCATGAGCTGGTACACAGATGCTCTCTTCATGGTGGGCCTGAGGTGCTTTCTGGTGATGCAGCTCTGTTGTTCTAACCCTACTCCAGGGGCTCTGGGAATATTTTGTCCTTTTAACTCACCACATCCCTTTGCTCCCTTCCAGTCCTCCTGTCTATTAATGATTTCCTCTGCAGCCAGAGTTTGTCCCTTTAGGCTGTCCATTCTGTCCTCAATCAGGTGGAAGTCTAACACCATGAGTTTGTAATCCTACATTTCAGTCAGATGTTTTCTTTTTTTTTTTTCTTAAGCACAGCTTAGTTAATGTTATCCATTTAAAACTCTTTGAATTATAACCCCAGATCTACAGAGTGCTTCATATAAACATTACTCATTCAGAAAGTATTCACAGCGTACACACTTGATGTTACTGCCTCATCCCAAAATTGAATAGATTCCTTTTTTCACCTAGAAAGTCTACACAGGACACCCAAGAATCACAATGTTTTGGGGGGGTTGTAATTTTTTGCAAATTTAGCAAAAAAAAAAGAAAAAAAAGAGGCATGATCTCAAACTTAAAATTGCACGTGCTATTAGTGGGAGCATTGCATGTGATCTATGATGGTTGCATGTTCAGTTGATAACAGGTACAAAAGAGTTTGAAGTTCATTTTTGTCTCAAAACATGCCACAATGTTTAAGTTCATTCATAGTATTTTTTTTTCTTTTTCTGGCTTGAGTGCATAGGAACTGGATATACTTGCCCACCCTGTGTGACATAGCATTCAACACTTGGAACACACCATAGAAAAGTACTGTAGAGATACTGGCACAAACTGTGCTGGTACGCTAGAGTGATCCAGATGCAAGAAAATACAGTGGTATGGCTTCTTTTGATGACTGGTAGCAAATCAGCCCTTAGGATGTCCAGCAATTAAAGAATAGAGTGTTGTTGTTTTTCAGTTTGCACTTGGCACTGTGGAGGTTTAAAAGCTGAGCGTGACATTGGCATTTCCTCCTAAAAACACTGGCTTTGCATTTACACGAGAATACTGGAAGCGTCGTGTCAGAAAAATTCCACTCTGGAGAGTGTTTTCAAAAGTTTGCGATTTACTGTAGGTCCACTGAAATGCCGTTTCTAGGTGGACGAGAGCTGAAATGCAATAATACTTTTGTGTTTCACCCTAAAACCGTCATTGGGTAAATGGAGCCTTGGTTTCCCTGATGTCTCCCATTTGTTTCTGAAGAGTTTTCAAGCATTTGATTGATGGTTGCTATATTAGAAATGATGACTTGACCTAACCTATAGTTGGTGTAGTTAGAAGCAAAGAGGCAGAGCTGAGATGGGTCACAAACAGTAAAAGTCTACCTGCCTTACAGCAAAGTAAACCACGTCCCATATTGTGCTGATTTTGTATGTTTAATATCTTAAGAATACATAAGTGCTAAGTAAATGAATAAAAAAAAGAAAGGTTAAAAACGGTTTCCACTGCAGCGTCCAGTCAGTGAACAGCATTCAATGTCAAGGATGCGTCTATTGAGAGAAAAATCCATTGACCATTGGATCAGAAATAATGGTGTTATACCTCTCCCCATGTTACCACCATACCCGGTCTCCCCTATTTCGAGTCTTATAAGGTACAGAGAATTATGCTTCTCACTTGCAGTGTTGAAATCAGACAAATTGGACCACAATTGCCAATCATGTTCATGAAAAACACTTTTCACTTGTGGTGAAAGGTCAGATTTTAGACTTTTTTTTTCAGTTTTTGGACTCCCTGTTAAAGTTTGGTTAAGTTTGTGATTTTAACTGATTTTAGTCAGTCTCCATAGGGAGAGATTTTTTATCTTGAGCTTATTATGTTTGAATGTAAAAGCTTTCTGGTTTAAGATCTCTGAGCTAAAATCTTTCACTCTCAAAAATCCAAGCAGTTATGATTTTTCCTATTGGCTATAATTGTCTCGATCGATTCAATGGAAATGCAGCATCAGTGTTTTATCAATTTTCCTTTTTAATTCAGAAACATTTTTGGGAGAAAAAATGGTGATGAAAAATAATGCCAATAGATAAAGACAATTAAAATTGAAAATTAAAACTCTTTGTGTCTCCTAAGTAATGTTGCTCCCTGCTGGCCTCTGATGCATAAGTAACAGTTTATAAACATTTTATGTTCAGTTCCTGACTCTGCCCTCCCTTTCTTTCAGCACCTTTAAATCACGCCTGAAATTTTTGCACATATGTGTGCAATTTCATTTCATTTTAGATCAAAAACTCTCCAGCCTCCTTTATATACCATAAAAAGGACAAAAAAGAGAAAACATTTTCACTATGCAGGGACGGGTAAAGACTTCATTAAAAACATGACAAGCTATTCAATTGGTAAAGGTGCTTACTCAAGGGAATGCAGAGTGTTTATTCTTTGATTAATTTGCTTGGAGGAGACCTGAAATCTCCCCACTCATGAATGTGTGGATGACAGGGAGATTTCTCCGTGGTGACAAGTTATCTAAACTACAGGGCAAAACGATTATGCTAATATCAGGTTGTAGTCATCAATCATCTTGTGTCAATGGGGTGCCAAGGCGTCACGTTCCCTGTCCCCCTCTGGCCATAGCACTGTGCTTGTGTGTGTGAGTGAGTGTGTGAGTGAGTGTGTGTGCTGAGAGAGGAGAATTGATCACATCCTTATTATGCCTGGGGATTTCTGTGGGTGCGTGGGGAGTTGCACTTGCGCTTGGGTGGAGCTGAGCAGAGAGCTGGTAGAAAATAGGAGGGAATCCATTGGGCGGGTTTCTTCTTCTTGATCTGAAGAGCGGGACACACAAGTTGAGTCCGAGCTGACGTCAGACACAGACGCACCTTAAAACCAAAGAGCGCACCACAAGGAGATGCGTGCTTTGATCGGGCACTCATACACACACTTTGGATTGTTAGACTGCGGTGTTTTAGTCTCAGTTGAAGCAGATTAACGAGGTGGACTTATGTTGGATGCGAGGAACTACCTTTAAAGACTAGTAACTGTGCGCATATCATGAAAGTGCTGCGTAAACAAGTATTTCTCTTTGAATTAGCGGACGGATTATAATATCAAGCAGAAAAAAAACAGATAATTGAAGTCGACTGAAAACTTTGAAGCAGTTCAGCACGGATGCTGTTGGAAGAATCTGCGCTCCCGGTTCCGTCTCTCTGATCTCTTTGAGCCATGGCTTACACCCAGCTGGGATACTCCTACCCCACCACACCGCAGGTACGTTCACTGTTTCAGTCTGTTCAGTTTTTGGACAATGTTTGTGCAAATTGGAGCTGTTTTTCCAGAACAAAAGTATATCAAACCACCCAATATTTGCCACTTAAATACAAATAAATTTGGCCTCAAGACTTGCAGTGTGCAATTAATAATAAATAATAAAATGAGTTTATGCTGTTTGGAAAATAATGTATCTAATTATTTTTCTTCATCTATTTCTGATGGTATCATGGGGAAGATAATGTTGCTTTTTCTTGCCAAAGTTTCTGATGGCCTCCAGCTCTCTGTCCGGTTGTTTGGAGCCGGGGACACCTCCATCACACCCGGGGCAGCAGCTCAACTCAAGCACCGGCTCTGGAGTCTACAGCGGCCCCTATGCAAAGAGTCAAAGTTACTCCAACACCTGCGCAAGCGACGCCACTGCTCTTTATAGCGGAGTGAGTTTCAAATTTGAGCTCATTGTAATTATTCCACTTTCAATACAGTGTTTAAATTCTTCCAACACCTGTCTGTATCAAATATAATTTCTCAAAATATAACTGCTTAAGTCATAAAATCTTGTTATTCTTTAGATTTAATATTTTTGGTGACAGGCCTGCACAGCTCAGATTTATTTTTTTAAAGTGAATTTTGGGTTCAAATCTTTGTGTTGCAACTGCGCCCTGTGCCATAAGGCAAAACTTTCTTAAGGATTGTTAGAGAGCAACTATTAATACCAGTTTTTTCCTCATTTTTCAGGGACCAACGGATCACAAGAGCGGGGCTGCATCTGTTCCTGTGAGAACATCTCAGACCCCTGCTTACTATCCCTATGAATACACCTTTGAACAGTATCCCTATGACAGATACGGGTAAGGATATATGAATACAGCTACAGCCTTCAAATAAAACCCTATTTTATATTTAAAAAATTTTCAGATAAACATTTTTGCTGTGTTTTACTTTTAACCTCTTTTACCCAGTGTCCACATATGCCGACATTACATTTCTGCCTCTCAGACCCATGATACTTCATTTTTTTAAAACTTCAATCTATTAGTCACATTAAGAGACACTTCCCATGTCATATTTTGGTGATATCACAACTTAACACCAATTTCTGCGGGAAAAAAACAGTGTAGTCAGACAACAGCTTGGGTCTCAGAAGTTTAATATAGCTGGTAATATTTTTTGTTTACTATGCTATGGTCAAATATCTGTAATAGATCAATTCAAATAAAATGACTCTTGAAGGAGAAAGGCCTTTAGTATGAGTCCCTTTTATTCTTGTACTATATGACACAATGTTACTTCCTCAGGTATTCCAGTTCTGATGGTGCTTCCCGTCGTAAAAATGCCACCAGAGAGACGACCAGTACGCTCAAAGCCTGGCTCCAGGAGCACCAGAAGAATCCTTATCCCACAAAGGGAGAGAAGATCATGCTGGCTATCATCACCAGGATGACACTTACACAGGTAAGATTTCATGAAGTCAAGCAGCCATGTGTTTGCTTTTTCCCAGGGCTAAAGAAAATGCATCATGTCTTCTCATGTATTGATTTATTCAAATATGTCTCACACCTCGAGAACGTTACTTATCTGTTCCTAATCTCAGTTATCACCCTGATTATTCAGTTTAATGTTCATTTCTTAGCTCTTTTCTTTCTTCCTTAGGTGTCAACTTGGTTTGCCAATGCACGCAGGAGGCTGAAGAAGGAGAACAAGGTGACATGGTCTCCACGGGCTTGTAAAAGCTCTGATGACCGAGGCTGTGATGATGACAGTGACGAAGCAGAGAAGCCTCTTAAAACCGTTAAAGACCTCCCTGGTGAGCTGTTTAAATTAATTTTGCTAGCACTTTTACTTGTTTCTATGTTTTCTCTGAGTATGAGTAGCATAACAGACGTAGTGTGATCTGTATCCTTCACTGCAGATCAGCATTGTGCCGACCTGCAGAGTGACCTGGAGGACTTTGATCTGCTGGAGTCAGACAGCTCTGACTGTGAACGAAAGCCACAGTTTCTACTTAAGGACAAGAATGTAAATCCAAACACAGACCCCTCATGTGGACACTTCACACACAATGCTGATAGGCTCCTAAGAAAAGAGGGATCATCATCAGACTGCTCTGAGCTCTCGCCGGTCCAGCAGCAAAACCGTGACCTTTATCCCAATCCAGACCCTAGAAGTACAGACACTAAACCCAAAATCTGGTCCATCGCTCACACCGCTGTGTCTTTGGACGGCAGGTCGCATCCTGAATACCCTCCCTGTATGCTGGCGTCCACCATCATTGGGTCCTTAGACTCTGGGTACCCATCAAACATGGCGGTGATCAAAGCAGACAGACAACAGGAATCACCCGTTGCATCACTGAAAGAATGGGTGGATGGAGTTTTCCATGGTCCCTCTTTCCATCAGGCCAAACCAGCTGACGTGTGGAAAGGTTTGAATGACTCAGACGGCAGAACATCAGGACAATCCTTTGAAGCTATCAGGGCGATGCCTTTGTAGTCCAACAAACACACTTACAGGAACTTTTAAGAGACTGCTGGACTTGGGACATAGAGTCAATATTTGTGTTGTGGCTTGACCAGTTGACTGTTCACGATGGGTCAGCCTCTCTTTGGTCATGTTTGCTGTTGTGTCTTTTTATCCCCCACTTTCACATAAAGTCAAAAGTAAAACATGGATGGCTGGAGAAAACCAATCTTTTTGCCCCCATCGAACAACCTCCCATTTTCCCTGCTGCTATGGTTACTGTATGGGGCTCAGTCAACAGGCTCCAACGGCTTGCTAATTTAGTTACCATGTAACTAGGGCATTGCGTAGTTTTTCAGCTTGAAAGAGGTTTTAAATACCTGACATGATAAAATTCAGACAAGAGTGTGGAGTCCCAGGTTAGTATGTACTCACATGTTGATAATCAATGCTGAAGACATGATGGCTTTTATGAGCTCTCTCCAGTAACTTTTTCTCCAGATGGAAAATAGCATAGGTTTCCAAAACAACCCAAAAGACAGAAAGAAGTTGAAGGACTAGTATCAGTAACAATGTGTAGTTGATGAGCAGGTTGTTATGACAAATACGACTCCAGACAGGGTGAGCAGGAAAGATGTTACTCCGAAGGTGTTTCTCTGTTAAAAATGCCCTCTCACACTACAATATCACACTTATTAAACTGCTGATTCTAAAAAAAAAAAGAAAGTCAACTTCAGCATTTAAATGATTTTGAATGACTTTTTCTGATGTGAGAAAATTAAATTTCCTTTAAAAGTGGACTGTTACTCTCAGGGCATGATTCACTGAAAAACTGTACAGCTTTTGTGCCACAAAACTTGTTTAAATGACATTTGTAATTAAGTCTGGTTTATACTGCGGTATGATTTGAAGCTGTAGATGACACAGCAGGTCTGCAGAGACTTTTAATCATTCAGTTGAACAACCTTTAACTATAGATTATCAACTCATAGCAAACAGTATCTCAAGAGGCTGTCCAAAAACAATGACTCTTTTCCAACACAGAAGCCTATACGCATAGAACAGCGTGCAACTCTTCGCAAATGTAATTACATGTTGAAACTAACATGAGGTTCAGGCTCTATGATTGGTCCACTGCCGGAATCTCGTTTTCAGAATTTAGAATGGTTTTGGTCCTGTCGCACCGCTGATCTCCTCTGACATCTCTTCTCTGTCTTGCTGTGGCAAAATGTATTGGCTTCAATACAACATAAAATGTACAGTAAAAAGTGAGTTGAAAATGGATTGGATTTAGAAACAGGTAATCTGGTGATCATCATTTTGCTGAGTTTTGAAGAAGTATGCAGTTCTCATGATTGCATCATCTATGACGTAGGATTGATGCAGAGGTATAAACCAAGCTTTAGGTGCAAAAGCAGAGCAAACATTGGGAAATTAATTGCAAGTCGTGATGCTGTTAGTGCAATTCACTCTTTATAAATTTCTTGAATATAAATTCAAGAGTTTCTCTTCACTCCCCACTTTGAAATGCGTTACTTAAGCTGTGATTAAACACATTACATTGACATTCCTTAAACTGAGATGTTGTAACTCGTATTAAACTAATTATTCCTCTTGATAGTGAGGCAACGTATGATAAATGCGGCTTTATAAATCCGAGCAGCAGCTCCTCTTCTGTCATTTTGACCTTTTGTTTCCACCCCCATGTTAAGTGTTCGCTTCATGTGCCTTCTTCACTTTAGTACATTTCTATCCCCAGTTTTTTTTTTTTGTCTTTCACCATTTACCCTCTTTTTCTTTACTTTTGAAGTCTTTATTGTTGGTTACCCCATCATGCACAACCAGCTACTCTCTTTCAGCAGATGGATACGAGGGGTTGATACTAGTCAGTCCATCAGTGGGCTGCATCCATTTGGAAAATTGAAACATTATCACCCTCAAAACATTTTGAGGGCTGTAACACTTTCACTTTGGTCCTGCTTTTGTTGTGAAGAAATCCAAATTCAGTCAGGCCATGTGGCAGCTGAACATGTGACAGCTTGACACTTGTAGTTTCAGATTCATCAGCAAATCATTGAGGGGAAATTCTACTAATAGATCACTTGTTATAAAGTAAACACGTGTCACTTCGTGTATTCCTTCAGCAGCATTTGTGTAATCCCACACATGAAAACTATACAGTATTGTCCACATGCACCATAGTCTGCACTGAGCCACAAATAAAAGAACTAGTATATCCAGAACGGTAATTTCTCTGAGTGTGTCCTTACATTAGCAGTCCACTGCAGCCACAGATCTCTGATCAGTTCAGATGATACAATCTGTCCAGGAACAGTGAAATATAGCAAAGCTGGTGCGTGTGTGAGGCTAAGTGTTTGTGTGCGTGTGTGTTTCGAGGGAGTGAAAGGGGGGAAGTGGGTGGTATTCAGCCGTGACTAATGGAAACACACAGAGGAGGCTGCTGCTAAATTGTTAAATCGATGCCACTTCCACCTCGGCTCCGGATATAGCTGCAATCAACGATGCGTCCCTTTTCATTAGGCAGCTTTTGACTTTGTCAACCTGGGACTGCTCAAAAAAATACAACACGCATAAAGTGCTTCATAAAAACTATGAGTATTCCAAGTGTTGCATGTTTATACACTTGAGTAACTTTTTAATCAGATCAAAACAGAGTTTAAGAGAAAAATATGACCTGTGACCCTAGATTTCAATGTTTTATGAAGGATAAATTCCCATCATTTTTCAAATACTTAGAGACTAAACAATAAATTTAACACTTACTTAAAACAAAGAATATAAGAGAAGAAGTTTTTTTCTTCCCTACCACGTCCTTCTCTTCCTGTTTTCGATTTAGGAAGAGTAATAAAGTATTTATTACAACAGAGGAGGGATCTGCCCAGGCTTTGTATGGAATTAACCATTTCAGATTAAATAATTCAGGATGAATTCAACCGAGAATTTCATTCTGTTTCTGCCTCATAAATAAGTCAGATCTGAGATGATAAATAATGACATCTGACTTCTTATTTCTGCAAAGTTCTCTTTCTTGCACTTGGCTGTTTGACAGGATTGTATCCCTGTTGGTTGCAAATAAATATTTATTTACATTTTACTTACAGCAATGACTGTGATGGATTTAAACAAACACAGATGAATTTGACTTTCAGAAAGCAGGAGGAAGTGTCACAATGAATAAAGAATGTCATACAGATAAGAGGTTGAGCCGATGCTGAGTGGGGTTAAGAGATATAAGGCTCCGCTTGTTCTCACCTTCAGCTGTTTGAAACATGACAAGTCTCCCAGGAGAGAGCTGGAGGAAACATAAAATTAGATCATTTTTATGCAATTTCAGGGTTTAAGGAGGATTGTCTTTTGCTTTACACGTTACCTTCTATCAATGACTTTTCCTGAGGTAAATTCCCGGGTCTTCAAGTGATATAAACCTGATATAGCTGTATTTTACCTCCAGCTCGCTCTGTGAACAAATTGTAGAATTTCCTTTTTAAATGTAGTTTTATATTTCCAAATATAAGTAGGTCTTTGTAGTCCTTTGGATTTAAATGTATAAAAGCAAAACCTATCGGTTCTGTTTTGTCTAGAAAAGACTAAGTGAAGAGTTTTAGGGCCCATAATTATAGTTTTGACTGTCCACTCATCTGTGTGTGTGTGTGTGTGTGTGTGTGTGTGTGTGTGTGTGTGTGTGTGTGTGTGTGTAAAGAAATCTGTGTTAAATAATGGTAAAGCACATCTCCACCGATTTTCCAAAATAAAACGAACAATTCTCGTAGAAAATGTGTAAAAAGTTGTGTGACCTTTAAGATAAGTGAGAATTCATTGCATGTGACCATCAGAGCTAGGAATAAGAAAGTTTTCGCAGTTGGCTCACATTCTCTGCGTGTAAGGGTGACCATCTTTTGTTTCTTTCACCTCACTCTCTCAATCTGACCCCATCAGATTCTTCTCTCCACTTGTCTCACCTCACCTCTTCCTGCTCTTTACACAAAGCAAGCCACTCAAGCATCAGTCTAACATGAAGGTTCGCTCCCTGCAGGGCCACTACATATTCTTCAGCCTCACACTGTTTCTGTTTCTGTACAGGAATGTTAGAGCCATGTTTACTGGTTACATCAGCAGAAAGTTTTTGGGGCTTTTAGGACTTGTGGGAACATTGACACAGGTGTGATAGAGAAAACTACTTTTATCTAGTCAGAAAGAAACCTTTGTGGATCACTCTGATATTTTCTGCACAGGAAGTATTGACAACTTCAAATTGCTCGTCTCTGCACCCTGTCTGACACCTATTCCCTTTCAACACTGTCTGAGTCTCTGTCGCATACCCTCTCTCTCCCTCTCTTTCTCTCTCGCACACACGCACACACACAGATATCCACAAAGTTAAGTCAAAGTCTCTTGTGTCTTGTCACACACACTTTGGTTTCCGGGGCTATCAAAGTGCTGAGTGCAAACTCTCTCTCCTCCAAAAACTGTCACATGTCACCAGAGGTGTCTCGCTCCCTGTGGTAACCCTCTGAGCTGCTGGCACAAGAACAAGTCATTATTTCCATGGTAAAGGTCAGAAGCTCTGTCACCTGACTCTAAAGTGGAGCTGAGTGGAGCTGCCTCCAGACATTGACCAAAGGTCAGTTTCCTGTTTTGCCTCTCGTACAGTAAGTGTGGATTGTGGAGGACGAGCTGCTCCCAGATCAGCCGATGAGCTTCTGGTGGTCACAGCGGCTCCCAGAACATGGCGCTTCAGATAATTGGCTGCAGGGAGTTCCATAATGAGCCTAAGGGTGTGTAATATGACACATCTTTGAGGGGAGAATTATTTTAATGGGGCAATTACAGCGACAGGGTGGATGTTCTGTGTAAAGTAAATGATTGTTTTGGACGAGATATGATAAGTATTCATTGCCATTTAATTTTTTTATATACTGCATGGCTCTGTGGCGAGGATAGATTTGATTTTGTGTTTTGCTGATCATTCTGACCCAAAGGTAGGGTCATATGCTGTTTTAGAGTGTATTTGCACTTTTGATCAAGAGCAAGTGAACAAGTGGATGTAGCTTTAGATCCTGGCTGTGATTTAATGGCTTAAGTTTCAGCTATGAATAAGTCAATCAGCATATTGTCTGGGTTTATTAGTGGGATCTGGAGATGCTGAACTCACAGTCTGAGATGTTAAAGAATATTCAATCTTGCTAGCTGATGCATTTAATGGATGTTAATTATTAAACAGTGCAGTTTAATCCAGAAACACAGCACTATTTAATTCAGAACCATTCATATGCTCAGTTTCATCTGAAGATGTTGCCTCCGGCGATGCCTCCAACTCAACCAACCACCACCTCTGAACCACTCAGTCTTACCGACCGCAGGAGCATCCAGTCAGCTCTCTGACAGCGACCCAGCTCCGCAGCCTCATTTTAACAATGCACCTCTCTCCCCTTCAATCACCCAAAGTAGTCTGACTTTAGATAAGGTTAACTACAGCATAAGCCTCACTTCCAGGAGTCACCAGGGCCAATTATATCAGCCTGACTACTCTTCCCAACCTGAGCTCTATGGTGTGGAAAATGCAGCTCCACTAGCTGCATCACTGGGGACAGAGCAGGCTAGTGCTGTCTGGAGCAGGAGCCATGCACAGGCCAATTTGGCTTGCGTAGGTCTATGGAGAATAAGTCTGATGAAATATATATTTGATCTTCTTCAAACATGTATTGTTCTGTGCTGCTGTGTCTTACGCTGGCTTCCTCCTGATGACTTCTTGACGAGGCAGAGCGAGACTACACTGCAGATTGTGTGGGCCTGGTGCACAAGGAACGCCAGGGTTTTCTCAGTGTTGCTGGAGTTCACAGCTCACACAATCAATAATCCTTCAAAGCAAGTCCTGAGCGCTGGCCTCATATACGGCTCTTGGTGTATTTGAATGAGAAGCTGTGATAATAAGTTTAGCTCTTTACAACAACAATGTAACCAATTACATTTTTTCCTGCTTAAGAACTTCCAGAAGATCTTGTTGTTCAGACCAGTTACATGTTTCAAACAAGCATCTTGTCAAAATAGACCCCTCTGGTTTGTACTTTGTGAAAACCATCATTTTTGAACCTTGCCTTTACTGATCAGAGCAGCTCTTTTCCGGAGAACTAAGGGACATTGATACAGAACACTGCTGACCTCTTCCTGTGAAAGAAGGAAACTGCACCCAGTAAATCAAAGTGGAGGCAGCCAGCCTGAGGTCTGGTTCTGTCTGACAGCACCTCTTCTTATTCATGTTTTTATGCAGAATTCAATGATGTTAAAGGTCCATACTTACAGCAGAAAGCTCTTCACAAAGACAGCTGACTATATATGCAAAGCCATAGAAGAGGGACAAATGTGTGAAAGCATTTGCACAAACTCTTGACTAATTAGCTCAATTCAACACAGAGGTGTAATGTGTAAGACGCTTGCAGATAATAAATGCATACATTTGCTGCATTGAATACACAAGAGGCATTACAAAAAAAACACATCACGCTCTGTTGGACAGACAGCATATACTTTATTCATCAATGTGTAATTTATACAGAGAGGCAAAGACTACAGAAATGATTTAGTGGTGGTGCTTCTGCTTGAACTGCAATCCACAGTATCCACATGTGCCCACTTTTGTATCTTTATCCTGAAAAAGGCAAAAAAAAAGAAGAGAAATGGTGAGCAACCCTCTGTCATTTGGGGCGCTAACTTCATGTCTGGTTCAGCTTTTTTAGTCCCCCAACAGATAAGTTAAATATTGAATATCAAATACTTAGGCTCACCTGACATAACAGATAGCATTGTTGTATAACTCATTATTGTATTTGAAAGCTCTGCTGTATGAGACCCATAAACTTGTGCGCTTGTCGGAAAGCACATTTAAACCTAAGGCTGCTCCGAACACAACGCTCCAAAGACAGCTGTGTGCAAAGTGGTGATGCTACAAGATAAGGCTAGAATTACACAAGAAAAGCATCATTGTTTTGAGCTACATTTAATCTGTATGTTATTCAAATTTAACAATTTGGCGGGAGGAAACATTGTTCCAAGACCTTTAACATGTAGACAGCATGTTAATGCAGCCTTTCAGTAATCAGCTTATATTTTCTGCCTTCAGGTGTCACAGAGTATAAAACAGCTCAGAGTACTTTTAATCACCCCTCACACTATTCCTGATGTGAAATTAAATCTGATTTACAAACTTCAAACCCTTCAAGCCTCTATACCAAATACTTTCAAAGTGGACCTTGTCAAACCATTTAAACATAGAGGAGTGTTTTAGGGCTCTAACCAGGTTAATGTAGACTTTGGGATGGCCCAGCGCCCCTCCACCACCATCACAGGACACAACTCTGGCCCCAATGTCAGACACTGGCTCTTCTGCCACCAACTTGATGGCAAAGTTCTTGTTCACCTGAGATAAACAAAGTTGGATATTGAAATGACATGAACAAGGGAAACAGCAGAGATCTGACCTAAGATTTTATGATCCACAATTCATGTGTACTATTAATTAATATGGTCTAACACTTGTCTTGCTTTATAATACGTGAAGTAAGTTGATATGTATTTACTACCATGAACCAAAAAACTCATTAAAAAGCTTGCTAAACCCACTTAAGAAATGAAATGTGTGCTGGTCTGGGCTGAAACCAATTCATCCTGCATCACTTGATTCATTTTGATGGAGAACACAGCTTCAAACCAGAGCTGAAAGATTTGCAAAATTGATAAATTTGATTATTTTTCCCTGTAATGCAATTTCGACTTGTTGGGTCATTATTTTTCGTCCCCATCATTTGTGTTGTTGACATCGATCACTGTATTGTAGGGGATGATTTTTTCTATCAGTCTCATTTTGAATGAGAAAAACACAAATATTTATTGCTAATTTTTACTGTTTTTGCCACCTTTCACCACTCAGATTGTTGCTGTTGCAAATGTACTTTTCAATAATTTGTCTCTTTGGTTGAGTGACATCTGTGTCAAAGCGTAATAGCATAAAACATCTTTTACGTCTTCAAAAAATTTTACATTACACATTTCAAGTGAAATAAATGTTGCAGTTCGATCTTTGAGGTTGTTATTGACAAGATGTGACGTACATTGAGTTCAGTTTACATAGGCTTATTTCAAATTTGGTTTTCGTAATTTCTTACCTCTTTCTGTCGACCAACAAATCTGGCTCTCCTGGGATCTTTTTCATCGTATACCTAAATAAACGACACAGATTTCAAGTGGTACTTAGCATCACATTTGGGTCGTAGACTTGGGCTTCAAAGTTGAGTAAAATGCATCAACTATCCTTTCAAATCTAGAATATAACAATCAATGTGTAAAACTAAAAAGCTCAGGAAAAACAAAAAATTGAGGGATGTCTGATTGTGGTCTGATTATAAACACTGTGGCTGCTCCTGCGCCAGGCTAAGCTACAGTCACTACATAATACCCAGGTCTGACACAATGACAGCTCCTGGAGAATGTTCTGGAACTTACCTGTCCGGTGTGAGTTATTGCTTCACCGGTGTTGGAGACTTCCAGGCTGTATCGTTGGACAGGTACAGCAGTGAGCTTCAGAGGTGAAACGAGCACCTTTACATTTTTACTGAAGGACAGAACTCTACCCACCACAGCCGCCATGTTTACAACAACCTCTCTACCCAAGCTGCCTTGCAGAGGATGCACGCATTTGTTATTTATAATCTCCGAGTTTTGCCTCACAGGTTCCTGATATCACAATACCGAATCAATTCCTTTAAGTTTTCGAGATAAATCCAAGGACTTAAGAAAATGTAATTCAACGGGAAAATTCATTGCATTATACTTGAAGGCTGAATCTACTAAAGGTACGAGGAGTGATATTTCATTTACACATCACAACAGAGGTTAACCTGAAAGACAGTACCGAGGGCTAATAGTTACGTCACATTTGACCCGCACCGGAAGTATTTGTATCTTTGCTGCAGGCTCAGGTTAGCGGATCTGTGCTGGTCTAACTTCAATTTCAAGGACATTTTCCTCGATTTACGCTATTGCTGGTGCTGTGAAGGTCTGTGAACGTTTATCTGAAGTCGTGTTAAAAGTTTTTCAGGTCAGAGACAAGTGTAACTGGGTTATTTTAGGCCTCGTGTTAGCCCGAGCAGGTCACTGTCATACAGGTCTCCTTGGCATGTTCACAGCTTTTTACTAGTGTTCAGTTGTGTTTACATGTGTGACTGCTTTCAAGTGCAAAATGTGTTTCTATTATTTTACAAGATCACTTCATAACTTTGTCCGCAAAAAGCTGCTGTAAAAAGTTTTTGTTTATAAACATTTTGAGAGTCATAAGGACGCAAAAAGACGAGGAAATGTCTTGTTTAAGCCACGTTTTGTCGTAAAATCATATACACTATAGTCCTTGATAAGAGAATTTGGAAGGATATGCATTCATCATTTGTGTATCCAATATACATTTAAGTATTTCCATCTTCGTCTATTTTTGGGTTTTTAAGTGCCCCTAACACCGATTTTATAGCTTGAATGTGAGCTTTTGTTTTGGATTTTCTGTACTTATATGATGGATGGTGTTTTTTTAGATTGACATTAAAGATCTATTCAGGTAGTGTTTTCTAAAATGTGGCCTTTGAATTAATCTTTCCCTGTCAATTCATTTTTTGTGTCTGATTTAGATGCCATCTCAGAGATTCATATTAAAGGGACTGTGAGGATTTTCTAAGTGATCTTGATGAAGTCTGATAGCAAGATTTATGCCTGATCATAACCCCCAATTTAAGATTAGATTAAACTAAAATAGTTTATTTCTGTGTGTTATTCCTTGCCTGCTAATCAGGTTGGACTGGACCAGATTGATTTACTTTGTGTCGAAGTCTCTATAACAATACCACTCTGGCTGACAAAATTCAGACCCAATTCAAAATCACTCTCCCTCTTAGTCCCAAATTTGAGACAGTTGCTTTAAGAATCTGCCAAAGGACCCAAATCAGCAGGATGAGGTTTACAAGGGCCACTTGGGCTTCACTTCTATTTTTTCCACATTGAAATTTCAAAAGTTCAAAGCCAACCAGGCTGTGATGTCTTCAGATGCCAGAAGTGATGTAAAGGAGAAAGCATCTGTCTTTTTCAGTGACACATAGATTTAAGTGCCATCAGCATCGCAATGGAAATAGATGCCATGCTTTCTCAGGCTGGAGCCCAGGGTCAGTAGATACAAAGAGGAAAGTGGGGGCTCTAAAATCGACCCTTGTGGAACCCCATACAGTAGTGAAGCAGAGTTGGACTCTGAATTTCAAAGGCTTGCACTGATACTTATGTCAACCAGGTATGATTCAAACCACACCAGTGCAGTACCACAGATACCCACTAGGTGGTGTAGCCGGGCTACCAGGGTATTATGGTTCATTGAATTGAATGCGGCAGTTAGGTCCAAAAAAACAAGAATTCCATGGTCACCAGGGTCTTTCGCAAGGGTCATCAAAAACTCCTCTTTACTGTTTGCTTTATTTCATCTCATCTCATTTCATCTCTCTGCAGCTGGAGCACCATGACGCCCCTTCTCCTAAAGCACCTCATCACCTCGGTTTCTCGCCAGGTGGCCAACATGAGCCGGTTAAACCTGACATCACCGTCAACAGCAGCAAGTGTTTACAGAAGTCTGTACACCCTCACCACAGCTCCCCGTGCTCTGTTCCTGTCATCAGCGAGGATCAGCCCCATCCAGCCCCCCTCATCTTCCACCTCTGGATCACTTCTGTCTAGGGAGGGGCATCTTCCGTGGGTCCAGCCCTTTGGAGGGATGAAAACAAAGTCTGCCCTGAAGAGGCGCTGTAAAGACTGTTTCATCGTGCGACGAAGAGGACATTTGTATGTGTTTTGCAAGACAAACCCAAGACACAAGCAGAGGCAGGGGTAGAATTAAGAATGATTGTGAAGGGTGTTTAGATCATGGATGCTTAAAAGAACTGTGCTGAAATAAAAATGTTTGGATAAAAAATGAGCGTGGCTGATTTCAAATGTGCTCTTCTCACCATAGTCTCGAGACAGTCTCTTTTTGCATTGTCTGACATGAAACAAATATCCACCAGACCCAAAGATGAAAAAGGTGACGATGCCATTTTATAGAATTAAAAGGTGATGATCAAGGACTTGACACAAAATGTTCATGCAAAATATATTCCAACAAAAGTGTTAAAGGTGAAACTGTGACCATAAAATAATGGTAGTGATAACAGTACAGAAAATACTTTGAATAAGGATAATAACTCTGTTTCTGTGAAGTATTTATCCTTTTCTTGAGCTAAAATGTTTGTTTTGTTTTTTATCCTGTTGAGGCAGTCATATTTTGTGTTCTTCCACTTGATAGAGCCAATGTCCGGGGCAGGGGTCCCAAACCCAAAAGCCTGGGGCCCCTTAATAACAGCGCAGTAGAGTCACCCTGCTGTGGGACACACTAACAAGCTAATCAAGAAAAATGACTGTGAAAAAAGAAAAAAGGATGAATGATGAAATATGCAAACGTTGACAGTTTTTGACTTTGGGCATTTTGTGTCACTCCCCTTCCCACAGTCAGTGTTTTGTGACCCCACAGCGTTAACAGCCCCCACTTTGAGTATATAGTAGATTATTCCTGGCTCCAAACTGCACTGTGGACAGAATCCTGTGTTGAAAGTTACCAGGCCCACACAGACTTCATGCTTTGCTAAAAATCTCCCTCCTTGTCCCAAAACCATGGTTTCTTTAATGTCATTGTGTCATTACAGAAAGAAGGTGGTGCACAAAACACCAGTTACTGTAACATGCAGGGTGGAAGCAATGGAAACCTGTGTGGTATGAATGTGTTTGGCAACAAACACTTAGCCTATGACTGCCACCCTGCTCAAATAGGTTTTAAAGGTTAATGTTGACTGATGGAGGAGCAAGAGACAAGTTTCCTACTAGTGTGCACTTGTTGTACCTTTTTCTGCAAAAATATTTCTGTAATTGCCTCCTGGAGGCACAGCAGGAAGGTGTTGACTCTTATATTTCACAACAATATGTGGGTATGGACGGAATAGAAAAGTAAATGTTTTTTTTCTTATTACTCCAAAGACATATTTCTACACTAGGAGTCCCAGCTCATGCTCGGTCATGATGAAACAAAAACAAACGGGGAAATTAAAAAAAAAAAAAAAAAAAA